>JAJOZX010004928.1:0-302500 GCA_023014485.1 Bathynomus jamesi | reverse complement strand
CCGTCCTCTGCGTACAGATGATGTAGTGACCCGCGGTTCGGATTCTACGCAAAGCTGTAGGTCCCCTTCGTCGTATGATCTTAGATGTTGCGAAGGAGGTTAAACAACCCCTTCAAAGACCGCCACTCTCACTCAATAACCTTCTCATTTCATTCTTTGTCTACAGGGTGTCCATAATGTCACGCATCATAGGAAAATACATTTATGTTGTTTATTTATTTATTTTGTTTTATTTATTTGCTCGAAATGATTCCCACCAATCTCAAAACATGTTTGTAAACGACAAAGCAGGTTTCTTTGAATGTTTCTCAACATATTTGGCCTGATGAAGACATAAATAAATAGACATTGCTTGTTCCTATGATACGTGACTTTATGGACACCATGTAGGAATGAGAAGTTTGTGAGTGGGATTCTCAAAAAAAGGAAATTTTCAAATCGAGCTATTCCTAATGTAGGATTTTCCGTTATAAGTTAGATTTCTTCCAAAAAAAATACCCCTCGTGCCCCAAAATATCCCGCAATTGCATTACGATTTCTTTTTACCATTTCCCAAATCAGGAAACTCTTTTCTCAGATTTCGAATTCTTACTTCGAACATTCTCAGTTCGGACCGCGAATGGGAATGAGTATTTGCAACAAGTATTCGAATTAAATCACGTCTAGTACAGAGTAATCGTAAAGTCACGCAACCCAAATAGGAAAAGAGGACTGCATAATTATGATTTCGGGTGATTTCGGGTTGCACAATGCATAACTTTACGACCAACCTCTATAATATATATATAATATATATATATATATACACACACACCCAATGTCGTTTAACTTCGCTGATCGACGAGAAGTGGGATTACGAACCGAACCCTAACCATGACGCAACCCACGAACCCCAAAATTGGAACTGGAATAAACTCGAATCGCTCAGTCTGGAATTAAATCAAACGTACTGAATTAAGTTGAATAATAACTGATATTAGACCTGACGTACTGTGGACAGGTCATATAATGTCAAATATATGACCAAAGTTTGATTAGCCTAACTTCATTTACTATCGCGTTATTGCTTAAACACTGTAATAAGATATGACAGCAGTGACCTCGAGACCTGTTGTCCTCCAACGTTAAATATAGTTTGGATATAATGTGGTACGTTTATATACAAAGTTTGGTCATCCTAAGTTGAACCACTCCTGAGTTATTAAGTGGAGAACCAGTTTAGCTTCAGCGACCTTGTGATCTTGACCTTTGACCTACGGAGTTCAATATAATAGGATGATTAGAGTGTGACAATGGAAATAGATGACAAAAGTTTGGTCAGCCTAATTTGTTTTCGAAATAATTGCTTGAACGGTGAGAGAGATGACATTAGTGGATTTGTGACCTTGACCTTTAATATTTGGCATCAAATGTATAGGATGGCGTATTACCTCGTAAATTTATACAACACGTTTGGTTGTCCTGAGCTGAACCACTTGTGAGTTACTGAGTGAAAAACTAACGTAACAAAACCTTACGGACCTTGTGACCTTTTTCATCTTTGTAGGTAACTCGGTATAAATGAGAATTCACAGATGTAGTGAGGTAATGTCTTTTAGATAGTAAATTTGGTACCTCAGAACATTAAAGATTAGAGAAAAATGTAGAAACATTTTTATTGTCGGAAAACAGATATGTTAGTTCTGATTAGGTTAGGTTGGGTTACGCTACATTTAGATTTGTTAAAGGTTGTGTAGGTCAGGTTAAGCTAGATTAGCGAGTATCTCATTAGTTAATGACTTCACGAAAACACCCTTCGAACCCGGGTCTGTATCGAAGGAGTGACATTTCAAAGGAGTGACATAAAGGAGTGACATAAATACCGTAACGGAGTGACAGAATTGTTAAAATTAAGATTTTATTTCAAAAACTAGAAACCTAACCTAACCTAGCCTAACCTAACCTAACCTAACCTAACAGTTGCAAGCCTCTCTTCCCTCTGGATTTGTTCTTTCTTCTTCTTTGTTGGTATTTTCGTGTCACTCCTTTGAATTTTATCTCCGATTTGTCACTCCTTTGTTATGTCACTCCTTCGTTATGTCACTCCTTTGAATAGGACCGTCGAACCCTCATTTGCGTCCGAAACACTTATTGCGCCATTCTCGGTCCGATGGCACTAAGGTTAGGTTAAGTTAGGTTAAATTAACTTGATTAGTCTTATAGATATTGATTTTAAAAAGTCAGTACCTCGTCTATGCGGAAATGTGCACATGCACGTGGTGTGTGTGTGTGTGTGTGTGTGTGTGTGTGTGTGTGTGAAACCACGCAACAGCCGCAACAGAATTAATGACAGAAAACTGTCAAACACTTTTATCGAAATATATATTAACTCATTGATTATTAATTACTTCGGAATGTGCGTCCATATTACATTCATAGCGAGACTAAAAAATAAATTTAGGTCAATCTGACTTAACTCTACCCCGCGGGTGGTCTTTACTGCATGTTTGCCGTTATTACTTCAGTAATTGCATGACTACCATGACTGTATGTTCTTACAGTAAATTAAAGCCTTGAATAAAATTAATAACAAAAAAATTCTAAAATTGATTAATAATATAACAAAAACGCTTCTTTTACTTCGATGTACGGTTTGTTCCTGTTTGATGATTACATCCCATTTACCACACTTCTCATTCCCATTCGCGGTCCGAAAGCGGGAATAATCGAAGCGGGAATTCTAGGTTTAAGGAAAGAATTTCCTGATTTTTTGGGGAAAGGATAAAAAGTGGACTTTGACGCAAACAGGGTCCAGAGAAAAATTTTCTACGAGAAGCTAACTTATCCTAACTAAATCTTTCTCTCTAAATCGTATCCGCTGTATCTACTTCAAAAATGAGAGTATAATTGAGCCTAAATGTACTCTGAATGTAGAGTACTTAAAGAGTAGCTTCAGTAGGCTGAAGGTACACTGAAAATAATGCTAAAAAATTTTTTTAGCCTAAAAAGTGTACTTTCTTGGTAGGGAGGAGAAGGGTTATAAATTTCAGAGGGCTCTTCGTGTCTGGAAGCGAACCATTTGGTCTACTTTTTAGGTAGTGTATTTTTCAAATACTTTACTTTAGGACAAGATTTAAATTGTACAGTGAGAATCAGTGAGTCGATTTGGGAATAGTCTCTTTTGAGATTCCTACTTTCGCATTTCTCATTCTTGGAGGAAACCTGAAATGGGACTGACCGGGATGGAGAAAGCCTATTTCAGAAGTCCATTGCGTCGTTACATGCCCATCCTGGCACAACCATAAACAAAATGGTTGGCGCCAATTCATAACTGGTTCATGTTCTTTTTAAAAATAAAACGAAACTCCAGAAAAATAAGACAAATGATATATTTTGTTTTATTTTACAAATTATCTTACAAGTAAACCTTAATTTATCAGTGTGACTATGGAGAGATGGAGGTAGGTCAGTATTATCCAGGAGAAAAAAAAAGACGAATACGGGGCGATCGTCCCTTAATCCTTTCCCTTTCGCCTCGGGATATACTGACCTACCTTCATTCCTCCACAGTCGCACCTTATGAAGACCTTAGTATAGGCCGAAATCTCTAATAAATTCACTTAACATTGCTGGTTATATCTCTGAGATATGTTCGTCTAATCATTTTCTAGATTAAAGTGGGGCGTGGCGTTAGCTATACCTAGGCGTATGAGTTGAGGTGCAGAAATGGAGACCGGTCAGAGTTGCCAACCTTTAAGGGGATTCACGAGTGGAAAAGAGTGAATTTGTCTCCGAAATAGTTTTTTGGTCTCTGCCGGGTTTCGACAAGCGAGTTTTCTATAATATTTTGATATTTGCTTACAATTCTTTCACAACCACATTTAGGACTATGGTAATAAAGACCGATTATTCAAATCTTAAAGGGCTCGGGATTTCCCAAATATCCCAGTTAGACCCCAGACCAGGATTCAAAAGAATACATGGAAACGTTTCAATTTACCCCGAAACCATGATAATTACTGGGCAATGTTTATTTTTAGATATGAATTTTATGCACGACGATTTTGGGAAATCTCTTCAGATACCGTATTAATTTATGGTGTTCTTAACCTAGAAAGCTTTGGGAATGGCTGGATTAGTCAATAGGGAAAGTGTATGTATACAATGCATATAATAGGAGGAAATTATAGACACCAATCGACCAGGGAAGTACTCCAAGGGGGGGACGTTAGGCAGGAGACAGGGAGAGCTGGAACTCCTGTTTCTCCCGTCATTGTCCTCTTTAGCTGATCTTTTTCCGTGTCTCAGCAGTCCAGCATGTTCTCAAAGACACTTCTACCTCTATTCTTCTCTACACACTCATACATTTTAATACTACACAATCTCTTCAACATTTATAAAAAAAAATATTTGCTCATGAGTCTTGGAGAACTTGATTTTGACTCTTCCTTATATAAAAGTAGTACGATTTAGTAGTTCTAATGCCTGTTAAAATATACTAATGAAGTCAAGAGATAACTGTACAACCATACGGTTAGAATTAACAATGTTAATCCCCCAAAATAGTCCTGATATAACCTTTGGTTAGCTTCCGCCCGAATTGTTCATTCTGACGAAGGTCAAGCTTTTCACTCCACCTTAGACCTACAGTTTAACGTGGAATCCCAACCACGCCCCATCAGCAGCCCAGCGTCTTAACCACTAGGCCACCTAGGCCATATATCTACCAACCACTTTCTTTTTTTTTATTGTGTGGAAGGATGAACAGCTGGGTTTTTGCTGCGCGCCGGCTGCCGTCGGGTCTAGAACCTGGACCCTATAGATTCGTAGTCAGCGACGCTAACCACTACACCACCGAGGCGCATTTCGAAGTAAATTACACAATATCTAAAATTATGCAAAATTACTTCTTTTCTTTTCACATTTTATTTGCCCCAAATGACCTGGTTCTCATTTATTTTTGTTTTTTACGCGCGCTTCCGACATACTGAAAAACTTTTTCTCTCTTCCAATTACATGAATATTTAACTTATTCTAACTTAACTTTTTATTCTAAAAGAATGCAGTAACGAAAAGTAACGTATAAAAAGAAAAGTAACGGAAAAAGAAAAGTAACATAACGAAAACAAGTCAAATGTGAAGTTATGAAAATCATATCAAATTGTTACTCGGAAAGCGATAACTTTAATCGTGTGAGTATGCGCCTCTCTCTCTCTCTCTCTCTCTCTCTCTCTCTCTCAACACACACACAATCGCGTGCTTCCCATTTAGTACATGAACACGGAGTTTTAGGACACTCCACTTCAAAATTAGGCCACAAATAAGACAGTGTGTGCTTCGAAATTGCACCTGTAGCGCGAATATTGATCATTGGAAAGTTGTTGAAGGGAGTTGCTGGAGGGGGGACATTATTTGTTTCCACTTAAACTCGTTCTTGACGTCAGAACACGTCTTGTCCTTGAAATCAAATTTAATTCATAGATGTAAAAAGTTAAAATTAACTGCAAGCTTACAAAAAAGGTTTTCAACTACAGTATTATTAAAATTCAACATGACTATTAATTAAAATTAATAATATATATATCGAGAGAGAGAGAGAGAGAGAGAGAGAGAGAGAGAGAGAGAGAGAGAGAGAGAGAGAGAGAGAGAGAGAGAGAGAGAACTGTCTCCCCATCATAAAACTTTAATAAAGAGGTAGTCATTTCCATAACAACAGTTTATAATTAAATACATTGGTTTTATTAATATTGTAAAATATTAATGTTTCGATTTATTACAGTGTTCCACAAAATTAAACGCCTCGTTTTCAGCAAATCAGTTAAAATTAAAGATTTCAAATTCGCTATAAACCGATAAAATAACCATGCATTTAACATCAAAAATTTGTATTGGTAATAATGTCCAAAACTGGCGCACAAATTGTCTTCAGACGTGGTTTCTCTTAACTTAAATAATGTGACATTAACTAAAACTTTGTAAACATTGGATCACTCGTGTGAAAGGATCAAAAATGACTATTCCTTAATACACGATGAAGGAACATACATTTGCTCAACCTTAGTCATAAGAAAATCTCGTTTTTTATATATATACACGTTTTGAAGTGCCTTACTTAGCTCAAAATACATCAAAATGCAAGCCGCAGGTTTACTCAAAGAAAAGAATAGCGTTGTCCATCAGCGAGACAAAAGTCAAGCCAAGCCGCATAGGCCTATGGCTAAGCCTATCCTTGTTGCGTCAATAACGCAAGAAAATTCGGATAGGGCAACGCTTATTGAGGAAGCTAAAGATGGTATGAGTTGGATAACAACACACGTCAAGGTAAGAATTCCCCCCACCCCCCCCACCCCACCTTCACAATTTGTAGTTTAACCCCTTCGTGACCAATGGGACTGTAATGTCCCACCGGAAATAATAATAAATAATAATAATGTAAATTGTCGTACAATGCAACGCTTCTACACCTTTATAATGGTGTCGTTTAGTTGTCGGAAAGAAACCCAAAATGTATATCATTCCAGTAACTAGTTCCTAAACTCTTTGGTTTTACGTAACAATACATCCTACACGTTTTGGTTTGAAGAAACGTGAGGTGAGATACTAATGAGGAAAAAGTGAGATATTAGTGAGGAAAGGATAAACATTGAAGTTTGTCCCCCAACGTAAAGTTCAAATTTTTTAAAAATAAATTTTAGGGTGTAGAAATTGATAAACAGAAATCCGATCCCACTCTGCTTTAGCTTTAATTCAAAATTTTTACTTATTTGTCCATTCCTGTATGCGTGAATGCTACCCATAAAAGGTTATATATAGATAGGAATGTAATTTGTGTTGACGTATTTCAAAATTATCATTTTTGACCAAATCCCATCCATAATAATAATAATGAAATAATGACCAATGTATATGTCACGTTTTTATTTACTGATTCATAATATTCTAATATGTCTACTTTTATCCTTTTGTAAAAACCAAAGCTATGATGTCAGTTTCACGCCTACCCATGATCATTATCATCGTATTAATAATCATCATTACTCTTATCAGAATCAAAATAGTCATTATTATGATGATCATCTTATCATTATAATATTATCTTTACAGTAATAATCATTACTGCAAAGATTATTCAGTTTCGCTATAGTAAAAATCTACTTTTTAACCACGGAAAAGAGTGAATTTTAACTCAAAGGCGATTTGTGACCGCCTCTTCTCACTGCACGAGTATTTGCAATGTTCTTTCAACCACCGAGATTTTGCATTGCATTAAAATAATGTAAATAGGCTTATAAAGATTCAGAGAGTAAATAATATCTCTTTAGGATTATTTATTGTATATTCATCCTATGAACTATAAAAACAAAGAAGAAAACTTCGAAATCTTAACCTAACCTAACCTGACCTCCTTACTTAAAATAAACTTAAATCTGATGAAAATGAATTCATAATAGGTTTAATACATAGTAAATTCTCGAAGGTAAGAGCAAATATGCATTTGGATACAATATTTTAAAATTTAAAAGTCGCCGTTCTTCTATATTTTCCGTAGGGGCCTACTCCAGGTAAGAAAGGTAATTTTATATATATATACTGTGAGCGTCCACTTTCAAGGTACTTAACATTTATCCCCACCAGGATTTGACCCTATGACTTGGAAACGCGGGCGTTGCCACGTCTTGAGTCAGAGTCCGGGTTCGAATCTTAGTGGCAGTAAGTTTTACATAGAAGAATGTGCAGTTATTCTTCCTTAAGAACTAAGATTAAAAGTTTAACATTTTTCACACAAATCATCATTCCACCCATACGCCTATTTCAGGGTAGGAGCAGCTCGCAGTAGCATTATCAAGCAAACAGAGGGTCAATGTACTGACGAGGCTTCCGTACGTACTTCATGACCACTGAGAGTAATAATGCTTCGTGTTAACCTAGTCCAGGGGTGGCGAACTTTTTTACAGTCGCGTGCCAAAAAAACCACGTGAACCATAAAAAAAAATTCGCGTGCCCACCAAAGTTTATATATATTACACCAAATTATAAACATTAAGTCTATTATTTTATACTCATTTTTGGGGTAAAAATTTCTATGCTTAGACGTGCCGGGCAAATTTGATCGCGTGCCCAAATGGGCACGCATGCCATGGTTTGCCACCACTGGCCTAGTCCATAGAATAGCCAAATGCGTATCCATTTTTGAGCAATTTTTGTCAGTTTGTATCGCAGACACCCCTATTTATTATCAGCCGAGGCACATCATTCTTCAGGAGCAAGATGCGCTGTTTGTGTTTCTTCCCCAAGGTAGTACAAATTTACTCGTATCAATCACCGATACAGTCATACTACCCAAAGCTTGCTCTGCACAAACTGAACCAAAAGCCACAAGTATTCGCCATCGCGAACCTTGTATTTTTAATTATTCTTATTCCGTTTATTTTATCGTTATCAAAATTAACTTTTATTTTCTTTCATCGAATCTCCGCCACCAAAAATTCTAGTTTTATAATTTACGTTGATCTTATTTAATTTTAACCCAATTAACCTAGTTTGACCTAATTAGAATTAGTTATATATATATATATATATATATAATATATATTATATATATATATATATATATATATATATAATATATATTATATATATAGGTCCTCAGCTCAGTACCACAAGGAACAGTATTAGCTCCACTACTCTTCATAATCATGCTAACTGACATAGATGAGGACGTTACCAGAGACAGCACAGTAACATCCTTTGCGGATGACACAAAGATCAGTAGAAAAATAAGAAACCCAGAAGACATAGGATCTTTACAAACCGACATAAACAAAATCTACAAGTGGACTGAAGACAACAATATGAAGTTTAACACCGAGAAATTTCAGCTATTACGGTACGGAAAAGAGAAGACCTAAAGTGCATGGACTATTATATCCCAAATGGACAGGAAATTCAGAGAAATTCCAGAGCAAAAGATTTAGGGGTTGTAATGACAGATGATGCGAAATTTGAAACACAAAATAAGATTGCAGTAAACAGAGCAAAGAGAATAACGGGTCAGATATTGAGAACCTTTAAACGAAGGGATAGGAATGTAATGATTCCTCTACTGAAAACCCTGATCATACCCAAATTAGAATACTGCTCGGTCCTAACTTCCCCATATAAAAAAGAAGACATTAGACAGCTGGAGGGGATCCAAAGAAGCTTCACAGCCAAGATCAATGGGTGCAAAGAACTAAATTACTGGGAAAGGTTACGAGAACTAGACCTATATTCACTGAAAGGAGAAGAGAGAGATACACCATTATTACACTTGGAAAATAATGGAGAAACTAGTCCCTAATCTTACTCTGAATCCCATAACTCCCAAACAACGATGGAAAGTAGAAGCGGTAGACTGTGTCGTATTCCCAAATTGAAGGCGAGACAGGGAACATCATTAACCCTGAAAGAAAATAGTTTTGTAGTGACAGGACCAAAACTGTTTAATCAGTTGCCCAAAGACCTAAGAAACACGAAGGGAGTTGCAGTGGAAATCTTCAAAAGAAGACTAGACGCCTGGCTCAGAACAATCCCCGATGAGCCGGGCGTACCTGGCTATGTGAGGTGGAGAGCGCAAGAATCCAACTCACTACTTCACCAGGCCAACTCGAGAGGAGGGGCGACAAGCTTGACCTTCGCGAAATGAGAAATCATCGCGCGGAACCTTTGTAAGGTTGTAAGGTAAGGTTATATATATAGCGTGTCCCAAAGAAATGTATACCCACTTTGTTCGATAATACCAGCTATGAGGATAATAAATATATTACTTTTTATATGTTTTTTGATAAAGAACTTTCTCCTGAATCTAAATATGTAATTATTTTTAGTAAAAATTGAAAAACAAAAAAGGTACAGATGTTTAAATTATAATTATTATTTTCGAGACTTCATGTGCGATATTTTCTAATATTTTAACCGACTGTTTTGAGATACTTATGTTTAGTGTTGATATTGAAGCATAAATGTAATTATTAGTAAATTCAAAAAATTACAAATTCCATGGTTAAATGACACTTTATCTAAGATGTTGGACGTCTTCCAGAACGTTATTTTTGTAAGTTTTGCACAGTGCCGTCGGTTTCAAGCTTATCTCGTATACGTGCAATTGTAATCTGCGTTGGTGGTTCTGTTTCAAATTCCTGTCTCCACTGTCTTTGGACTTCTTTTATGTTTTCTGATTTCAAGTACCACTTTAATACAAACTTACGTTGGTCGAATGTTAGTCTTAAGTTGGCCATTTTTATGGGCAATTCTCACTTACAATAGAAAAGAACAAACGTCGCAGAGTTGTAAGATGTCAGATAAGGTTAGAGCAAAACTGTAGTCTTGCCTAATTAGAACTCAACGAAATGGTTAGGCTAAGCTAGGCACTAAACATAAGTATCTCAAAACAGTCGGTTAAAAGGCAGGCCAGGCCATAAAAAAAATATTAGAAAATATCGCACATGAAGTCTCGAAAATAATAATTCTAATTTAAACATCTGTAACTTTTTTGTTCTTCAATTTTTAATAAAAATAATTACACACTTAGATTCAGGAGAAAATTCTTTATTAAAAAACATATAAAAAGTAATATATTTATTATCCTCATAGCTGGTATTATCGAACAAAGTGGGTATACATTTCTTTGGGACACGCTGTATATTATATTATATATATATATATATATATATTTTATTATATACACAGGGTGATCAAAAAAACGCAACCCATGGGAAACGATTTATTTCAGAGCAAGTGCTGGAAGTGGGCACCGTTCTGTGCTTCACACAAGTGGATACGGCGATTCATGATCTTAAAGACCCTTTGCAACGTTTTCTGTGAAATTGCATCAACACACTTCTGAATCATCGCCTGCAACAGAAGGAAAAAATCAATTATGTGCGTTTCTCCATGGGTTGCGTTACTTTTTGATCACCCTGCATATATATACATATATATGAAATTATTTCACGAAAGTACACGTGAAAAATATTTATGATGAATAAAACCCGAAGGAAAGGAAACACAAAACGGTGCTCAGCGCTTTCGTCTAATGACATCCTCAGGAACACTGAAATACATAAAAGGTTTCCGGCCTATATATAGGTTACAGAAATATAAATAAATAACATACATACACACAAACACATATACATATATAAGATATATATATATACATACATATCTACACACATACACATATATATACATAATATGCGATAAACGGAGAGTAAAAATAAAACTTAAAAATTAAGGATTAGAGGATTAACAAAGAGGCAAATCGATTCTTAGCACAAGATCAAATGAGTTATAAAATAATCAAATTTATACTGGAGATACGCCCGGGTTTAACACTTGCCTTCTTAGAGTCAAGTTTCGATATATATAAAAATAAATTGAAGATTAAAAGTAAATAAAGTAGCTTACAAGTTTACCAAAGATTGAGTGTCCTACTCTTTTTATCTAGGTTTGTTTTAAAGGAATTCAAAACAACAGGATCGAGTTGAAAAAGACCTTTGCTTATGTTGAAGTTATTTGAAAGTTGAATAATGGCAGACTCAAGAATATTTTATTGACAATATTGCTCGAATGAAATAAAACTGAAGCATTATTCCAATCAATACAGTGGGATAACTCTGACAATGGACAAAAAGAGCACTGGACAACTGTCCTGTTCTGACGGAATATTGATGCTGTTTTATACGTGTGTGCAAATCCTTTCCCGTCTGACCTATGTAAAAGGAATCACATTGTTACACCCAATTTTATAGATAATGCCTGAATTATTGGTAGGGCTATTTTTTTACTATGATATTTTTCACAATATTGTTATATGAAAATACTACATTAATATCCAAAAGTTTTAAGTACATTAGCAATGCCTAAAAAGCCCGGGAAAAATGGAAGTACTAAAATATTTTTTGACAAAGTACGAGTGTTATTATTGACACGATAGAAAGTTCGTTTTGCCTTGTTGAGACAAGATTCCATAAACGCAGATGGGTAACACAGATCACTTCCAATACCGTTGATTTTTTCCAATTCGGCATCGATGTATTCCAGACTGGCGATCCTAAGGGCGCGGAGAAACATTGATGAAAAGATGGCCTTCTTAGTGGGGGTGTCATGTCCCGAGTAAAAGTGTACGTAGGACAAGTTGTTTGTTGTTTTCCGATAGATACTAAACTTAAACCTGGGCTTTCCCTATGTACACGCACATCCAAAAAATGGGATTGACTTGTCTTGTTCCACTTCTAAAGTAAACTTAATGGAGGGGACTTGATCATTTAACTGAAGGAGGAAGTTATCCAGGTCACGATTCATGGGCCAGATACACAAAATATCGTCGACGTACCGCAACCAAGGGATGCCAACCCCCAGGATTCTCGGAATGTAAGTAATTTCGAAAAACTCCATATAAATATTGGAGAGGAGGGGCGATAAGGGTTGCCCATGGCCATCCCAAACAGTTGTTGATAATACTCGTTATTGAAAAGTGAATTTACAGTCTTTATGCAAAGCTTAATAAGTTCAAAAATATCATAGTAAAAAATAGCCCTACCAATAATTCAGGCATTATCTATAAAATTGGGTGTAAAATGTGATTCCTTTACATAGGTCAGACGGGAAAGGATTTGCACACACGTATAAACAGCATCAATATTCCGTCAGAACAGGACAGTTGTCCAGTGCTCTTTTTGTCCATTTGTCAGATGTTATCCCACTGTATTGATTGGAATAATGCTTCAGTTTTATTTCATTCGAGCAATATTGTCAATAGAAATATTCTTGAGTCTGCCATTATTCAACTTTCAAATAACTTCAACATAAGCAAAGGTCTTTTCAACTCGATCCTGTTGTTTTGAATTCCTTTAAAACAAACCTAGATAAAAATGGTAGGACACTCAATCTTGGTAAACTTGTAAGCTACTTTATTTACTTTTAATCTTCAATTTATTTTCATATATATCGAAACTTGACTCTAAGAAGGCAAGTGTTAAACCGGGCGTATCTCCAGTATAAATTTGTATTATTTTTATAACTCATTTGATCTTGTGCTAAGAATCGATTTGCCTCTTTGTTAATCCTCTAATCCTTAATTTTTAAGTTTTTTTTTACTTCTCCGTTTATCGCATATATATGTATATATATGTGTATGTGTGTAGATATGTATGTATATATATATATATATATATATATATATTCTATATATATATATATATATATATGTGTTTGTGTGTATGTATGTTATTTATTTATATTTCTGTAACCTATATATAGGCCGGAACCTTTTATGTATTTCAGTGTTCCTGAGGATGTCATTAGACGAAAGCGCTTGAGCACCGTTTTGTGTTTCCTTTCCTTCGTGGTTTTATTCATCATACATATATATATATATATATTATTTTTTTTTTTTAACTGCAAACAACACACAGTATAATTAATGTAAAGAACGACGCTTGTATAGAAGAACGTTCCGCACAAGATGAGGAGGGAGAACAAACATCTCATCTTGTGCGGACGTTCTTCTATAGGAGTGTCGTTCTTTACATTAATTATACTGTGTGTTGTTTGCAGTTAAAATGTATATATGTGCGGCATGCGAAGGTGCCCCCTCAGGGCATTGGTTTCTGCTCGTATGTAGGAGAATTACGACTCCTGATTAATCGAGGCCCATGGTGTACTGGAGAGCATATCTGACCGGCAATCGGAAAATCCCGGGTTCGATTCCCGGGTGGTTACCTCATTTTTCATTTGTTTGTTCTCCCTTCTCATCTTGTGCGGAACGTTCTTCTATACAAACGTCGTTCTTTACATATATATATATATATATATTATTCGTTTTAAAGGCAAAACTGAAAACCGAAATTATATTGCAAAACACTTAACCTCTCATGCGGGAGTTTTGAACACGGTCTCGAAATAAAAATGCATTCATTTTAATCTATCAAACTAACCAAACCTAACTTAACGTATGAGGCGCTCGGGCGAATAGAGGCGAATTAACCATTCGAGATTTTGGTTGATTCGCCTCCATTCGCCCGAACGCCTCATACGCTAATCTAATTTAATATTTTTCGAAAGTCTGACTGACGTGACGGTCTCTGAAAGTGTTGGAAATTTTCTTTTTTACTGAAAGATACCTTTATCCTTGATAACGACCTTACATATTTTAGGCATTCTGAAGAAGTTTCTTGAACCATCCTTCTCGTAAGATAATTTTGAAGTTACTTCCATACCTGATGGATATTCATTAGACAAGTGGTTCTTACCCTCGGGTAATTCTGCCTTTTCAGGGGGTTCAATTTCAAGTTACAGTCATAAATATTTGTTCAGTTCTATTAACTAAACCATTCCTCAGATCATCTTTTGTCGTTTTTTTTACCTTAAATCTTCTATCGAATTCATCCTCAACAACTTTTGCGTGTCTGAGGTCTGGGGACTTAGTGGTGGTCATGTCGTAATTTTAAGCATCGCTTCACCTTTTCTTCGCAGATTCTCTTTGTTAATCTTTGCTAGGCATTTCATTTTGGGTCAATTTCTAACTGTCCTAAAACCTCCAAAATATCCTTAGACCTTAATATTGCTCCCTCGATGCTTGACACTTTTCCGACCATAATTTTCTCTTTAATGAAAAAGTTTTTCCATTATATAATAATGTGTATATTTCCAATTTAGAGTAGCGATTTTATCGCAGCCAGGCTCCCCATCAGACCCGTCTTCCCCCCTTTCGCTCGTAGATCTTAACAGTTTAACATTGGATGTAGAGGTAATTTTAATTAGCTGTCAATTATATATTCGTAAGAAATCTGTTCTCTCTCTTTGAAAGACGATCTTCCCTATCAACAGTTATCTTCTCTTTTTCCCTTTTACCCATCTTTGTACAAATCCTCCATCAGTATGCCTCGTAAATGTTTAGGAAGAACCCCAATTTCTGGGTAAATCTGTGTCTGAAATGGGCTTTGTTCGTGTAATAAAGTCATCTAAATTTATTTTTCACAAAAAAATTTCGCTCCAAAGAGCAATTATTAAGATAGAAGCGAGAAACAAAAAAGCGTTAAAGAAAGTAATTCGTTAAATTTAATGGTGTAAATGCTCATTATAACTTCAATTACGCATAATTACATTTTATTGGTGCAGCACACAAAGATTTATAATTGAAGATACTTAATCAAATAATTATTGTGTACGAATACGATTAACTACAGATGTAATGAGAATATGGCGTATATTTTAAGTATTAAAATAATTTTAACGATTTGGGATTATTTACAGTTATTCATAGAGAATTATAGTGAATTATTTAGTTATTCATAGAGAATTACAGTGAATTATTTAGTTATTCATAGAGAATTATAGTGAATTATTTACAGTTATTCATAGAGAATTACAGTGAATTATTTAGTTATTCATAGAGAATTATAGTGAATTATTTAGTTATTCATAGAGAATTATAGTGAATTATTTAGTTATTCATAGAGAATTATAGTGAATTATTTAGTTATTCATAGAGAATTATAGTGAATTATTTAGTTATTCATAGAGAATTATAGTGAATTATTTAGTTATTCATAGAGAATTATAGTGAATTATTTAGTTATTCATAGAGAATTATAGTGAATTATTTAGTTATTCATAGAGAATTATAGTGAATTATTTAGTTATTCATAGAGAATTATAGTGAATTATTTAGTTATTCATAGAGAATTATAGTGAGTGAAGTTCGTTTTGTGTTTATATTCTTAAAGTAAATTTGTAATAGTGTTAAAGTAACATGTTAACACCATGTAATTTCAAATATATGTATACAATAATAATGGTAGTGGTTAGCATCGTTGACTACGAATCTACTATCTCCGGATTCGATTCCTGGCGAAGGCAGGAGGCGTGCAGCTCGTCTAATTGTTCATTCTTCCACACAATAAAATTGGTTGGTAGATAAATGGGTATCCTGGGTAGCCTAGTGGTTAAGACGGGAGGTCGTGAAATCGCGTCCGGGCAAGGACTTTGTAAAACCACCCGTGATCGGTTGTGGTTCCGATTTCACGTTAAGCTGTAGGCGTAAAGTGGGACAACAAGCTTGATCTTCGTCAGAATGAACATTTCGGAGGAAGCAAGTTCAAGATTACCGATATATATATATATATACACTCATCATAACCACTAAATGAGTGGTAATAAAAATATTATCTGATTTTAATTAACATTTTTTCTCTATAATAAAAATTTATCCTTTATTAAAAAAACAAAATTACTGTAAGCATTCGCGGATTTACTTAGGTAATTTATTTACCCAATTTACCTACTAATTTAATTAAGTAAACTTTACCCAAAAGCGCATCTGCTTTATAAATTAAAAAATATTTATTAACAACGTAATAAGAAAAAAATATTGTTAACTCGACCAAAAGATGGCGCCAAAATCGGACAAAGATGGCGGCGGTCGTCCTCACTATTTCGCTTCTATTCTTTACCCATCTTCACCTTGTATAGCCAGCACCGTAGCTAACCCTTTTTAATGTGTAAGCACCGAGGTTTGCAATGTCATTTCACACACTATTATATACAAGATACTTATAGAATATCTCTTGACAGTCTTTAGTATTAACTACAGTGTTGGAACTAATTTGTTTTTCATAATTACATTTCATAAAAAATCATTTTTAAATGTAAATTTACTTTTTTCCAAATCAATGTATAAACACAAACCTTTTTGCTTACGCCTAGCTACGCCCCTGATAGCTGTTCCTGGAGTTGTTCCACTCAGCTGTTTCACACTACATTAAATGAATGTGGTACTCTTGGGTATCATTTCGGGATCAAAGTATGAATATAAAAACTTTTTTGGGGGGATTTATTTTTGGAGAAATGTCTCATATTGGTTGTAAAAAGTGTAGCGATGAAAAAACACACACACACACACACAAAGAAGTTTCATCGAATTCTTGATAACTTAATTTAACCTAACTAACCTAACCAAGCGTAAACTACTCCATCCTAGCCCAACCTAATTTAATCTGTCCCCTCCACGGTTCACCCCTCAAAAAAAAAAAATCTTGTCGATGGACTGTCTTGTCAAAGACATGTCGTTAACCCGATGGAACACCTGAACGTGACCATTTAATAATGAGCTATCCACCTGCGTGCTTTAGGAACGAAAAAATTATTCCGCGTTCAAGTAAACTTTGTAAATCAATTCGTTAGAAGCTCACAAAAATACGTCTAAACTAGATTCCTTTCTTGGGGGTGCCAAGAATGGATCTTACAGGGTCTTTGTTAGCCTGTAACTTCAACTGTAAGTAAGATATATGAGAATATCATTAATATAACGAGGACTAATTTACAACTTCCACGTGAACTTTATCAGAAGTTGTGGGTTGTATCATAATATAAGTATTAAACTTAGTATTCCGAAAAGCTTTTCAATTTCCAGATATTTTTTAGACTCTAAATAAGTTTAGTTCAAATTTACTTACGGAAGGTAGACAAAAAATAGACACCTTTGGTTTTTCCATTGTTTTTAACTTGATAATAAAAGTTAAAAAATAATAACAGATTTATTGGTTCAATATATTTAAATCGTGTTGCTTTTCCCTTCAAATTATGCAAACCTGATTCGTTCTGGCATTTGCAAATTGTTCTTGAGGATATTCATCGTAGTGTCTAGTTACTTCTGTCAACCCTCCGTCACGTTAAAAAGTAGTAAACGAAAGTACTAATTCTAATAATGATTGAAACACTACTGTCGCTACACCATTACCCACTTTCAAAGATTTCGCTTCAAGAACAGAGTAGTAATAATTTTTCATCGTAGTGGTTTATCGACCTAGCTTAAAAATAAGTTTTTGCTAACCTTTTTTAATAAAGTTTCGTAGTTTAACAGTTTCAAAAGTTTGGGGGTTCTTTAACCTCCTCCGTGACGACAAAGGTCATATGACGAAGGGTACCTACAACCTTACGCGTCACCCGAACTACCACGGGTCACTACATCATTTGAACGCGGAGAAGGACGGCCACCCATCCAGTTACTGAACAGACCTAACGTCGCTTAGTCTCGCTGATCTAACGGAAAGCGACGTTACAACGTTTACGTGACGCAGCCTTCACAGTTTAACTTCAACACAATCTCAACTCAAATGTTTGTAAGAGCTTTTCGGTATCACGAAGTACTCCAGAATTCATTCGTAGTTAAATTTATGTTAAATTCGACACAGGAAACTATTTAACTATTATATTATTTATTACACTTCTTTAACTGTTTGCATTATATACCAACATATCAACGTTTGAGCAAATTACTCGTATTACAAATAATTACTGAATGACATTGCAAAATGTAAAAAAACAAAAAAAAAACATCGAAATTATACATTACTAGCAGAAGCTCATAGTAAAATACTACAATAGCTTAGTCAACATCCAAAGTAAGAAAAAAAAGTTAAATTAAATTTAAAATTATTAAACATTCAAATTTTTGTCTGATTTAAAAAATTATAATTTTCTCGTAGGTTTGGATTAATTTAAAGGAACTTTAATTTAATAATTTTTTCTCTCTATAAACCCGTTTCGTGTTTTAGGGTGGGACAGACAGACAGACAGACAGACAGAATTAACCTATTACCGTATATATATATATATATATATATATATATATATATATATATATATATATAGAGAGAGAGAAAGAGAGAGACTGTGTGTGTGTGTGTATACATATATATATACACACACACACACACACACACTCTCTCTCTCTCTCTCTCTATATATATATATATATATATATAGAGAGAGAGAGAGAGAGACTGTGTGTGTGTGTGTGTGTGTGTGTGTGTATATATATATATATATATACACATTCAACTGCAAAGAACACGCAGTATAAATAACGTAAAGAACGACGCTTGTATAGGAGATATCCGCGCAAGACGAGAGAGAGAGAACGAAACAAATGAAAAATGAGGTAACCACCCGGGAATCGAACCCGGGATCTTCCGATTGCCGGTCAGATGCGATACCATTACACCATGGGCCTCACTCTTCCAAATGCCGTAATTCTTTTACATACTCGCAGAAACCAATGCCCCAAGGGGGCACCTCCCGCATGCCGTAACATTATATACATTCAACTGCAAAGAACACGCAGTATAAATAACGTAAAGAACGACGCTTGTATAGGAGATATTCCGCGCAAGACGAGAGAGAGAGAAACGAAACAAATGAAAAAATGAGGTAACCACCCGGGAATCGAACCCGGGATCTTCCGATTGCCGGTCAGATGCGATACCATTACACCATGGGCCTCACTCTTCCAAATGCCGTAATTCTTCTACATACTCGCAGAACCAATACTCGCAGAAACCCCCCAAGGGGGCACCTCCCGCATGCCGTAACATTATATACACTCAACTGCAAAGAACACGCAGTATAAATAACGTAAAGAACGACGCTTGTATAGGATATTCCGCGCAAGACGAGAGAGAACGAAACAAATGAAAAAATGAGGTAACCACCCGGGAATCGAACCCGGGATCTTCCGATTGCCGGTCAGATGCGATACCATTACACCATGGGCCTCACTCTTCCAAATGCCGTAATTCTTCTACATACTCGCAGAAACCAATGCCCCAAGGGGGCACCTCCCGCATGCCGTAACATTATATACATTCAACTGCAAAGAACACGCAGTATAAATAACGTAAAGAACGACGCTTGTATAGGAGATATTCCGCGCAAGACGAGAGAGAGAGAACGAAACAAATGAAAAAATGAGGTAACCACCCGGGAATCGAACCCGGGATCTTCCGATTGCCGGTCAGATGCGATACCATTACACCATGGGCCTCACTCTTCCAAATGCCGTAATTCTTCTACATACTCGCAGAAACCAATGCCCCAAGGGGGCACCTCCCGCATGCCGTAACATTATATACATATATATATATATATCTATGCAGTTGAATGTAATGCCGTAACATTATATACATTATATATATATCTATATATATATATATATATTATATATATATATGCAGTTGAATGTATATAATGTTACGGCATGCGGGAGGTGCCCCCTTGGGGCATTGGTTTCTGCGAGTATGTAGAAGAATTACGGCATTTGGAAGAGTGAGGCCCATGGTGTAATGGTATCGCATCTGACCGGCAATCGGAAGATCCCGGGTTCGATTCCCGGGTGGTTACCTCATTTTTTCATTTGTTTCGTTCTCTCTCCTCATCTTGCGCGGAATATTCTCCTATACAAGCGTCGTTCTTTACGATATATATATATATATACAGTGCCCGCGAAAAGTATCCGATCACCCTTGAAATTTGTATTTTTTACATAAAAAACAATGTTTAAATGTATACTAACCTTATATTAGTATTTTGTCATCTGTCCTTTGGTTTGGATGACTTGTTCTAGACGTTTTGGCATGGATTTAATCAAGTTTTGACAAACTTCCACTGATATTTCCTTGCACCATACCTTTTTGATGGCCTCTTGTAATTTTTCGACTGAGCCAGTGTCGTGGCATTCAACCTTATTTTTTATTATTAGCCACAGATTTTCTATCGGATTGAGATCTGGACTATTACCAGGCCAATCCAAAATATCAAATTTATTGTCAGTAATCCATTTTGTCACTATTTTGGCCCTGTGACATGGTGCACCATCATGCATGTATGTTTTTGTCCTTTGGATTGCCATTGCCATTGGAAGTTTATCCTGTAGCATTGCTAAATACCGTGCACCATTCATAGTTGTGTTCTTCGGAAGAAAATATAAGTTTCCACGCCCATAGTAACCGAAACAACCCCAAACCATCACACTTGGAGGGTGTTTCATTGTCTTTAGGGTGTATTTAGGGTCCATCCTATTTGAGCCAATAGGCCGGCGAACCTTTTTTGGACAACTTCTGAATGTCAAAAATGTCGACTCATCGCTAAATAAAACCTTCTTCCAGTCATCAACAGTCCAATGAATGTATTTTTTACAAAATGCGACACGTTTTTACGCATTTTTTCATTAATGAACGGTTTCTTAGCAGCATGGCGAGATGGTAATCCGAGTTCTTTTGGAGCCGCTCCTGGATAGTTCGTTCAGAAACACCAGATAACAAATTATTCATATTAAATTTATTTCTTTCGCAGTTATTGTTGGGTTTTTCAATACTAAACGTTTCATAAGTTTGTCTGTTCGCGAATTTGTTTTTCTCGGTCTGCCAGATCGTTTTTAGGGACTGGCGTGGTTAGGCCACCATTGTTCTTAGCCCGTGAAACCCATAAATTAACGGTACTTTGGGATATGTTTAATTCCTTAGCTATCTGTCTCTGTGATTTCCCACATGCATGCAAAGCAACAATAGCACCTCGACAATCACTCTTAAGTTGTTTTTAGCACACATTATATATAAATTTTATTTACACCACTTTCTGTAAAAAAAAAAAAAATAAAGAAATTTACACAAACAGTGAAATCTGACAAATTTGAGACACAGCCACCCGCAACGAAGGCTACCAGAACACTAATTTGAGAATGCGTTGGATAGCTCTCATATCAGCGAGCAACCTCAAAGTTACCAGATGTCGCTAGAACAAATAGAAAGTGAATTACGTGTCTCTGAATATCAAGGGAAAATATTGTATTTTCTTGAGTGATCGGATACTTTTCGCGGGCACTGTATATATATATATATATATATATAGAGAGAGAGAGAGAGAGAGAGAGAGAGAGTGTGTGTGTGTGTGTGTATATATATATATATATACATATATATATATATATATATATATATATAATATTTTACGACATTTCGAAATTGTACAAAATTGGTAACTTGTTTTACCACTGGTAATATGTCATAAGTGCTAAAAAGTGGGGTCTAGTGGGGTTTGTCACTCTTGATAAGAACTAGGAGAAAAACGAACCCCATTGTTCAATAACTGAGTTAAGCAAATCTAACCAAGTTTGAGCGTCATTGCAGAATGTTTATTATGTTAGAAGGAATGGGTCGTGGCCACATCTAAACACCGCTTCCCGTAAGATCAACGCGGTAAAGCGACGTAGGATTTATTCAGTATATTGGATGAGGGACTCCTCTGCCGTTTAGATGATGTAGCGACCATATATGGTTCAGATTCCACTTAAAGCTGTATACTATCAAAATTTAACAAAATTTATCTAGTACAGTATTATGTTTCTTCAATTTATTAACAAAAATAAATAATTTATAGTAACGCTGCAATAGTTCGACTTTAAATTTTGAAATCTTTGGATTTTTACGAGTATATTCAAGAAATTAACAAAAGAAATAATCTTGATGAATCCGAGATAGAACAAAGTAGAAATAAAAATTTTAACTTAACTTAATGTAACCTAACCAAACCTAACCTAGCAATCTAACCCACATTATACTTCTCGTTAGAATGTCAAGTCGATCAGATATAATCCCAGATTCATTAATGGCAACATCACTATTCACCAACATAACAACATTACTATTGCATTCAACTGCGTAAATAAATCACTACAGTTTTATATAATTTTCATGGCAATTAACGTATTGAGTTGCCAGTTAGTAAATATTAAATATTAACTACTAAACCAAAACGTACCCCATTATATTAATGCACAAACATTGAAGACGAATGCAAGAGTGAGGTTAGCATTTTCGCGTGTTGAAATGTCATTCATAAAATGGGTTAGGAAAGCAATATTATTATTAATAATAGATGTTGGATGGACAAATCCATAATAAGCAGAAAATAAATTGCCATAAAAGTAATGGAATTATTCTCAAGATAAATGAAAAAATTAAAGAAAACTAGCTTCTTTTTTTTATTTGTAATCTTATCTTAAAATCTTATTTAATTAGGGAACACCCTAACAGGGTGTTCGGAAAGTCACTGTGCACTTATATTTATTTAATAGCATACAATAGTATAACATTGCATATATGATAGAGGTTATGGATGGGACCATCAGAACTTATAAAAGGTGTTGAAAGTGATGTCCTTTAACAGCAATACAGGCCTGGACCCGTCTTATTTTATTTTGAAACACCTTTGTCAGTTCTTCTTTTGAAATGGACCTTATGTACGCAGTTATTGCAGTTTTCAGGTCATCAAGCGTGAGTGGACGATTTCGATTATATAAGTGCACAGTGACTTTCCGAACACCCTGTATTATATATATATATATATATATATATATATTATTATAATATATATATATATATATACCTTACAACCTTACAAAGGTTTCGCGCGATGATTTCTCATTTCGCGAAGGTCAAGCTTGTCGCCCCCTCCTCTCGAGTTGGCCTGGTGAAGTAGTGAGTTGGATTCTTGCGCTCTCCACCTCACATAGCCAGGTACGCCCGGCTCATCGGGGATTGTTCTGAGCCAGGCGTCTAGTCTTCTTTTGAAGATTTCCACTGCAACTCCCTTCGTGTTTCTTAGGTCTTTGGGCAACTGATTATACAGTTTTGGTCCTCTCACTACAAAACTATTTTCTTTCAGGGTTAAGGATGTTCCCTGTCTCGCCTTCAATTTGGGAATACGACACAGTCTACCGTTTCTACTTTCCACCGTTGTTTGGGGAGTTATAGGGTTCAGAGTAAGATTAGGGACTAGTTTCTCCATTATTTTCCAAGTGTAAATAATGGTGTATCTCTCTCTTCTCCTTTCCAGTGAATATAGGTCTAGTTCTCGTAACCTTTCCCAGTAATTTAGTTCTTTGCACCCATTGATCTTGGCTGTGAAGCTTCTTTGCATCCGCTCCAGCTGTCTAATGTCTTCTTTTTTATATGGGGATGTTAGGACCGAACAGTATTCCAATTTGGGTATTATCAGGGTTTTCAGTAGAGGAATCATTACATTCCTATCCCTTCGTTTAAAGGTTCTCAATATCTGACCCGTTATTCTCTTTGCTCTGTTTACTGCTATCTTATTTTGTGTTTCAATTTCGCATCATCTGTCATCACAACCCCTAAATCTTTTGCTCTGGAATTTCCCTGAATTTCCTGTCCATTTGGGGTATAGTATTCCATGGATTTTAGGTCTTTTCTTTTTCCGTACTGTAATAGCTGAAATTTCTCGGTGTTAAACTTCATATTGTTGTCTTCCGTCCACTTGTAGATTCTGTTTATGTCGGTTTGTAGAGATCCTATGTCTTCTGGGTTTCTTATTTTTCTACTGATCTTTGTGTCATCCGCAAAGGATGTTACTGTGCTGTCTCTTGTAACGTCCTCATCTATGTCAGTTAGCACGATTTTATATATATATATATATATATATATATATATATATATATATATATATATATATATATGGGAATGAACTCAGAATGGTTCCCTGAGGTTTTTTTTATGATACACACAGACCGTGCATGGAACAAGGAACTCTTCTAGGAAAATTAAATCCACTATAGTCCGAGTAAATAATGGTAAATGCCAAATACTATAGTTTTTCTTTTTCATGATGCTAGCCCCACGTGGGCAACGGGTCACTCGCAAAGAGGTCCCAGAAATATAGCTTCCCTCACCAGCTATCTGCAAAGCAAATAGGATCCAGCTTTGGGACAGGATCTAGGGTATTATACTCTTTTCAACTCATTATTTGTATTTATGCTGGCGTTTGTGTGATGCTTCTGGTTGGTCACGTTTTAAATTCCAGCAGAAATCGGCCAGCATAGCAGGACTCCACTTCCCTTTGTATCGGCTCTCCATTGTGGCTATATCCTGGTGGAATCTCTCCCCGTGTTCGTCGCTAACAGCAGATGCGTTTTCCGGAGAGGATGAAAGATGTGAATGCAAAAAATGAATTTTCAATGACATCTTACATCCGAGACGTTGGTGTGAGTTGATAAATTGATCCACAAGTGCAGTATAGTTGTCGTATTTAGTCTTTCCTAGTAGACCGCTGCACACGTTTTTGAATGCACGCCAGGCTGCCAACTCAACCTCATCCATCACCGCTTCAAAGTGTTCATCTAGCGTGAGTTGGCGAATTTGAGGGCCGACGAATATGCCTTCTTTAATCTTGGCATCACTTATTTTTGGGAATTTTTCCTTTAGATATTTGAAGGCAGGCTTATCCTGTTTCAACGCCTTTGCAAATTGTTTCATCAGCCCTAGTTTTATGTGAAGTGGCGGCAAGATAACCTTTTCCTTTCGTACTAGTGGTTCGTGAATAACACTGTGAAATCCAGGTGAGGAATTGTCTCGCGGCGGCCATACTGAGCGTGTGTAGTGTTCAGACCTTGCTCGGCTATCCCACTTGCATAGGAAACACATGTATTTCGTATAGCCAGTTTGCAATCCATTGAGAATAGCCACAACCTTCAAATCTGCGCAGATAAGCCATTCATGTTCATTGTATTTTATACAGTTCAGAATAAAAGCAACATTGTCATACGTTTCTCTCAAAACGACTGAATGAGCGATCGGAACAGAAGGCATTGTGTTCCCATTGTGTAGCAGTACACCCTTAACACTGTACAGAGATGCATCAATGAACAATCTCCACTGATTCGGTTCATAGCACAAACCCAGAGCATCGAACAGACCATGTATATCAATGCAATAACAAAGATTGTTCTTCATCGTGAAATATTCCTGCAAATCCAAGGAGCACTTTCGGAATGCTGTAATTCGTATGTCTTCCGCCAGCAGATTCCATTCTTGTAGACGTGAGGCCTGCAGTTCACTTTGTTGCTTGGTAAGTATTAAATCACGGACCAAATCATTGAGTTCAGGCTGCGTGATGAGATGTTGTTCTTTCTTGGACTCGACTTGAGCTTCATAGCATTCGCCGTCTGATTCCGATTTGTCAGAGTCTCTGTTATCGGTCGGCATTTCAGCTGGAGGACGAGGGATGGGTAGATCTGTAGAATGTTCCACAGGACGCATAGCAGAACGAAGATTTGGGTAGATTATAGCCTTTTTCCCTTTTCTGTTGCAACCTGTAATGTGAGACAATAGACATTATTGACTACTTAAGATAGCATAATTGTGTAATACATTATGCAGAGCAGGATATGCTAAAATGTGCTAAAAACACAAATTTGACGTATATTCAGAAAAATAAAAGATTCAAACCTGTGATGTTCGTTAAGAAGAAATAGCAATCAGTTGAATGGTCCAGCGGCTCTCTCTATACCATTGGGACACCGAATCCCAGACCAGGACCGGTGCTTTTGAACCATGCAGATAACGAGCTTGTACATCTCACACAGCAGATATGAGGCGCCCAGTGCTTGTCCTGATCACCAACTTCTCATGTGAAAAAGCTTTATGAATTATACTTCGCATGCAAAGTAAACTTCCTTTTATACTGTTTTAACGTTAATGTCCCACAAATATAACAAAAACTGTCTGGCGAATTTTTGCACTCTCTAGGCATTGTAGCATAACATCAATAAAAACCTGTAAAATAAGAAAATGATAGATCAGTTTGCAATTTCACACAATATAGACGTTGTTGGTGAAATATACGTAATTTGATAGCTGTTATTCAATAATACTCACTTATAGCATCGATTTATGATAAAATATGGCTGACAGTTTTGTTTTAAATGATTAATGAAAGAAATTTTTCATAATCAAAGTGTAAACACAGAGCCGAACACCACCACCACAGCATATGCATGACCGAACAAAATGTAAAAGATGCGTTCAGAGAACCAGTGGTTCTCAAAATGATACAATGAAATAGGGTCATTTTCATAAAATCGGTTTATGATACAAATAAATGAGTGCTATTTTCGCAATCTACGCATATAATTAGCCATAAAAATGACGATCTCATTTCAGTTTTTTTTCACTGTTGTACAGTGTTATCAGTAACCTGTTTAATAGTGTAAAAAAATTGTTAAGAGTGCCAGCAAAATTGAGTGCCAGTGCGGTGCCATTTCACCGAAATAATGAATTATAAAAATAAATGTGAAATCCAGTAAAATAATTTGAAGTAAAAAAAAATGGTATCCGATGCGTTGCTAATTCACTGAACCTATACCCATTAAATCGATAAGATCATACCATCGACATCGATTAACTTAACCGTAAATAACTTCGTGGGAAAGATTTTAACAGCGGGAGACACATTATTTATTATTATTATTACTTTCAACACTTTGTGGGCGCCGGTAGCTTACTACTGGTTAAGGTGGTAGACTGTGATCGGTGAGGTCTATCTAGTTCGCTCCCACCTGTTGGCTCCAGAGTTGGTTTAAATTGGCCGCTTACCCCGTCATTGCTCAAGCTAAAGGTGACCCTTGGTGAAACTCATCCCCACATCGTGGGGATATGATCTTCCTGAATGCTACCGCTTATTTTTTACTTTCACTACTTATTGAATTTAGTAGCTGTATCTCACATCTACTTTTGTTTTTTAAGTTATGTATCTTTTCAATCACTTTTTTTTTTTAAGACAGCATGGAAATAAAGGATCATCACTCATTTTTTTATTGCCAACAGACATTTTACGTGTGATCATGCATATAATAAAAATTATATTCCTACAAAAAAAGTAGGAATATTGCAGTGAATCCTTAAAAGATAATCAATTTTGAAAGAGTAAAAACGAGCAACGACACACGCACATTACTGCTTTCAGCGACCTTCAAAATGTGCTTAAGGAAATCAATTTAATATTGTCGATCCAATTAAGAAGTAGTACGTATGCGAACGTCTTTTCAGCGGTAGATTTGGGTTGCGAATGAGCTACTTGAAGGAACATCAATCTCAGTTTTGGTCTTAAAATGAAATAATTTGTCTTTTGTGGAGGGAAATGAGTTTTTTCATGAAATGACTGACAGGCGTAATAATACAGGAATTGGGAAAACCATTAACATGATAATAAAATATCAAAACATTGGTAAATTAATATGAGCATATTTTTTATGCAGGAAGGAGAGACCAAGGGCGAACGCCCCCCCCCCTCTCCCCCATAGTAGGAGAAAATGGAACCGAAATTAAGGTCCAAAGTTTTCAAGATGCCTGGACATGCCGCGTTTGAAAGATTGGAGGTCATAGACAGGAGGAAGGATGGACTGAGGAAGGTTCTTCCAGTGTTGAGTGGTTGAGATGAAAGATTGAGAATACCGATTCACCCTTGCATTAGAGAGTTCGACAGAAAAGGGATAAGAATGTGTCGAAAGTCTGATATTACATGCTCTCTTTAAAGGAAGAGGCATGCAGTTAGAGAGTTCAGAAGAGCAATGTCCGTTATAATAGCGATAGTAAAAAGAGAATGAGGCAACACTGCGGCGAAGAGAGAGGGATTGAAGACAGTGAGTAAGAGGACGGAAATTGAAGAGACGAAAAGCCTTTAATTCCATCCGGTCAAGAAGAGCTGTGTGGGTTGAGCCACCTCACGCACACGAGAAGCATACTCCATACATGGGCGGGCAAGACCCCTGCACAGAGACAACTAAGGAGGTGGTGAAGAAACTGCGGAACGGGTACAGCACACCTAACGTCTCAGAAACTGTCAAAAATATTAAAAGAGAAGCATGGTGTATTGTTGAGAATAAGGGGACAGTCGCATGGAAAATTGTGACGAGTTGACAGATGAAGGCTCTGGGATTTTGGGACATTGAAAGCCACAAGGTTTACTCTGCCCCAATCAGAGATAGTAGAAAGATCAGAGGTCAGGTGCACCATATATATATATATATATCAAAGCTATTGACTTCTCCTTAGGGAAACGGAGCTTACAGATGAACAGAAGGATCAACACAACGGCAAACATTTTCATTTATTTGTACTTCAGACGTTTCGACAATTCTTTTGTCATCATCAGTGAATTAAGTCTTAAAACCTTAAAACAAAAGTAAAAAGTGAAAAGTGAAAATTACATCAATACAATATTAAAACCATTAAAATTAAAACCTTAAAGCAAAATGAAAATTGCATCAATACAAAATTAAAATCATTTAAGTTTCATCACTATAAAAACTAAAATTAAATTAAATTACCTCAATAGGTAAATACACAATGTTTACATCCACCTCCATACTTGGCAAAGCCTAAGAGAACACTGGATGGTCAGAGGATTAGAAAGGGTATGTCTACGAGAGTCGGTTGGTTAGTTAAAAAAGCTGTAATTTGTAGGATGAGCTATTATTGTTAAGGGAGGGTTTGTTTCTATAGATGTACAAAGATTCTAAAATTCGGAGTTCTGTGAGGTTATTGGATCTAGTTAAAATTTCAAACTGAGTTTTGTGAAGGGGATGGTTGTTTTCATTACTATGGTTTTTCTAATTGCGGATTGTGGAGGGCTACTGAGGGACGGTTGGTACGGACTGACAAGCCCAAATGTTGAGAAAGGCGCACCCCCAGTTGGAGTTGAGTGCTGCCAATATACGCAGCCTTACAGCCCTCCACAATCCGCAATTAGAAACCATAGTAATGAAAACACCATCCCCTTCACAAAACTCAGTTTGAAATTTTAACTAGATCCAATAACCTCACAGAACTCCGAATTTTAGAATCTTTGTACATCTATAGAAACAAACCCTCCCTTAACAATAATAGCTCATCCTACAAATTACAGCTTTTTTAACTAACCAACCGACTCTCGTAGACATACCCTTTCTAATCCTCTGACCATCCAGTGTTCTCTTAGGCTTTGCCAAGTATGGAGGTGGATGTAAACATTGTGTATTTACCTATTGAGGTAATTTAATTTAATTTTAGTTTTTATAGTGATGAAACTTAAATGATTTTAATTTTGTATTGATGCAATTTCATTTTGCTTTAAGGTTTTAATTTTAATGGTTTTAATATTGTATTGATGTAATTTTCACTTTTCACTTTTGTTTTAAGGTTTTAAGACTTAATTCACTGATGATGACAAAAGAATTGTCGAAACGTCTGAAGTACAAATAAATGAAAATGTTTGCCGTTGTGTTGATCCTTCTGTTCATATATATATATATATATATATATATATATATATATATATATATATATATATATATATATATATAAGGGATCTACCGATTCCAGAATTTTGGCCGGTACCGACACTCATTTTTCCAACGATACCGATACTCAAAATAGGCCGTATTTTGCCGATACCGATACTTTGTTTTAAAAATCAATAAAAAATATTTTATCAATAATTATTTATACAGTAATAGCCGTACATACTGTAGCACATTCAATGTATAAATATAACGTACTGAAATAAATTTAGTCACAAGAGAATAGGCACTATTTATAACTACGTATGCCACTATATAATTACTAATTACTACATTACTCTAGTCCAACTCGGGGCCCGAGGTGCGTTGCTTAAGTATACCTCTAGATATAAGCCCTCCTTAGTCGTTAATGTTTAATTCTAGTGAAAAATTGATGTAATAATCTCATGAGAGGCAATTGGTTTCAAATTATAGCAATTTAAAAAATAAAAGGAAGAAATGAAAAATTATGAAACTTCATATGTATTCAATAAGTTTATTCAAATGAAAATTTATTCAATTGCATTTTATAAATAATTAAATATTAATTTTAAAATGAGAAATTGGAAAAGTATCGGCAGTATCGGTCGATACAGATACCGATGCCCTAAAAACAGGCCGATACAGATACCGATACATCGGTACATCCCTAATATATATACAGGGTGGGCCGTAAGTTTCCATACATAGGAAAATTTAAACGTTTGTTTTTATGTTTCAGATACCCTAAGAATATGCGTTTGTAAGATCTTGTTTACTGAAGCAAATTTTTACGTCAATGGAGAGGTTAATCGGCAAAACATACGTTATTGGAGTAATGCTAACCCTAACTGGCTGAGTCCGACGAAGATGCAAGGTGCCGGTAAAGTGATGGTGTGGGCCGGGATATGGGGTGACAGAATTATTGGACCAATTTTTGTCAGTGGAAATCTTAATGCCGAAAGGTATCTTAACATGTTGCAAGAAGAGATTTTCCCATCCCTGCTAAACGAGGAAGGTAACTTCCCAGTTTACTTCCAGCAAGATGGAGCTCCACCTCATTATGGTCTTCACGTGCGTCGGTATTTGGATCAGCAGTTTCCGGATGCTTGGATTGGTCGGCGTGATCCTGTGGAGTGGCCTCCCAGATCCCCAGATCTCACCCCCCTTGATTTCTATCTTTGGGGGCACTTGAAGGCCATGGTGTATCAGGAAAAGATACGAGACATAAATCATCTAAAGGAACGTATCACCAACGCCATTACAAGCATAACGTCAACTGTGCTAATGCGTGTTCATCAACAGTGGGGAACACGTATTGAAATGTGTTTTCAAAACAATGGCAACCATGTAGAGCATATTATATAAATAAAAATGGTTGTCCATAAAAAAAATGTTTATTTTTCCTAGGTATGGAAACTTACGGCCCACCCTGTATAATATATATATATATATATATATATATATATATTATATATATACCTTTCCTTTCAACCTTTCAAAGGCTCGCGCGATGATTCCTCATTTTACGAAGGTCAAGCTTGTCGCCTCCTCCTCTCCTAGATAATTTTTTTCTTTCTTATCGCACAAGTTTGGCCTTTGGATCCTATCAAGAGGAGACGCCGATTGGTGCCGATTGGGAGGCCCTCAAGCAGTACGTTTTTGATTTCTCATGGAATGATTACTGCTTCCGTGGCCGGGGCCTCTCCGAGTGCTCTTCGCTCAAACTTTCGCCTCCAACTCAATCCTGAACGATTCCGGTGTTGTTCCTTCATCTCCTCCACCTTCTGACTTAATTATGTCTGAAATTAAAATATCTTCCAAAGATGTTTATTCTGCCCTATCTGGGATCAACTCTAGGAAGGCGTACAGTCCTGATGGTGTCCCTCCTATTGTTCTCAAGAACTGTGCTTCTGTTTTGTCACGCTACCTAGGCAAACTCTTTCGTCTGTCTTTTATCTGGTACAGTTCCTTTCTGATGGAATTCGCCCTCATTCAGCCTGTTCCAAAGAAGGGTGACCGCTCTCAACCCTCCAACTATTGTCCAATTACCTTGATTTCTTTCCTTATAGAAAGATTCTTAAACACCTCCCTACTCATAATCTCTCGATCGTCAGTATGGGTTCCGCAAGGGACGCTCTACTGGCTCTTCTTGCATATCTCTCTGACTCTTGGTCATCCTCCTCTCGGGATTTCGGTGAAACTTTTGCTATTACGCTAGACATACTAAAGCCTTTGATAGAGTTTGACACAAATCTTTAATTTCCAAACTGCTCTCCTTCGGTTTCTCTCTTTCTATCTGTGCCTTCATCTCCGATTTCCCTTTTGGCCGATCTATAGCTGCAGTTGTAGATGACCACTGTTCTTCTCCTGAAGCTATTAACATTGGTGTTCCTCAGGGTTTTGTCTTGTCACCCATCCTCTTCCTTTTACTTAGCAACGATCTTTTATGTCGCACTTCCTGTCCTATCCACTTCTATACTGATGATTCCACTCTTCACTTCTCTACCCACTTCACAAAGCGTCCCTCTCAACAGTCACTCCATGCTTCGCGTGACACGGCTATGGTGCACCTGACCTCTGATCTTTCTATCTCTGATTGGGGCAGAGTAAACCTTGTGGCTTTCAATGTCTCAAAATCCCAGATCCTTCATCTGTTAACTCGTCACAATTTTCCACGCGACTGTCCCCTTATTTTCAACAACACACACACACACACATATATATACACTATATATATATATATATATATATATATATATATATATTATGGAGACTAAAGAAAACGTGCAGCACGTTTCTTACCACTACACTATTAGGAAACTAGATAGTGCAGGGCAGCTTTTTGAGTGTATCTAGTTTTATGGTTACTTTATATATATATATATATATATATATATATATATATATACATGGTGTTTGAAAACTTTCTGTACAAATTGTAATGGGGGATAGGCAACACCAAGACAAACCCTTTTCGTCTATAAGTGTATGTCCGCTGACGTCACCATTCGGCGCGAGAGGGCGCCGCTGCAATTGGCTAAAAGGTGAAGTGGGCTAGACTCGCGCTTGCCGCGGGCATTCTTAAATCGGACGTAGTACGCGTAACATGGAGCGCTTCACGACTGCTGAGATGGCTGACATGCATATGGTGTATGGGGCTGCCAATGGAAACGGAAGAGCTGCTGTGAGGTTGTACCGACAGCGCGTCCCAAACAGACGTGTGCCAAACCACCAAACGTTTGCGCATTTGCATCGGCGACTGCGAGAAACTGGAACATTCCATGCAAACATGCATGACACTGGTCGGGAGAGAAACGTGCGCACTCCTGACATGGAAGAAGAAATCCTACGGCGATTTGAGGACAATCCAAGCGCAAGCACGCGAGGTGTTGCACGTATCCTCGGTGTGAACCACGACCTGGTCTGGAGAGTGTTGCACGAGCAGCAACTTGCCATGGACGATACCCGCCCAAACATTGACGGCGAACCGTTCTTGATGAGCATGCACCCGTGTAGCATGTGGATTTGCGTGCGCCCACACGTGAGAATTGTGCATGTTAAACACACCCTCACGTGTGAAACAGGCCTCATCTGAGAACAGCACATAAGCCGGAAAATTAGGCTGCACCGCTGTCTGCTGCAGAAACCAGCGTGCGAATTCCACACGAAGATGGTAATCCCGAGGTTGTAATGCCTGGACTCTCTGACGATGAAACGGATGTAACTGCTGCTCGTGCAACACACTCCAGACCAGGTCGTGGTTCACACCGAGGATACGTGCAACACCTCGCGTGCTTGCGCTTGGATTGTCCTCAAATCGCCGTAGGATTTCTTCTTCCATGTCAGGAGTGCGCACGTTTCTCTCCGACCAGTGTCATGCATGTTTGCATGGAATGTTCCAGTTTCTCGCAGTCGCCGATGCAAATGCGCAAACGTTTGGTGGTTTGGCACACGTCTGTTTGGGAGCGCTGTCGGTACAACCTACAGCAGCTCTTCCGTTTCCATTGGCAGCCCCATACACCATATGCATGTCAGCCATCTCAGCAGTCGTGAAGCGCTCCATGTTACGCGTACTACGTCCGATTTAAGAATGCCCGCGGCAAGCTCGAGTCTAGCTCACTTCACATTTTAGCCAATTGCAGCGGCGCCCTCTCGCGCCGAATGGTGACGTCAGCGGACATACACTTATAGACGAAAAGGGTTTGTCTTGGTGTTGCCTATCCCCCATTACAATTTGTACAGAAAGTTTTCAAACACCCTGTATATATATATATATGGGCTACGTCGTGGCCGATGTCGTAACACTGCTTCCCAGAGATCAGCGAAGTTAAGTGACATTGGGTCTGGGTAGTAGTTGGATGGGAGACCGTCCTCCGCGCCTAGATTATGTAGCGACCCGTGGTTCGGATCTCACGTAAAACTGTAGGTCCCCTCCGTCATATGACTTTAGATGTTGTGAAGGAGGTTAAACAACCCCAATAAAAAAAAAATATATATATATAATTGCGATTTGAGACTTGAGAAAGCATTTGGGTCTAAAACAGATGAACTTTTGAAATGATCGTAACGAAAAAAGAGGGTATTGTTATAAATAGCACAAAATCGTTATAAGAGGAAAAACGAAAAATAAAGGCCAAATGAACATTCTAAAACAAATCTTAAGAAACTGACAGATGATTATTGGGTTTACATATATCAAGGTTTAACATATTAACAAGGTTTAAACATATGAAGCTCGTATAACAGCCAAAATATGCCATACAGAAAGAAGAAAATACAAGTTTAATAGTCAGTGTTAAAATATTAAAGATAAAATACAAATAAACGCCATCTATAGTATTGATTTTGAAATGTCTTTTAAGTTATTCATAAACTTTATAAAAAGTTTGAAGAAACAAGATGGCTGTTAAATACCTCACGTGCTCACGTGACAAGTCATGGCAATGACTAAGCCTTTATAGAGGTGAATACTTGTTTTTACTCTTTGTTATTATAATATAGTTCTCTTAAAATTAATATATTTCTTTTAGAATAAATAGACACTATATTTAATGATGAATTATTAAATTGTAACTAGCTGAAATCGAGTTCATCAAGGTAAAGTAACTTTTGAAAGAGATTGAGTGGGTAATTTGTGTAAAAATTTATATCCTTGTAAAAATATACGAGTATATTCCATTTTAATTCATCATCATCATCGGTTACCCCTCTGTTTCGGGGATGATGTCCCGCTATTGGGTGTCGCTGATGTTCTGTCACGGATTAGGGAGGTTCTTCTAGGAATGAGAATTGGTCCCCGATTTTGTCGAGTTTCAGTTCTTTCCTTTCTTCTCTCAAGTTTTTCGGACTCGAGAGCGAGTGATTGTTGTTCCAAGATGGAAGATTGTTGTCTCAGATTCCAACGCCATTGAAGTCTATGCATATCTTGATTTTACTAGGTTTCAGTGTCACTATTGCATTTCTTCATATTACGATACTTTTGAGAGTATCCTTAAATCATTTATTCTGATATTCATGAGTTCGTCTTTAGCTTAGTTGGGAGACGAGAACATATTTCGGGAGACGATTATCAAGCATACGATAACAGTGGTCTGTCCAGCGAAGTTGGTATCGAATGACTATTGCTTCAATGCTGGTCGTATTTGCTGTCGTAACGACACTTACGTTGGTTCGACGATCTTAATTCGAAGGGTTTTCTGAAGGTCTGAAGGCAACGTTATTGGCATCTTTCCAGAGCCTTGGTGTGTCACATTCTCCAAAGTTTCTTCATTAATCTTGATTTGTGAAGCCGGGTTGGATAATTCGGGTCAGGTTGACGAACGAACTTGGTCTCGATGTTAAGAGACCAATAGTCCGACTGCAAAACAGTCGAGGGTAGATTGAAGGACATGTTCAGTATGGGCACATACAGAAAGTCATCAGCGTATTGAAGATTAATAATTGCGGTAGTGGTGGTCTTCGTTACTGTACGGAGTCGGATAATGTTGAAAAGTTTTTCGTCCATGCCCGATGGACGGTTAACGAGAATGGAGTGTAGGATGACAGTAAGGAAGATGGAAGATGGAAAAGAGGGTCGAAGCAATGACGCATCCTTGCTTGACACCTGTTTAGATGACGAAAGGATCCTTTTCTGAACAGTTGCAGAGAACAGTTGCGGTCATGTCATCACGGTAGGAGCTTGAGAATAGTGATAAATTTAGGTTGACAGCCAGATTTTAGTAAAATTTTCCATAGTGCTTCATGACTGATTGAGTAATGAGGTCATTGAGTCAAGATATGATTAAATTGATGCATGTCATGTAAAGGTCTTGATGATGTTCATATTTCTCTTGGAGTTGCTGAACCACGAAAATCATGTCAGTGATTCCTCTGGAAAGACTGAAGCCACGCTGGGATTCTGGTAGGATTTTTTTTCAGCAAGCGAGAAATGGCTTTGGTTGCACTGATGAAGCTGCACATGTTTTGAGTGTCTACTACGTTTGGATCTCCTTTGTTTTGTCTTTCTCCATTTGTTTTTCATCTTACGACTCCTTCTTTAGATTCCGGATTTGAGCTGGTGATGGCAGGTGCCATTAACATTGACCAGTGGTCGTCCGAATTCCAAGAATACATATCCATCCTTGAAAACCATCTTCCACTGTTTCATCAAAGGAAATTCTAGTTTAACACGCACCTGCTGCAAGGAGACTGTGCAGTGTGCAACCTCTCACACCTTTTAATAAACTATTCAATAGAAGAGAGAAATATGTTAAGTTATTCCTGGGGTTCCTAGAAAACCAGATATGCATCCTATTGAGGCCGGCCATCTGGAAGAATCTTGATCGCCAATTATTGCAGAAAATAGGTCCTCCAACCTCCCAAAACTGTTTAAAGTCTTAAGAGAAATAAACACTTACTGGACTTTGGCATCGCATCGATGCCACAACGTGTCCAAGCCCTTCTTCACGAAAAACAAGGAAATATTACAAGATATTGATTGAATGTATTTATTTATTTATCATATCTCTTAGAGAGGTATGTGTACGTTAAAAGTAAAATTACTTATTTTAGTTTTACGGGGCTCTGTAGTTACGCACCTCTCCCCAATTTAACATCCATCCAAGTAATATACGCTCCTGCGCATATTTATTAACTGGAAATTGATAAAAATTTATTAACTTTATTAAATAATAATGCACTGTATTCTTTTTTATTACAGTGTTATAAACTAACAAAAATTGTAAGATCCGTATCATATAACGCAATGGCCCTGTTCTAGTTAGAGGCCATTGTTCTCGTGGAAAACACACTTCCGCACGTTATTAACTGTTACGTCCGTTAGTTCTTTGAAAAGGAAAATAGTGGCTTATTAAAGACTGCTATACAGTACTCACTCAGTTATTCGTGATTGAGGGGCGGTCCATGATTACGGGTAACCCGATTTCACGGTTAACTCAGTATATCCCGAAGGTGGGTGGGTGGTGCAGCCGCTGCTGCTCGCCACCACTAACTGTCCTCCAAACTTACGCGCCATCGCACACAGTATTATATTCTTACAGTACCCTATACCACTGACTGAGGCGCGTTGTGGTGGGTTGACGGGAGTCGAGCCGCGGATGTAAACATCGAGCCAAATAACGGTTAACTCGGTGTTATGATCACGGATACGTGCACAATGGTCACAATTAGTAAATCACAGTTAACTCGATTCACTGTTGAATGAATCACGGATAACTGCGTGAGTATTGTATAATTGCTAAAGGCAACTTATTGTTATTTAGAAAATTTAATGTAATTATTTAATGCTATTTTTTATACAAGACAAATATTGTAGAAAAATAGCGTTCACTGTAAAAACAATAGCCCGAAAACATTAAAAGAAAATAATAGTTTAAATAGTGGGCAAGCTATATATAAATCACAAATTTAAGTGAAAAGCATCGTTCCTTTGTGTTCTGACTTTTACGCCACCCTGTATATACATAGTTGCCAGTGGTGTGACAAATGATGATCAGTCTAAAACTGCTAATATCTTTAATGAATAATTTGCATCAGCTGTCGTTGAAAAGACATTTAGATGATATTGGAGATAAAGGGTTCTTTTTATAGTGTTAGTCACACCAAATAGTGACGATAACGCTTTGTTTTCGTCCTTCCCACAGTACCTGAAGTGGGTAACGTGATTAAAAGGTTAAAGAATAGCTATTATTACAGATATTACGCGGATATTGAAGACATTACGGTTAAAAACGTGGAAAATATTTTAGTAGGTAAGTTTTACACAATTATCTGTATTTAAAATCACCCTCGAGAGAGTATCTCCTCAGACTCACTCAGAAGTGTAGGGGTTTAACCTTTGTTGGAAAAAAGGATCCACAAATGACAGGCAGTTAAATATTGCTTGCATACAGCATGTCCTGTCAGTGTTAAATAAAATATTTGAACCTTACTCAATAAATACAGTATATAGTCCTAATACCCAATCAATTTGGATTTCGAAAGGGTTTAAATATACCCAACAACCTATATATTATTTATACTGTACACTTAAGCTCAGTGACTCTCTTCGATCGACTTTCATTAACAAGAAACGCTAGATACCGTTTTTTCTTCTTGTCGAATTTAGCCAAGCTATTCATATTGTCACTCATAATATTTTTAAATTTAAAAAATAAAACTTCACAGCAGAGTTCATGCTTTTAAATTATTATAATAAATTTAATAAATTTTAACTACTTTGAAAGTTTTTTTTTAGCGCCAGTAAACATTTTCATTAGTTCTTCTTTGTACAGTTGCGGGGCAAAAAGGTCGCCGAGAAACCTGAAATTTCTAAAATGCACAAAAAATTACTAATCAGTAATGAATGGATTTTTTTGTTTTGAAATTTTATTAGTCACAAAAAAAATTCAAAGGAATACACAATATTACTAATTAGTAATTTTTTTGAGCTGTTAGAACTTTTATTTTTTTAGGCGAACTTTTTACCGAAACTGTACATAAATGGATCCATCATAGAAAGAGTTCAACTTTTTAAAAAACTAATGGTTTTATATCGATTCAGATCTGAAATATTTAATCACAAACTGCAAAGAGTGAATAAACTAAGCATTCTGCAGGCAATGAGATAAATAAGCAATAAGATAAAGAACTGTTGCTTCTTTGGGTCAGCATTGAGTCAGCTTTATTTATGCTGATATATCTTTTATGGGATTGTAACAGAGAGGGTTGAGAAGCCCTTGTGAACTCCACTTCATAAACGTAATCAACTGGATAATTTTCATCAGAATAAAATTATTTATTTTCAAAACAAGAATACACCATTTGCGAAGCATTAATTGTTATTTCGATTCAATTTAAATGGACTTTTTGAGAAACTGAAACTGTAAAAATTAGGCGCACTTATAAGCCTTCCGTGTCTACCGCCATATTCAAAATTTTATCTGAAGTGTTCGTACAATGCACCATTTATTGATAGAAACTTGACAAGGTTTTACTCATACATAGAGATAAGGACGATTAGGTTAACAGTTCTGCGTATCAAGCGGAATTAAAATACGGGATAGCTAAACCATTTAACTTTGACTACGTCCAGGCCACGTCACAACACCATTTGCATTAGATCGGCGAGGTTAAGCGACGTTGGGTTCGTTCAGTACTCGAATGGATGACCCCCCCCCCTCCCATACTCCGAGTTCAAATGATTAACACCCATTAGATGGTTCGAACTGCTTTATGATATGGTCTCTGCGTGAGTGTTAGTAGTATACGGAGGCTAAATAATGCAATTAAAATAAAAACTATTTTCGCTTTAAAACTCTGATTCCTTGAAATAACTTAAAAAGAACAAAAGAATAACCATTTGCGATGCGATACCATTACTGGAAAACACGTGATCACAAGTACCGGGTGTGTATAAAGTAACGCGAGTGAACGTGGACGAGTAATATGATATTTATATGTTTTTACGAGTTAAAAAACAAATTGAAACTAGTTTAAACCAGTTCAAATCGGATTTCTCTCTTCACTCACGTTACTTTATACACACCCTGTACAATAACTACAGTCAAGGAAGACGAATTTCTGAATGTATCAAACTCTTTAGAACAGGGTTTCCCAATCTTTTGAGGTCACCGACCCCTTTCTAACTCTGGTAACTTTCATGGACCCCTTTCTAACTCTGGTAACTTCCGTGGACCCCTTTCTAACTCTGGTAACTTCCTTCTCTATAATGCTAATTTGCTTAACATTCTAATTTAAAAGAAAAAATACAATTTGCGAAAATTAGTGTATGACTATTATTGATCGTCACAAGAATAAATGTTTAGAGTAAAAATTAAAAAAAAAAGCATTTAAAAATAACACAAAAAGTGTCGAACAAAATTAAGCAAATTATTGTTATTTTTGTTAGTGTATCAATATTTGGAATTCTGTTTGGAGGTACCATCGCTGACCTTCGGAGATCCGCGGACCACAGTTTGAGAAACCCTGCTTGGACAATTACTAATGTTCGCTATAGTGACAAACACTCGCTCATTTATGGATATTGATTCGTTTTGTCGCAATAACGAATTAATTGTTCAAAGGATTTGACGCTTCGAAAAGTTTGCTTTCCTCAACCGTAGTTATTGTGTTGTGATTGTACTTTTCTCATTAACGTTATTGCGGTGTTTTTAATATATTTTATTTTATTTACATTATTGTTATGGTAACCATGGTAACATTATAATATGATGACATCATCATTACTTTTGCTTTTAACATTAACTATGTTACGGAAATTACAGGCTACCAAAGACCCGAGGATCCATTCTAAATTAACCAAAGAAGGAAGTAAAATAGGAAAGATAAGGAAGGAAGTGGACAGCAATAGAAAATTTTAAGTAAACTTCTCACACCATGCTCACATTTAGGCAGGTTTAAACTTTCATCCCAAAACAATAATTTTCACAACTAATTACAAGAGAGAGAGAGAGAGAGAGAGAGAGAGAGAGAGAGAGAGAGAGAGAGAGAGAGAGAGAAATGGTTAAAAAGCATCATAAAATATCGATTTGAACTATTGTTGACGTCTGTCTAACTTCATGAGCGAAATAAATAACAATGTTTAGTTAATTTACTGTAGTATGATTTCATCAACTGCTCAGGATTGATCTGCATGTATTCGATCCCTCTGCAGTATCCCTCTTCACTTTGGGGATTTGATGAAGAAGAGAATTGTTTTATACTCTCATCCTGCCCTAATAGCTAGCTACGCACTCCTGGTACAATACATGTGACTTCATACAGGAACTTGTTCAGTTGGTGTTTGAAGGTAGTTAGGTTGGTGTGATGGAGGTGTCCTCAGTTCTTTAGGCACCGTGTTAAAAATTATTGGCTTCGTATTCAAGAATATTTTCCATCTTCATTTTCGTGGCCTTCTGTGCCACCGCAGGGATAGTACAAAATCTACCTCTTCTCTCATTCCAGCAAACATTATGCTAAAATACAAAAGTCATTTATATCTAACATAAAGAAAACGAAAAATGAAGACTATTGGTCACGTCTTGAAACTCTACTCCTTGGAAAGAAGGCGTAAGCGATACAGAGTAATATACTCAAGGAAATTACGCAAGGGTTATGTACCAAACTTTAGAAATGAAATAAAAACACACTGGAATGACAGAAGAGGTAGATTCTGAACTGTCCCAGCAGCGGTGGGACGGGGAACCATGAACCGAAGATGGGAAATACTTTCAGAATACAAAGCGCAAAACTGTTTAACATGCTGCCAAAAAGAACTGAGGAACCTCCAGCATACCAATCTAACTATCACCAAACACCAACTGAACAGTTCCCTGTGTAAAGTTCCTGACTAGGCACGCGTAATTGGCTATCAGGGCAGGATGAGAGTAGAAAACAATTCTCTCCATCAAATCCCTCAAATGAGGCAGGATGCTGCAGAGGGGTCGAACACAGGTCGGTCCCGAGCAGTGGTTCAAACCCAACTATAAGACAACTAAAATATATATATTAATATATAATTAATATTTATTTATTAACTTATAACATATGTAACACGACAAACCACAAATATATATTCCTTTACAGACGAACGGTACAAATTGGTAACATTTCAAACACACGCATACATAACCCAACAAAAACTTCCGTTCGAAGGGATATATATATATATATATATATATATATATATATATATATATATATATATATACACACAAAATCTTGCGTATACATTCATGATATTCCGTTTATGGGACCCCAATATTCAGCGTTGCACCAGATAATTTGAATGAAATGTTGGTTATTACCTCGAGGGCGGGGAGGAGGGTTAACACATACTAAAATGTTTCTGGACGCGAAAGCGTTATGCGTTTTATTGTTTGTTTAAATAAATGACAGGCTGTGCTAACTTTTATCTCATTGTAGTGTAGCGGCTACCGCCCTCACCTTCTTTTTAAGAGGCTGTGGGTTCGAGTCCTGGTGGGAGCAATGTTTTGCATTTTATATAATATTACACTCTTATATATCGGGTGGCCACAAAAAAACTTTACTTAATTGAAAGTTTAATAACTGCAACAATTCAAAACTTATGCGATTGAGATTTTGCACACATTAACAGATACATATAATCTATAATTGCTGGAATTTTCAAATATGTAGGTTTTATAGTTTTGTTACAGTGAACAATTTAAAAGCATATGTCTAAAAATAGCATGCCTGGTGTGCATCTGACACGTACGTGCGCTAGCGTAGGCTAAACCTAATGTAGCGTAGTATGACACGCGCGCTGGCGTAGGCTAAACCTAATGTGAATTTGCTTTCTTTTATTTTTCCGCTAAAACCCCGCCAGCATGACGTTAAGTAAAAGTGATAAAGCCATCATAGAAGCATGTGTCAAGGAAAAAGGTTGGAATGGAAATAGGATTGTCCGAGAATTCCCCGCAAAGAACTGGACTCGTCAAAGTGTTTATAACTTAATAAGAAAGATAAAGGATACTGGATCAACAGCTAGAAAACCCGGCAGCGGCAGGCCCAAAAGTGTTTCAACAGAAGAAAATAAGGCTGCCGTGGAGGAACTGATTCAATCCCAGGAGAATACACCAGGAACTCATCGCTCCCAGAGACAGATTGCGTACGACCTTGGGATTTCTCGCTCCTCTGTACAAGGGATTGTAAAACGTTTGAAATTGAAGGCCTACAAGAGAATTCGAGTTTCTCGGCGTGATCAGAATTTAAGACAGCGTAGAAAGACCCGCTGTAAATCCCTATATGAACGCTACTCAGCTGAAGACGTGCAAAAAGTTGTGTTTACAGACGAAAAGGATTTCACGTTGGAGGTGGCCAAAAACAGGCAAAATGACAGGGTTTATGGTTCAAGGAAAAAGGACATTCCTCCCTCCAGGCTTTATCATGAAACCTCACGATTCAGCAGAAAAGTAATGGTATCGGCGGGAATTTCATGGAAGGGGAAAACACGAATTCATTTTATTGCCACAAACGAAACTAAAGTTAACTCTGAGCGCTACATCAACCTGTTAGATAATGGGTTACTTCCTGATTGTCGTCAGCTGTATCCTGATGAGGCCTACATTTTCCAGCAAGATGGGGCACCCGCCCATACAAGCCGAGCGACCCAAAATCATCTAGAGCAAGAGACCCCTAATTTCATCAAAAAGGATGAATGGCCGCCTCAGTCTCCCGACTGTAATCCGATGGACTATTCAGTATGGGATTCCCTCATGGTGAAGCTTTACGGCAGCCAGAAAGACAAATTCACCGAAGATGAACTTAAGGAGAAAATCAGTAGAGCATGGGAGGATATCACCTTAGATGAGGTTCGAAAGTGCATCTCCTCGTGGAAGAAGCGATTGAGGGCAGTTTACCAACAGGGAGGTGGTCACATTGACCATTTGTTTAAGTAAATTTTGTTAAGTTCAAATTCATTTTCTTCGGCATGCTATTTTTAGACATATGCTTTTAAATTGTTCACTGTAACAAAACTATAGAACCTACATATTTGAAAATTCCAGCAATTATAGATTATAACCATCTGTTAATGTGTGCCAAAGCTCAATCGCATAAGTTTTGAATTGTTGCAGTTATTAAACTTTGAATTAAGTAAAGTTTTTTTGTGGCCACCCGATATAACGAGTCTACGCGTATATAAACACATATACTCGTGTATTCAAATCATGTGCGTGCGATTATACGTACATCAACTCACGCGAGGGTACTGATAAATACAGTAAACTTCACTGGGATTTCCCCGATTTTGAGGGAAATAATATTGCATGGTTGAAAGCAACTTTGAGGCCGAGTGTATGCAATCGTCCATTACACACTCTAAAACTATGCGTGAGTAATGTGAGAACAGTTTTGAGTCAAAAAGGGGGACCTCCATAATGTCGACACGAGTAATGTTGATACCAAAATTTGTAACTATACATGATATCGAAAAGTTCCACAAATGCGGGTCAATTTTATGAATGTTTTTCAGTATGATATTTGATGTTATGGAGGTCAGTTACCTCGCGTATGTACAATGTACATAGTGGGTCCTACGTGTTTTATTTCTTTATTTATTTTTCTATTTATCGTATTATCTATTTACTTTTTAACCTTTCAAATGTTCCGTGCGTTAATTCCGCATTTCACGAAGGTGAAGCTTGTCGCCCCTCCTCTCAAATAAATAATATGGCGTATTTCCCCCTAATTTTTAGGATTAGACCCGCGTAATGTCGACATACCCTTCCACATTTGTTTACTAAATTTAAAGACCCATCTTTAGGAATTATTCTTGACCCATATTTATGATTTCTTTAAAGAGGCTAGATATTGTGAATAGTTTAATTGAAACGTGTTGATCACGAGTCATCAGAGACATGTTTAGTGAAACAGTTGAATTAAAGCAAAATTTTTGTTTTTCTTTTCTTTGAGTAAAATAAAGAAAAGGCAATTTTTTTTTTATGAAATAGTAATAGTTAAATATGCAGTTGTGCGGCCACCACAATTTTTTGGGCAGAGATACAGTAGTTGCTCTCTTCTCACATCCTGCTCTCATACCCAGCTAAGCATGGGTATGAGCATTTCGCCTCATTTTTGGAGCTATGTACTCTCATCCTGCTCTCGTAGCCAGCTACACGCTGGTCAAGGGTTTTATACAGTACTATACTTTTATATATGATTTCATGCATTTTTCTTTGAAAAGCAGCATTTTAATATTCAAATATACTTTATATATATATTTTATATATATAAAATAATGGAGGCAGTTGTATAATAGAGGCATTAACTATGAATAACAACTTAACAGTTCTAAAATATTTAAAACGTTTCTGGAAACGTTTCCCGAATACAATTCTAGAATTCGATGGTTTAATATGTTCTACTTGAGGTCTACGGGGTCCCACCGAACAAAAACTTTTGACAAGCAAAATGGCTGATTACCGCAGTTCTACGTAGTGAATATCGTCTACCCTTCTAGAGTCAGTGACATCTTCATATAGAAATATCTACATATTAGATATAAAATTAACCAGTACTGATTCGGAAATAAGTTCACCTAGAAATATGCAACTTTTAAAAGGCATAAAAAGTTACTAAATGGAATATTCTTTTTTGGGAGTGGAACGGGTGACTAATAAAATTTAAAAAAATAATAATAATAATAATAATACTAATTAATAATTTTTTATGGTTCTTAGTTTTTACAAATTATTTTTAGGTGAACTTTTTTCGAAACTGTACATTTCTTTAGTATGCATTTGAATTAATATTGCAATAACAATCAATATTGTAAAACGAACTTATTTGGTGCCACCTATAAGAAACGATTGCATGAGGTTGTGGCACCGCCTCAAGAAAGTATGTGAAAAAATAATAATGGACATACGAACGCATAATATATTTTAAGTAAATATTCTCACTAAAAAGTGTGACACATATTCCAGAAAAAATATTATTGCTCTTCGAAATAATAATAATAATAATAATAATAATAATAATATAATAATAATAATATAAATATATACAGTACCTTACCTTACCTTACAACCTTACAAAGGTTCCGCGTGATGATTCCTCATTTCACGAAGGTCAAGCTTGTCGTCCCTCCTCTCGAGTTGGCCTGGTGAAGTAGTGAGTTGGATTCTTGCGCTCTCCACTTCACATGGCCAGGTACGCCCGGCTCATCGGGGATTGTTCTGAGCCAGGCGTCTAGTCTTCTTTTGAAGATTTCCACTGCAACTCCCTTCGTGTTTCTTAGGTCTTTGGGCAGCTGATTAAACAGTTTTGGTCCTCTCACCACAAAACTATTTTCTTTCAGGGTTAAGGATGTTCCCTGTCTCGCCTTCAATTTGGGAATACGACACAATCTACCGTTCCTACTTTCCACTTTTGTTTGGGGAGTTATATGGTTTAGAGTAAGATTAGGGACTAGTTTCTCCATTATTTTCCAAGTGTAAATAATGGTGTATCTCTCTCTTCTCCTTTCCAGTGAATATAGGTCTAGTTCGCGTAACCTTTCCCAGTAATTTAGTTCTTTGCACCCGTTGATCTTGGCTGTGAAGCTTCTCTGGATCCCTTCCAGCTGTCTAATGTCTTCTTTTTTATATGGGATGTTAGGATCGAGCAGTATTCCAATTTGGGTATGATCAGGGTTTTCAGTAGAGGAATCATTACATTCCTATCCCTTCGTTTAAAGGTTCTCAATATCTGTCCCGTTATTCTCTTTGCTCTGTTTACTGCTATCTTATTTTGTGTTTCAAATTTCGCATCATCTGTCATTACAACCCCTAAATCTTTTGTTCTGGAATTTCTCCGAATTTCCTGTCCATTTGGAGTATAATATTCCATGGATTTTAGGTCTTCTCTTTTTCCGTACCGTAACAGCTGAAATTTCTCGGTGTTAAATTTCATATTGTTGTCTTCCGTCCACTTGTAGATCTATTCTGTTTATGTCGGTTTGTAGAGATCCTATATCTTCTGGGTTTCTTATTTTTCTACTGATCTTTGTGTCATCCGCAAAGGATGTTACTGTGCTGTCTCTGGTAACGTCCTCATCTATGTCAGTTAGCATGATTATGAAGAGTAGTGGAGCTAATACTGTTCCTTGTGGTCCTGAGCTGAGGACCTCTGATTCTGATGAAGATACTCCTTGTACTGTAACGACTTGCGCCGCTGACTAAGGAAATTACCTATCCATTTCCCTACTTTTCCTGTTATTCCCATATATTTTAGTTTATGTATTATTATGATTCCATGGTCACACTTGACGAACGCTTTAGAAAAGTCTGTGTATAGTACATCATAGTTTTCATTACTTTCAAGTGCATCAGTAATGTTGTTGTAGTGTTCCGTTAGTTGTAATAGGCATGATCTGCATGACCGAAGCCCATGTTGGTTATCATTGAATTTTTCCAACATGGGTTTCGGTCAGGCAGATCATGCCTATCACAACTAATGGAACACTACAACAACATTATTGATGCACTTGAAAGTAATGAAAACTATGATGTAATATACACATACATACACATACTATACACACACATATATACACATACTATACACACACACATATATACACATACTATACACATACACACACACATACTATACACATACACACACACACACATACTATACACATACACACACACACATATATATATATATATATATATATATATATATATATATATATATACATATATATTAATTCAAAAATTCAAAACACTGTAGCTTTACACAAAAAGTAATTTTAAATCGGTGATAATTTAATGGCTTATTTGGCGTAGCGAACTTTAAATGAATATAAATTACCATTTTTACTAGCAATGTCCCGCTCTACCCTCCTTCATAATTACTGGTTTAGCAATTAATACCTAAAATTCAAGTAGCTTTGGAAGTCGTAATAAGGGGACAGTGATATCGGGACCACGCGAATCGTTTGAAAATAAGGACAAATCACAATTAACGAGGAAGTACTTAGTTGTACTCTTAAGTCCGTGAAACAAAATTTTCGTGTGTCGTAAACCTAGAAAAATAAATTAAATACCTTTAAAATCTGTTGTAGTGCGTGCTTCATTTTAGTTTATCAATATATCACTATATAGCAACTTTGGCATCTTTGCTTGAGGATAGTGTGTGTGTGTGTGTGTGTGTGTGTGTGAATCACACACTCAGGAAAGCGACAAGAGGGGTACAGCTAATACATGCGGATGTCTCGGGCCTGGAGAGTTGGGAGCCGTAAGAGAAGCTAGGAGAGAGGTGGCCGTTTTTTTAAAACTGTCCTGGGCCCGAAATTTTTTGTTGCTTTCTATCTATGGATCAACTCCAAAAAACGCGCTTACTCACATCTCTACAGAAGTGACCGACCATATTTCTTTAAATGATCACGCAAGAAAAATAATCTAAGCTAACTTAACTTTACCTATCTTAACGTAACCTAGCTTTAGCGTTTTTGAACTGTACTATCGTAATAAAGGGGCTGTAACTCCAAGTAGGAAAGGGGGTTCTGGAAGTTTCTTTATAACTACTCGAGGTTGGATACCAGATGCTTTTTCATTTCTTATTATTAGAACCTTTAATCCTCCCAAGTTCAGTGAGTAACACCGTTCCCCTATAAGCGAAGTGAAGACACTAAGGTCGGGGGTTCGAGTCTCGATGATGCTGGTAATAATAATGCGGGAGTCAGAGCAATGGCCCGCATTAATAATTAAAGGAAAATAATAGCTAACATTATAAAAATATTGAATTTTATAAGACACTATAGTTGTTACGCCCACCACTTGCTTGGGGTGGGCTAATTGTATTCAATTTTAATTATTCAAATCGTTTTTTATTTTTCGTCGTATCCCCAGTAATTCGGGGGCCTGCAAGTTGTGTGTGATTCTGTCTGTCTGTCCATGAACTTTTGGGTCTCTAAAAAGAGCTTAATTAATTAATTGGTTGGTTGGTTTTTAAAATAGGCCCCCAATTACTCTCCACTGTTAACCAACCTAACCTGAACAAATCCAAAATCATTCCCTCAACTTTTTTTCATTCTAATGTTATCCTATTTTTTAAAACCAACCAACCAACCAATTAATTAATTAAGCTCCTTTTAGAGACCCAAAAGTTCACGGACAGACAGACAGAGACTCACAGACAGAATCACACACGACTTGCTTTTATATAGTAGAGAGAATGTATAAGTTTACATTTTAAATCGTTATTTACACAACCTGTCCAAGCAACACAGGGTATTCCCTAAATTCTATTTTTTTTTAAATCATCCTCCAGCCCTCGACTCCGGGTTTTCACCTGTATGAGGATAAAAACCATTCCTGTAATACGTTACCTTCAATTTTCACTATTTTAGCTTGTGTTTCACTTTATGAGGCAAGATTCATTTCATAAGAAACGTCATTTTCTAATTTTAGGCTAGAATGAATGAAAAAAAAATACAAATATTAAACTCCAATGAACATAATACATAAATTTGTGGGTGATTCTAAACATTTGTCCAGGATTGCATAGCATATATATATATATATATATATATATATAGGTGTGTCCTTGGGGAAGCGGAAACGTATAATGAAGAATAAAACCAGCGTTTGGTAAAACATCATAAACGTCGCTCAGTACGGACACTGAGCTTTGCAAAGCAGAGTCTCTATTTCTCTTACAAGTAAAACCCTCATTGTTTAGTAATGAGAAGTTAACTAATCTTTTGTTGTTTTTAATATTGTGAGTATTATATTAATTTCGTGTTTGTTCATCATTAACGTGTATTTTAATTCTGAGTTTTAATAATTCTCTACCTTCTTTTCTCTCTTTTTAAGCCCAATTGGTTTTAGTAATTCAAACTTATTATTAATTTTAATTTTAGTTTACTGCGTTGCCTTGTTCGTACGTGTTTTACACTGTGTTTTTTGCATTGCTCGAGATTGCCTGATGATGGAGGAAGTTTTCTTTCCGAAACTGCCGCTGTACAATAAATTATGATTTTTAACAAGTGCTGGTTTTATTCTTCATAATATATATATATATATATATATATATATATAAGCACACCGGACAAAAAATTAGTCACCCCTAATAGCACCGATAGTAGGAAGTTCAAGGTCACACAGAGGGCGCTGATGTAGCATTGGTAAGTGACAAGTAGCGGTGACGTAGCACACAGGATCAGATCTGTTTCGTGAGGTGGTGAAGAACAAAGTGTGTATTGGATATAGTCTGCAAAATGGGTCGTGAGGCAGACGTTACTCAGTGGCAAAAAGGAGCCATCGTATTTTGCAGAGCCCACGGACACAAACTGTCTGAAGTAGCCCAATTTGTTGGTGTGTCAACGCGTACTGTCCAGCGAGTTTACAAAGAGTGGTGTAGTTCGCAATCAACTGACAATCGACGGCGTAACTGTGGCCGGAAAACAATTCTCGACAATAGGGGCCGCCGCCATGTTTCTCCTCTAGTAACTGCAAATCGTTTCAAACCAGAGAACAATTGCTCCAAGAAACCAATGAGGTTCTCCAGCGACCAATTTCCGAACGGACATTGCGACGAGAACTGTATGCGATGGACATCTGGAGCAGGGTACCAAGGAAGAGGCCGCTGTTAACAGCAAGTCACAAATTGGCACGTTATAAATGGGCTCAGAGGCACAAAAACTGGACTGCGGCAGATTGGAAACGTGTAATTTGGTCCGATGAGTCCCGTTTTTGTTTGTTCTCCAATGATGGGAGGCGACGAGTACATCGCAGGTCCAATGAAGCCTTTAATCCTGAATGCATCGAAGGTGTTGTTCAGGCTGGAAACAGAAAGTGAAGCGCAGGGATAGACACCACGGACTCTGGCGGAACTTCGGGACCGGCTGATGAACGAGTAGCAGCAAATCGATGTTCAGTACATGCACAACCTCGTAGAGTCTCTGCCTCGCCGGATTCGTGCGGTTATCAAGGCCAGAGGCGCCGTCACACGTTATTAGGTACATTCTGAGAGGGTGACTAATTTTTTGTCCGGTGTGCTTATATATATATATATATATATGTGTGTGGTGTGTGGTGTGTGTGTGCGCGTGTGTGTGTATGTGTATCATATATCATATATAATATACTGTATGTGTCATATATATTTTTTAATTTTTTTTTTTCTAAACTGGAGGTATTTGGTTTTTCTTGGTTTCATATCAGTTTGGTTATAATTATCCAATCGCCACGAATATTCTTTTTTTCTCAAAGTAAAAAACAAAAAAAACAACCCTAAAAATAGAGTTAATATTTCTACATGGTCTTCCTACCTTCCAATTTACTTCAAATCGGTAGTTAGTTAATTTAGATAATGAGAATGGGAGCAGGTGTAGTTTACGTCCCCCTGACGCAAAAGGGGACACAAACTACACTAGGTCAAAGTTGGGGAACGTAAACTACACGAAGATCTTTAGGAGACATTTTTAAATGAATCCATCAATAAAACGTTAAAACTAACGAAAATATTACGACTTAACCTAACCAATCGTCAATATATATGTATAAATTGACGATTGGTTAGGTTAAGTCGTAATACTTTCGTTAGTTTTAACGTTTTATTTGATTAGGTATACGCGGACAAAGTTGGGGAACGCAAACTACACTAGGATAATGTAGGGGAACGTAAACTACACTAGGCACTACAGGGGACGTAAACTACACTTGCTCCTGAGAACGACCCAAGTAACAAAGGTTTGTTCCATTCATGTTAATGTTTTATTTTAAATGTACAGTATGTTTGTTAAGTATAGTTATAGAAATTTTAGCAGGTTTAGAAATTTCTTTGAAGTAGTACAAATAGAGAAATTTATTGGTGCTACTTAATAGCGTGATTCCTACCTCGATTCGGCGTCTACCTTTTAATTATAGCTTCTTACCTTGTTTACTAATTGCTTGTTTACATTCCAATGTCCATCGCCCTTGACGATTGGTTAGGTTTAGTCATGATATTTCGTTAGTTTTAACGAAAATATCGTGACTAAACCTAACCAATCGTAGGTAGACCACATACTATAGTAGCACCGAAACTATTTTTTAAATAAATAAAATTGAATAATAAATAGCATTTTATATTTATTATATTTCATTTATACCTTGGATAGGAATCACACTCTACAGTACTGTAGTTTCGAACCAAAACGGGTAGGAATCACCCTATAGTATCGAAGTCACCGGTGGGAATCACGCTCTAGCATCACCAATTTATTTTCAAAGCGGTGTGAATGTAGAGGTGCACAAATAAACTTTGAATTCCATCCTCGCTTGGAACCTTCATCTCGGATTTATATTTTTTGGGTCCAACTTGAAGTTAACTGTCGTATTTACAAAAAAGTCCCTCATATACATTTTTCGTAGGTTTTGCATCCACTAGGATAAAATATTCAAGCTCCGCAAGAGTCTAAAATAACTCTGGATCATTTAAACTTCACCCAAAATCTTCTGGTGCATTTCTACTTGGATATCTACTGTACTTTCTACTAATTTAAAACATGATTCGAGGAAATATTGAAAGGTCGTTAATGGATGTTTGCACAAAAAATTGAAAAATAGACTTCATTCACTCTTATATAAATTACAAAATGGCTATATTTACTCATTTACAGTCCAAAAGAAACTATTCCGAATCTATTATCCATAAACAACATTGATCCTATATGATCCTAACTGTTTTCCTTTCCCAGCGCTCCACTTGAGATGAGCTTGGAGAGACTATGATATAAGCCAGTGGTACTCATTGCGCGGCTCGCGAGCCAAATGCGGCTCGTGATGGCCTAACTGGTGGTTCTGGATGCATGGAATGAGAGAGAGAGAAAAAAAAATTTGGATATATTCAATTTATATACAATCGTCATCACAAAAGAACAGCTGATGAGCTGTATATACACTATATGATCAAAGTATTCGGACACCGCATGCTTTTTGGAAAAATGGTTTTATTATGGCATTTAGTAACCAGTAGGTCCACCCTTTGCTTTTATTACAGCGTCAACACGTCGAGGCATACTTTCCACCAGTTTTCGGTAAGTCTGTGCAGGAATGGCTCGCCATTCCTCTTGCAGAGCTGATGCAAGAGATACAAGTGAAGCCGGGCGTGGTGCGCGGTTTCGTATCCGTCGCTCCAGTTCGTCCCACATGTGCTCGATTGGGTTGAGATCGGGGCTCTGAGGCCAGTCTAACAAATCCACCTTATTTTCACGAAACCAGTCCTGCACACGCCTTGCAGTATGGCAGGGAGCTCGATCCTGTTGAAACAAACAATGGCCATCTCCGTAGTATTGCCACAGTGTAGGGAGGGCCGAATTGCCCAGAACGTCGAGATAAACGTCAGCGTTCATGGTAGTGGGTATAACAACCAACGGCCGAGCCTAGCCAGGAAAAACAACCCCATACCATGATGGACCCTCCACCGAACTTCACCGTTGGACGTACACAGTCAGGAAGAAGCCGTTCTCCGGGCTGTCGCCACACCCAAACACGCCCATCAGACTGGAAGAGTGAATACCGCGACTCGTCGCTCCAAAGAACAGTTTTCCAGTCCTCCACGGTCCTGGAACGACGGGAGACACACCAGGCCAAACGACGCGTGCATTAACTTTTGTAATCAGTGGCTTGTGTACAGCTGCTCTACCATAATAACCGAGTCTGTGCATCTCTCTGCGGATAGTTACAGTACTAACGGAGGTACCGGATGCTCTTCCTACCTCCTCAGCGATGGAAGCGGCAGAGGACGTGCGGGACTTCTTGACATGTCGTACCAGACTACTTCTATCACGTTCCGTCAGTTTGCGTGGTCGTCCGAACGTTTTTTCGCGTTAGTTGCACCGTCGTGCTTCCATCTCATGATAACATCCGCTACAGTCGACTTTGGTATATCCTGTTTGGCTGCAATGTTTCGTATAGAAACGTTACTTAAATAACATCCGATGACGAGTCCACGTTGGAACTCGGAGAGTTCACGTCCGCGCGGCATGGCTTCACAACAGTTACTGATAACTTAACAGAACACCTCAGCATTATAGTTTCGCCACGCTTTTTCCCAGCATACCTTTCGGCGAAGGTGATATTTGCAGAAATGCGGATTTTCCGGGTGTCCGAATACTTTTGATCATATAGTGTATATTATATATGCTATTTATTTAACATATATATATATATATATATATATATATCACAAAAGAACAGCTGATGAGCTGTATATATATTATATATGCTATTTATTTAACATATATATATATATATATATATATATATATATATATATATATATATATATATATATATATGTGCGGCTCTGTGTGTATGTTCTGAAGAAGTGGCTCTCTTAAAAAACTTAGTGAAAAACACTGATATAAGCCCTTACTTTTTATTATATTTAACTTTAATTCAAACTGTTTAATGAAATAAAAACTTGTTAAGCCAAATGCATATATATATATATATATATATATATATATATATGTGTGTGTTTTCACGTTTGTCGGTAAATGCTGAACGGTAAAGGGTAGTATCAAATTACTATTATCTACATCATATCACCACCCACCCACCTACGTACCCCCCCCCCCACACACATATATAATATATATATATATATATATATATATATATATATATATTACCCCACTGAGTAGGGAAGAAGTGGTGGCGAAGCAGAAGAAGGAAGTCGAATCACATAAAACACAGAGGGAATTTAAACGACGGGCCATATGCGAATATTATAAAATAGGTGCGTGCAAATATGGCTCAAACTGCATATACAATCACCCTACAAAATGCTTCTACAGGGTGTCCCGTAAGTCTGGACCCATAGGGAAAAATAATAAAATTACAAAATAGTCCAAAAATTTATTTATAATATATTTTTTTATTATTTTTATTATTATTTTTATTATTTTTTTATTATGATCTTACTCCGCTGGAGTTTTATTTGTGGGGCCACTTGAAAGCCAAAGTGTACGAGGTCAAACTTCAGAACATTTTCCACCTTAAAGCACGCATTGTGGAGGCGTGTCAAGAAATTTCTGCGACTGTGATTCAGAAAGTGCTGTCGCAGTGGAGATTACGTCTTCAACTATGTGTGCGACACAACGGCGGACACTTTGAACAGATTATGTAATAAATTTTTGGACTATTTTGTAATTTTATTATTTTTCCCTATGGGTCCAGACTTACGGGACACCCTGTATATGATGAGGAATGGGAAGTGCAAGTACGGACCAAACTGCAACTTTTTTTACCCTCGTATGTGCAGTCAATTACTGAGAAAAAATGCCTGAACATAGAGTGCCCGCTTTTTCACATAAAGGGTACGCAAAGAATAGAACAGGAAAGAACAGATCATATTCGACATAGAAGAAATAGCAAGAGTAATGAAACATATTTTTTAGAAGAAAGACATAGAAGAAATAGCAAGAGTAATGAAACATATTTTTTAGAAGAAATGAGAATAATAAAAGCTCAGCTTGCCTTTCTAACAAGGAGAGACAGAACGCCGCAAACATATGCACCACAACATTACGCACATCACCCCCCTATTCAACACCACCCACCAATAATACAACAACAACAGTGGTATCACGGGCCGCAACCCCAATACTCCCAAATGCAGCGGCCCAACCAATAACACCAAACAGGAACCGACATCGACCAGGAAACGACCATCATTTAAGAAAATCGAACACGAAGATTAGAAGAAACCCGGTAAATGTATTATACAAATATACAAGGCCTCTATACGGACCATGCAGACTGCAAATTACAATACTTGCAAAATTTAGCTACGGAAACCAGCATAGATATCATATGCCTAACGGAAACACACTTACACAAGTGCGAAAAAGGCTGTGAAAACTGCATCGAGAATACTGAAATAGCATTGCTGGACTACAGCATATACAGAGCAGATAGAGTGGCTAGACGAGGAGGAGGGTGTTGTATCTACGTGAAAAACACTTACACATGTGAAGTGAGGGTAAAGAAATCAAACAGCACAGTTGAAGTTATTATATTAGAAGTAAAAGAACTGAACCTAACCATTATGAACATCTACAGACCACCAAACACCACAAAAAGTGAATTCCAATTTGCTACAAATGAAATAGAAAACATATTAAAATTACTTGAAACTCCCGCAACAAATATTCTAATTTTCGGAGATTTTAATTTCCCATTCATATCATGGAAGAAAAATGACGAAGTTATATATGTTGAGAAGTTTCATGGCAACATTACTAAAGATGACAGAACCCAAGCAACAATGCTTTTAGATATTACGCCCTTACCCAGGAAATCTGTGAAGCCACGAGAAAGGAGAACGTTTTGGATTTAATGTGGACAAATAACAACGAGATAATAATAAATAAAAAGTGACGCACACAAAGTTCTCCGACCATAACCTCATCGATATATACAATTGAAGTTAGCACCTAGAGGTCCGAAAACGCATCCCAGAGAGGCAGATGGAATATTTGAAGGCTTAAACATAAATTCAAAGAAAGTAAATTGGGAAAACGTAAATAAAGATTTAAAGGAGGTAAATTGGGAATTGCTACTACACGAGAAGACTCCACAAGAAATACTATGTATAATAGAGACGGAAACCAAACCTATAATACTGAAACATATTCCAGAGAGACAGAAAGAAAACGTAGCAAGCTCGAGAGGAAAATCAGGACTCTATTCAGGCAACGAAGACAAACCGTAAAACATCTCCACAGATGCAGAACTGATGCAAAGAGACTCAAACTAGAGAGGAAACTTGGCGAAATAGAAATGGACCTAAAGCAAACATTCATACATAAGACAAACGAGGAGGAAAACAAGGTAGCAGAAAACATAAAAAATAACCCAAAATACTTCTACACTTTTGCGAAAAGGAAAATGCAGTGTAAAGAGAGTATTGGACCGTTGATAGACGGGGAGGCCGAATACACAAATGACCCGAAAGAAATAAGTGAACTGCTTAGGGAACAATTTAAATCTGTGTTTAGCACCCCTAAGTCCGAGATGGAAGTGGAAAACCCAGACGAGTTTTTCGACATTGAAACGGATCAACCAAGAACAAATCCCGGCACAAACCTATTAATGGACTTCGAGTTCACGGAAGGAGATGTAATTACGGCCTTATCACAGATGCGAGACAATTCAGCGCCAGGGCCAGACACATGGAGTGCCACATTTCTGAAGAAATGCAAAGAGAGTATTGCAAAACCGCTATACTTACTATGGAGGAAATCACTCGACACAGGACAAATTCCACTCCCCTGAAAGAACGCGAATATTGCCCCCCTATTTAAAGGTGGTAACAGAGCAATGCCCAAAAATTATCGGCCAGTGGCTCTCACCTCACACCTTATAAAGTGTTTTGAACGCATAATTAGAGCCAAAATTACCTACTACCTACAAGAAAAAGACTTGTACAACCCAAATCAACATGGCTTCAGGGCGGGTAGATCATGCCTGTCACAGCTACTAGACCACCATGAGAAAATATTAGGAACATTGTGTCGAGGACAAAACATTGATGTAATATATACTGATTTTGCTAAAGCCTTCGATAAATGTGACCATGGAATCATAGCACACAAACTTAAGGATACAGGAATTACTGGAAAGCTAGGAAGGTGGATATTTAATTTCTTGACGCAAAGAGCGCAAAGAGTGGTGGTAAACGGAGTTAAATCGGAAGTCTCGGAAGTCGTGAGCTCTGTCCCACAAGGGACAGTATTAGCTCCCTTGCTGTTCATAATAATGATTGCAGATATTGATGCAGATATTAAGGACAGTATTGTATCATGCTTCGCAGATGACACGAAGATATGTAAGGAAATATTGAACGAAGATGACGTAAGAAAACTACAAAACGACATTGAAACATTATTCCAGTGGGCAGAAGACAACAATATGAAGTTCAACGAAGAAAAATTCCAACTTCTAAGATATGGTAATAACAAAGAGCTACAGAAAAAAGGGTACAAAACTCCGCAAGCCAAACAGATAACACCAAATCCACAAGTCAGGGATCTTGGAGTAATAATGTCGTCGGATGCAGAATTCAGAGAGCACTATAAAATCAAAATCACAACGGCTAGAAAAATAATGGGAATCATCTGGAGGAGCTTCCGCAGCAGAAAAGCAAACATCATGCTCAAATTATGGAAGAGTCTAGTCCTACCAATAATTGAGTATTGCTCAGTACTCACAAGCCCACACAGAAAAAGAGACATTGCGAGCATTGAAACTATACAAAGGACTTTTACGTCTAAGATAGAGGAAACGGAAGGTGAAGACTACTGGTCTCGACTACAATCCCTGGAACTCTACTCTCTTGAAAGAAGGCGAGAGCAGTACACAATAATATACATATGGAACATACTTGAGGGCTCTGTCCCTAATCTCAGAAATGAAATAGAAACAAACTGGAATGAGAGAAGAGGCAGATTTTGTACGGTCCCAGCTGCGGTGGGACAAGGAGCCATGAAAACGAGGATGGAAAATACCCTCAGAATACGGGGCCCAAAGCTTTTCAATGTCCTTCCAAAAGAAGTGAGGAATCTCCAGCACACCAACCTGAATAACTTCAAGAACCAGCTGGACAGATTCTTGTGCAAAGTCCCTGACCAGCCATGCGTGGCTGGCTACGAGGGCAGGAGGCGATCAGAGAGCAATTCCCTCCTTCACCAAGTCCCGCAAATGAGGCGGGATGCTGCAGAGGGGTCGACCGCAGGTCGATCCTGAACCGTCGTTCAAACTCAACAAAATAAGTAAGTAAGTAAATATATATGTATAATGATGCGCCTTGGTGGTGTAGTGGTTAGCGTCGCTGACTACGAATCCATCGGCCACAGGATCGAGACTCGGTGACGCCAGGCGGCGTGCAGCAAAACCCAGCTGTTCATCCTTTCACACACTAAAAAAATTGGTTAGTAGATAAATGGATACCTGGGTAGTCCAATGGTTAAGACGCTGGGATGCTGGTGGGGCGTGGTTCGGATTCCACGTTAAACTGCTGGTCTAAGGTGGAGTGACAGTCTTGACCTTCGTCAGAATGAACAATTCGGGCGGAAGCAAAATCCAAGGTTAACTAAGGTTATATATGAGAGAGAGAGAAAGAGTGTGTGTTCGTTTGTTACAGGCTAACAAAGACCCAAAGATCTACTCTAGGTTAGCTCAAGAGAGTAGGGTTAAATAAAAAAATGCTTACACTTATAAACGTGTAAAACTTCCACACAGGAATAGCAGTAGTAGGAAAGTATAGAACAGACAAGGGTCTCCCTCCTCCACAGCCAATGTTGATAGAAAGTAGTCGTGAAAGAAGATTTATAGGAAAGTAAGAAAAATATAATGAAAAAAAAGCTTCAGAGTTCATTCACACCATGCGTACATTTATCTCGTCTACCCAATTACTTATAAGAAAACAGTCGGAAATAAAGGAGAGCATGAAATACTCAACTAAATGATCTAATCAATATCATGTATTTTTTTAAGAAATTTATTTTGAGAGAGAGAGAGGGGGGGGACTGTCGACCGATTTCACGTTTTTATTCATTTAATTGATAAGTTAATCTCCACATAATGCATTTGAAATGCATTTTGTTTCAGTATTTGGCATAATTTATCATATATAATGCCGGAAAGAATGAACAAACGAGCGCCATGCTGGCGAAATAGCAAAACTTTGTTGTTGGCTACTGAATACATAGCTAAGTGCGTTAAATATATTAATTACATTAGACACTGCTTTAAAAGTTATTAAAGAAAACGTCAATTAATTACAAGACCTCTAACTTTGCTAAAATGTATATAATAAAAATTACTGGTTTCAAACTGCCCAGCTAATTACAGTGACCCGGTGACTGCAGGCGGCGCGCACCAAAAACCACCTGTTCATCCAACCACGAACTAAAGGAACTGGTTGGTAGATAAATGAATACACTGGGTAGGTTAGTGGTTAAGGCGCTGGGCTGCTGGTGGAGCGTGGTTCGGGTTCCACGTTAACCTGCAGCTAAGCTGGAGTGACAAGCTTGACCTTCGTCAGAATGGAATGAACAATTCGGGCGGAAGCAAAACCAAAGTTATATATATATATGTACAGTATATGATGTTTGTTCGTTTATACATGCCTAAACTGCTAAGGTAATCTGCAACAAATTTAGTATACGCATTAAGGAAGAACCAGGGTAGGTGTTAGTAACACATCCGCCTCTCCAAGTCCCCCCTTCTTGGAGGGGATTGAGAGAGGGGGTTCCCTAAACGGTTAGGGTAATCTGCACAAAATTTAATATACACATTAAGGAAGAATCACCAAAGTTTTTAGTAACACGCCCGCGGGGGGTCAAGCTTGTCACTCGAGCTTAGCTACAGGTTAACGTGGAATCCGAACCACGCTCCACCAGCAGCCCAGCGCCTTAACCACTAACCTACCCAGTGTATCCATTTATCTACCAACCAATTCCTTTAGTTCGCAGTTGGATGAACAGGCGGGTTTTGGTGCGCGCCGCCTGCAGTCACCGGGTCTCGATCCCGGGGCCGATGGATTCGTAGTCAGCGACACTAATCACTACACCACGGAAGAGCATATATATAGGGAGATGATGATGACGATGATGGTGATGTCTATTAATTTATGCACATTCTAAACGGCTAGAATACCCTGCACCAAATTTAGTATACACATCAAGGGAGAACCAGGGAAGGTTTTAGTGACACACTCGCTACTTCCAATCTTCCCTTTGGTTGTGTTTTGTCGGGTGTGGGGCTTTGCTGCTCTAGGCGCAGCGGGCATTCTGGTATATATGATACATACATTATTCATCGATGCATTCATAGTTTAAGTAGAAGTATGAAGAGTTAAACATCTTTACACACACACACACACACATATATATATATATATATATTTTTTTTTTTTCTTGTGTTTAATTGTGAAGTTCATCCCATATATATATATATATATATATATATATATATATATATATATATATATAATATATATATATATATAATTTAAGAACTCTAAATTTAGTCTTTCAATAATTAATAACAATTGATTTTTCCTGTTACAATCAAATATTTACCAAATGTTATAGTCCATGTGAATGTGTTGGCTTTCCGTGCTAGAATTAATCAAACGATCAAACCGAGTGCAGAGTACCGACTGCAGAAGCGTATCTATGGTACACAAATGCTTGTTATGGTAACGCCTAAAGCTCACGTTTTCTTTGAAACGAGTAATAAAACTAAAAGAAAACGATATATATATATAGTATACTAATATATTATACCTTTTAATAATAATATGACATAAAGATCTATATTAATTAACGAGGGAAACTATGATAAATAAGGAAATAACGAAACGACATTAAAAGTAACACTATTAAGAATAATCAATGACAGGGTCAAGAAGGAGTAATTGCACTAAATAATAGCCTTCATCATGTAGGACACAATTAATTCGAGAGAGAGAGATAAGTAAATAAAGAAATAATTTTACAGTAAATGTTTCAAATTTTTTGTCCCTCCGTCATTGGTTTTATTGATGTAGTGAGGGGAATGCTGCCTTTTTTTATTTACAGTTAAATTTCCTTCATTTCCCCTTAAAGAATATGTCATTAAAATTTGGGCTAATACGTAGTTTCGTGGTCACCAGATTTTTGAAAAAGTAGGAAAAGTTGGAAACCCTAATTCATACGTCAGTCCAATTAGGACGAATCTAATGCCGGATAAGGCGTACATCAGGTTAAGTAGTCGTTCTTGGTTGGTTGCTAATTTCATAGGTCACCAACTTCGGTCCAATTAGGGTTCATGGGCGTTGCCAAAATATAGGTGGCTAGGAAACTAAATATTTCCCAAAACTTGTCATATATATATATATAATATATATATATATATATATATATATATATAATATATAATAAGCCCTATATGAGAAACTTCAATTAAATTTAACCATAAACTGTTTTTATCATAATATCAGTGCAATTAGAAACGCCTATAAAATGACGTATTTCCTTCTCCCCTACCCCCGCAACCCATCCCTCATGAATGACTTCCATGAGGTCCATACTGGGTTAAAATTGGGTAACGTAGCTTTCAAAGGAACAAATTGCATTTGCAATTGATCAAAGGCAAGTATACAAATAGGGTCGCAGTTAAGCCTAACTACCCCCAGGCAGACACGCGTACAGACAAAAAAAAAAGAAGAGAGAATCAGAGAGATAGACAAATAGACAGATAGACATACCGTGTCTTTAGCGTATGAAAAGGTAACTTCAACTTCACGCCACTTTCATTACCATTCGTACATGGTCAGAAATTGAAAAATCCCGAAGAAAGACGTCCAGATTTAACCTAACCCAACCTATCCATAACCCAACCTATCCATAACCTAACCTATCCATAACCTAACTCTGGACCGAAGTGGAAAATCTGTGGATGGAAATGAGATTGGCATGAAGTGGAAAGAAACTTTTTAGGAGAGATTAAGGAATTTATCCTTTTCAGTATACCGGGTGTACATAAAGTCAGGATCTATTTTTGTGAAGCACTTGGAAATTATATGGAATTCAATCATAAAATGATAAAGTGGTAACATTTATTAAATAATTAAGAGTAGGATTCGACGTGATGCCCATCAGTATCCCTGCACAGCTCAAATCGTTCCGCAGCATTTCTAAACACATTCTGGAGCATTTGCGGGGTTATGTTATCTGCAGCAGTTCGTATACGTGTACGTAAGTTTTCAAGACTCGTAATCTTCGTCTGATAGACGTGCGATTTGATAAAGCCCCATGCAAAGAAATCTAAAGGGGTTAAATCTGGTGATCTCGCTGGCCAAGGTCTTTTGTTGCTTCCGCGTCCGATCCAGCGATTTGGAAAACGTCCATTTAGATAATCCTGAACAATTTTGGCATAGTGACAAGGAGCACCATCATGTGATAGACGACGGGGATAGGATTGTTAGTACCGTCGTCTATCAACATGATGGTGCTCCTTGTCACTATGCCAAAATTGTTCAGGATTATCTAAATGGACGTTTTCCAAATCGCTGGATCGGACGCGGAAGCAACAAGAGACCTTGGCCAGCGAGATCACCAGATTTAACCCCTTTAGATTTCTTTGCATGGGGCTTTATCAAATCGCACGTCTATCAGACGAAGATTACGAGTCTTGAAAACTTACGTACACGTATACGAACTGCTGCAGATAACATAACTCCGCAAATGCTCCAGAATGTGTTTAGAAATGCTGCGGAACGATTTGAGCTGTGCAGGGATACTGATGGGCGTCACGTCGAATCCTACTCTTAATTATTTAATAAATGTTACCACTTTATCATTTTATGATTGAATTCCATATAATTTCCAAGTGCTTCACAAAAATAGATCCTGACTTTATGTACACCCTGTATTTTAGAGCAAAATATGCGATTATTCGACAATTGTCAACAATTAACTAAATTATTATTAGTATTAAAACTTTGATTTGTAATGACACAAGTGTAATTTTGATATTTTTCCTATAAAAAAGTAATAAAAAATTACTACTACTATTACTATTGTTAATAATAAAATAATAATAATAATAATAATAATAAGCGAAGGAAATGAAACTTGTACAAAATTAAGTTTTCATCTTTACCATATGAGAAGTTTTAGCCGGTAGTAGTATGAGTGCATAAAGTTTTCAGCTAATATGCGAGTTCGTTGTTAATAGAGGTGCATGATGACACAGGGGCTAAGTACAGAAATATGCATAATGCAACGGTCATTACTCGCATGCGACACTATTTTTTCAACCGAAACGTAGGAACATAACACGAAAAAAGTATAATAATCAATTCGAACTTAATAATTGCAGTGTCATTATCATTAGCTGAAAGCGACTGAAAGGACATTCACAGTTTTTGATTCGACACTAAAATTAACCAATTTCGCGGCCTCCAAATCGATTCATTTTGGGGTACTCCTACCCCCACCGTCTCTGCTGTTATGCCCACTCACTCGATCGCCATTGTGTATATTTTACAGTAAGTCCCCAAAACCACTCATTTCACGTAATGTCTAAACGTTTAATGCATTTGGCGTAATTACTGTGACCTTTAATCGCGAGCACATTATAAATTTTTAAGCGAGCATCCATAGCTCAGTGGGTTACACCGTTTTCCTATAAACAAAGACACTGAGGGCAGTTCTTCAAATCCCGATGATGATGATGTTAATAATAATACAGGAGTTAATGTAATGAGCCACATTAATTGGTCTTACTGCCGTGCTAGTTTTTGGATCTTTTCACTGAATATTAACAATGTAACCTTCACAAAGAAGCTGTTAAAGGTCACACACACACACACACACACACACACACACACACACACACACACACACACACACACACGAGTCAAACCGGGTTCAGAATCTTTCGCCTGTTTTGAGAAGCTTTATAGTAACACGCTAACAGGAACTAATCATGTTTGCAAATGGCGTTTTGCCTTTTTGTTAAAATTTACAAGCTAGTTGCATAATTTTACAATTTTAAAAGAATAGCGAAGTTTTGTATCAATTTAGATAAATATTGTAAAAATTACTTTCATAAAGTAATTAAATTACAATTATTGGCTTTACAAAACTAATTAAAATCCAGCACTAATTACTTTCCTTCTGTAAAGTAATTAATTTAGTATCGAATTAATAATTTTTTATAAGTTCGAAACAAAAGATGAAGTCATTTGATGTGGAAAGAAGTATTCATTTTTTTTAATAAAGGCATAAGTATTCGATTTCTTGAATAAAAACACAAGTATTCAATTTTTTTAATAAATGCCAACGTATTCAATTTTTTTTAATAAAGGCCCAAGTATTCACTTTTGTTAGTAAAGGCCCAAGTATTTAATTTTTTTTATTAAAGGCTAAGGTATTCAATTTTTTTAATAAAGGTCCAAGTATTGAATTTTTTGAATGAAGGCCCAAGTATTGAATTTTTTGAATGAAGGCCCAAGTATTGAATTTTTTGAATGAAGGCCCAAGTATTGAATTTTTTGAATGAAGGCCCAAGTACTGATTTTTTTTTTTTAATAAAGGCACAAGTATTCAATTTTTTAATAAAGGCCCAAGTTGCATATTACATCCAACGACCTGTAAGAGCAAAATTACTTATTCACTGTAAATAGAATTAAATTTTAGTAAATGAACTGAAATATAGAAATCGTCTGTTTTTACTTTTAGGATCAGCTTGTAAATGGGAAAAGGTGTTCACACTTTTTACTGTAAAGTTATGATGAAGTACAGTACATAAATATATATTACTAATAATAATGGCATAATATAAGAAAGTAATTTTAAAAATAATTTGATTTTGATTTATAATTACCTTAAAAGTATAATTATTAACGAATCAATTATTCAAAGTTAATTAATTTCCGGTAATTCAATTATTTTAATTATTTGACAACTCTGGTTTCTATCGGTGGAAGCATGTTCCTCTCTCTCTCTCTTACACACACACACACACACACACACACACACACACACACACACACACACACCTTAAAATCAGCTGAAAGAACGGCTCAACGTAAATCCACATAAATATCTGAAAATCCGCACATATTTTGGGATTTATCAACTTATCCATTGCAGGAAAAGTGGAGACATTATTCTTTATGAAAGACTACGACCACATATTCTTCATTTCTCTCCCCTTTATCCCTTTATTTATTCTTTCATCTATTGTTGGACATTCTTGCGAAGATTACCAACTGACCTTATCTTCTCTATTTTTAGGAACATTTTATAAAACATCACAAGGTTACCCATATCCCGTTTTCTTTCTTTTTTTTTTTTGGTTTTGTTATATTTAATTAAAGGTAGACTTGTCAATTATTTTATACGTATTTTGATTATTGTTATTTAATTAAGGATTGGACAAAATTGTTTTATAAGATAATAGTTACGAATAACTATATCTTAGAGTTACATATAGACTCGCTACGAATATATAATACTACAGAGTGTCCATAAAGTTCAGCATAATCAAAAAAAAAAAATTGCATAAAGGATTGACAAAAATAAATAGACACATTTAGGTTTTTTCATAGTTTTTGATCTGATAATAAGTGATTAAATAATAATAGATTTATTAAATCAATATATTTAGAATCGTATTCCTTTCCCCTTTTGCATTCTGCAAAGGTGACGCACGTTCTCGCATTCCATTGATGAGCTTTGTCTTTCGGTCTTGCGGACAACCATCGCGCTGACTATTTACTTTTGTCAACACTCTGTAGTCAATATTTGCCGACGATGCTTGCTTGACTTTATGGACACGCGTACATAAAGCGTTAACTTTGTGACTTACGATGACACAGTTAAGGTCAACTCCTGCGAGGAGAAAAAAAAAAAACTTTCCGAATTATTAATGAAGTGGGCAATTATCCATGACCTGAAACATTTTGTACGAATCTTTTTATTACACTGAACCCACTTTTAACAAGTCATAATTGCAATTCGGTGTGTCCATGGTTTGCGGTCGGTCAGTAGGCTACTTTTAATTATACAGCTGACGTATATATATATATATATATATATATATATATATATATATATAATCAAAATTCATGAAACTCATCACGCGGATCCGTTCATTAATGAAGCGTTGTATGCATATTTAAACAAAAGTGTACAGTAATTATAAATAGAGAAACCTTTGCTAAAGCAATCGTACGCGATCTTCTGAACCACCAATACAGGTTAGTTTGGCATAATGAAACCTGAATTATTCAAGAAAATCCAACTTATAATTTGATATCTCGTAGTTGTTCTGAAGAGGGAAATATATATATATTTTTTTAAGTTCGGGAAGAACCGATTCGCCTCTATTTAAAAGGGCATATCTCGGCGGAAAAACAAAGAAAAAGTGAGGAAAGACAGAGGAAAAAGAAAGGGTGGAGGGGACAGTCGAAGTGGTAAAAGACCAAGGATGACAAGGACTGCAAGGTCGAGCCCCATCATCCTTGGGTGCTAGGGCCGGGAGGGCGCCGTGAAACCTCTGGAACAAGCACGTACAAACGAGCACAAAGAGCACGAGCTTAGAACCCCCTTGCGGGAAAGGAAATATATATATATATATATATATATATAGTGGAGCTAGTTTTAGCCGTTTAAGGTGATAATGATTTAATTGTATGCAACGATTGATTAGGCAATGACTGATTGCTTTATAATGATAGGCTGGGTTAATAATTTATGATGTAATACAGTATCACCGATTGGAATGAATGGTTATTTGATTAGATCCACCATACTATTGGAAGTGACCGAAATGGCAGCGAGGTCACCAGCTTGATTTACGCTCAAGCAAATTAATATTAAGGTTATGAAAGACACCTTACTTTTGTAGTTTATTATGAAAATAAATCCGTTATTTTATTCACTGTGATATAACAAAGAATTGACAGTAATTAATTGGTAGTTTTACGTTATGCTTATGGCATAGGCTTAGCTAATAAGATGAAATGTTAATAGCTTAATTGACACGTAATAAATAATGTAATACTCATCGATGGTATGTAAATGGCATGCGACATGTAACATTGAATAGGCCTAGTAATGATATAAAGAATGCACGTGCGTTTGGTACATTGAATGGAAACTTGACACTGATTAAGTAGGCTAAATGATTGCATGGATGCACATAGAATAATTGATGTGGCCTAATAATAATGGATTGAAATGCTTGCACAAATATCATTTATATAAAGACATTATGTGATGTTAATGATTACGTCAAGAGAATTTATTTAAACAAATTAATGACTTGAACATAATGACGGATGATACGCGGAATAACGGTATTGAATGACACTTGAATTGGATGATAGGCCTACTGCGTTCTTTCACGGAGTCATGGAACGCGTAAATAACACTTTGGGAGTATAGCCTACCGTTCGGCGGTAGGCTAATGTAGGTTTCAAGAGTACTTACGAATATGATGTACTTAGCTTAGGGCGATGTAAAAACTTGAAGCGGGCTGAAGAGAACCTATTACGCAGATTCGAGCTGTCGTTGTCGTTAAGCCTCTTGAGATGATGGATGTAGGCTTCGTGGAGCCTGAGGTGATGTTACTTCTCGAGGTGCAGGCTGGCCTTGATATTCGTAGGCCTGTGGTGCGGAAGATATCTCGAGGAACGTGGAGAAACTTGAAGGCCGACCCGGCAAACCGCAGGCCCGAAGTGATTCCGGTTGGGCCTCGTTGGATTGCTTCTGCAGGTGGTCTTTAGATCTTACGTGAAGACAAATTGTAGGCCCTGAAGAAAGTAGCGGCCACGGCCCCTCGGCCAGGGGGCCGGAAAGCGGTTGGTGGACGCGCTGCTCACGTGATGACGTGCGTAGTGTGAGTGAGAGTGAGTATAAAGTGGAAGCTCCTTTTATACCGTAGGCCTGTGACGTAGACTTCATTCTTAAGACGCTTTGTCCACGCGTCTTTTAGTTGTTAACGGTTTTGTTCGCTCCCATTGGGGAAAAATAGACGCTCCATTGTTTGACTCTTGCCCACGTGTGTTCCAAACTGTTTTATGGTAGCGTGGAAAGAAAGTATGTCTGTCGATTTGTTGGTCTATTTCTTGTCGATACGCTACAAGTAGTTCCCTCTCAGAGACGAAGGAACGATACTGAGAAGAAATACCATTCTGTTGGGAGACCTGATGAGGCCACTCCGAGATTTGACGCTTGGCCTGGTATGTCGTGGAATTCCTGACGCAGGAAGGAATGAAGGGTCGTCAGATGCTCGGAAGAGGAAACGCTGGTGTATGGGGTGGGGGTTCCGCAGGGGGGTGGGGTTGGGGTACGGCAGGAATGGGGGACAGTGAGGAGCGAACGGAGGAAACGAGAGGGGCGGGGGGACTGTGTTGGTGGTCGAATGCTGTGCCCGTAACTCGTCGCGTGGTTGTTCTCGTTGAGGTCGCTCCTGCCGCAGGGGTTGGACTTCGGCAGGAATGTGGAGCAATGAAGAGTGGACGAAGGAAACGAGAGGGGCCGGGGAACTGTCTGAGTTCGAATGCTGTGCCCGTAACTCGTCGTGTGGATGTTGTCGTCGAGGTCGCTCCTGCCGAAGGGAGAAAAAGAAACGTCGTTCAAGTCCACGAGCAGCAGGAAGTAATCCACGGAATGATGCAAAGAGACAGTTGATGAAGGCAGGGGATCGCCAACCCTGTGCCTGAAGTGTTTGTTTTGCGTGGATGCATGTGTGCACTCTGCTCGTTGATTGAAGAATGCTTTCTTTTTAGGCCTTCCCGTAGGGAATGGGGAAGGGAAAACCCGTCGTGCTTACGGAAAAAAATTCGCTGATCAATGAGGCGCGTCACCAGATTTATCGCCAAATGATTTACCGTACAACGGCCGAGACGGGACCGTTGAATATTTTGGACGAGGTGGTGACGAAAGAATGCGCCGTTTGAAACGAATTTGGGACTGACTGCAGCGCTGGGGGGGGGGGGGTGAGTGTTGTCCTGAGGCGTTAGGTGGTGATTTCGTGAGTCCCTCCACGATCCGTATGACGGCGGAGCAGGACCCAATGCCAGTGGTGGCTTCTCCAAGGGGTCGCCGCGCCCCTGCCGTCAGGAGGCAGTGAGACTCGACTCAGGGGGACGCACTCGGGAATTTGAAAGTTGCGGTGATTGTGCGACGGCACATGACCGCGAGACAGTAAGGCATTAAAGTACCGCGCGGAACGAATATCACTGTTTGCAAGTAGGCCTATTTAATTTCACTGAATTTATGAAACCGTACGTACATAGAAATTATTTGATATGGCTGCAGAAAATCACATTGAATTTATGAATACCGTATTTACATAGAAATTATTTAATGTGGCTGCAAAAAAATGAAATGGTCAATAATAGCTAAGCACAAGGATCGCTGTGAATAAATAACGTAAAATAAGATCGAGTCACTCCGGGGTTACACCAATTTATAGTGGAGCTAGTTTTAGCCGTTTAAGGTGATAATGATTTAATTGTATGCAACGATTGATTTAGGCAATGACTGATTGCTTTATAATGATAGGCTGGGTTAATAATTTATGATGTAATACAGTATCACCGATTGGAATGAATGGTTATTTGATTAGATCCACCATACTATTGGAAGTGACCGAAATGGCAGCGAGGTCACCAGCTTGATTTACGCTCAAGCAAATTAATATTAAGGTTATGAAAGACACCTTACTTTTGTAGTTTATTATGAAAATAAATCCGTTATTTTATTCACTGTGATATAACAAAGAATTGACAGTAATTAATTGGTAGTTTTACGTTATGCTTATGGCATAGGCTTAGCTAATAAGATGAAATGTTAATAGCTTAATTGACACGTAATAAATAATGTAATACTCATCGATGGTATGTAAATGGCATGCGACATGTAACATTGAATAGGCCTAGTAATGATATAAAGAATGCACGTGCGTTTGGTACATTGAATGGAAACATGACACTGATTAAGTAGGCTAAATGATTGCATGGATGCACATAGAATAATTGATGTGGCCTAATAATAATGGATTGAAATGCTTGCACAAATATCATTTATATATAAGACATTATGTGATGTTAAATGATTACGTCAAGAGAACATTTATTTAACAACAAATATATGACTTGAACATAATGACGGATGATACGCGGAATAACGGTATTGAATGACACTTGAATTGGATGATAGGCCTACTGCGTTCTTTCACGAGAGTCATGGACGCGTAAATAACACTTTGGGAGTATAGCCTACCGTTCGGCGGTAGGCTAATGTAGGTTTCAAGAGTACTTACGAATATGATGTACTTAGCTTAGGGCGATGTAAAAACTTGAAGCGGGCTGAAGACGAACCTATTACGCAGATTCGAGCTGTCGTTGTCGTTAAGCCTCTTGAGATGATGGATGTAGGCTTCGTGGAGCCTGAGGTGATGTTACTTCTCGAGGTGCAGGCTGGCCTTGTGATATGCGGCGTAGGCCTGTGGTGCGGAAGATATCTCGAGGAACGTGGAGAAACTTGAAGGCCGACCCGGCAAACCGCAGGCCCGAAGTGATTCCGGTTGGGCCTCGTTGGATTGCTTCTGCAGGTGGTCTTTAGATCTTACGTGAAGACAAATTGTAGGCCCTGAAGAAAGTAGCGGCCACGGCCCCTCGGCCAGGGGGCCGGAAAGCGGTTGGTGGACGCGCTGCTCACGTGATGACGTGCGTAGTGTGAGTGAGAGTGAGTATAAAGTGGAAGCTCCTTTTATACCGTAGGCCTGTGACGTAGACTTCATTCTTAAGACGCTTTGTCCACGCGTCTTTTAGTTGTTAACGGTTTTTTCGCTCCCATTGGGGAAAAATAGACGCTCCATTGTTTGACTCTTGCCCACGTGTGTTCCAAACTGTTTTATGGTAGCGTGGAAAGAAAGTATGTCTGTCGATTTGTTGGTCTATTTCTTGTCGATACGCTACATATATATATATATATATATATATAATATATATATATTTGGGATTGAACTCAGAGTGGTCGCCTGAAGTGTTTTCATGACCGTGCATGGAACAAGGAACTCTTCTGGGAAAATCCAATCCACTATAGTCCGAATAAGTAATGGTAAATGACAAACACTATAGTTTTTTCTTTTTTATGATGTTAGCCCGACGTGGGCAACGGGTCACTCGCAAAGAGGCCCCAAAAATATAGCTTCCCTCACCAGCTATCTGCAAAGCAGATAGGATCCAACTTTGGGACAGGATCTAGGGGTTACAGCTACACCTAGCCTACTATATCCAGAACCTCAATATAAGCAAAAGGCTCGTTGCATTGATGTATTCATTCCGACGCGAATGCAACGAGTCTTTTGCTATATTAAGTAGATTGTCAAGTGGATTGTCAAGTGAATTGTTAAGTGGATTGTTAAGTGGATTGTCATATTTAAGGTACTGAACGTTTTCGAGCGTTTTAAACCCAATTGTTACAATACGAAACAAATGAAAGTGGATTGGGATGATTCGTATACGATTACGAATCAACACGTATTATTATTATTATTATTATTATTATTATTATTAAAAATGATAAATGCGAAAAACTTAAATTCAAAATCGAATCAAAAAACCACTGAGGAGGTTTGGAATATCTCCACTGATACGAGTATGTACTAGAGTGGTTGGCACTGCATTGACGAATTGCAATGAATACTTTGTTATTTTTTTAACTTTGGGGGGGGGGGGGAGTGGGAGGGGGAGGAGTGTTGATGCATGTTGATTTATTTAAAAGTATGGTTCATAAAAACGTATATTATATTATTCATATTGGTTGTTACTATTATTTTTTTACTATTACTAAAAGTAATTATTACTAAGATATAAAATTATGTTTTTCTAAATATATTAACTTTTTTTTTAATTTTATTTTATTTTTTATAAATAAGAAGTACGTAACATAGAATATTTTAAGATTTTTATGTCAGAATTAAAATTCGTTCCGAAGGTATAATTTAAAATTATATAATTAAAGCTTAACATGGAACTTAAAATAATTTCGCAAGAAAAATAAAAATCGATTCCAAGATCTTCCGTGTATTGGAATTGCTTTTTATTTTTCTTGTGGGTATGTAACATTTATTAATTTCACGTTTAATTATGAAATTCATATATATATATATATATATATATATATATATATATATATATATATATATATATATATATATATATATATAATTTAGGGTGATTCAAAAAAATCAAATTTTTTTTTTAATTGTTCAACCTGTATTTTTGTTCCCTATGACAAAAAAGTAGTGTATGCCAAATTTGGTGAATTTTAAATAAAATTTACTATGTGCTACCAGGCGTCAAAGTTTCCCTTTTTTTCAATTTGTTTGTTTTTACAACTTATGATTTTATGTTTAATTGTTTATATTTCAGAATTTTTAATTAATGGTTTATATACTAGCTTGCTTTAATTGTTGCTTGGAACTCGTAATTTTGATACCAATTAATCGATTATGGAAGCTAGGCCTAACTCACCATCACCCAGTTGCTCAGTTGGGAGAAGTTCTACAAGAAAAGAAACTGAAGTTTGGCTAATTGGGCAGCCCTCTGCAGTACTAAAAACATCCGTATTACCATCAGAGAAGGAAATGATGGCCCTCTTCATGCACTACAGAAATATTAAAAAGCGAGGCATTAGAGAATCATGCTGCTCTACTGCGGATGATGTGCTAGCAGTTTGGAAAAAAGCAGGAATACCAGCAAAACAAAGAATACATGTAGTAGATAAAATTCAAGGAATACTAAAGGAATGGCAGCTGCTTAAGAAAAACAAAGCAAACAAATTGAAAAGATCACAAAATTTAAATAATAAAGAAGAAAAATGGAAAGATAAACTGGAAAACTTATTTGACATTGCTCATGAGAATGCTATGCAGCTTATAAAATAGAAGATGATAAGAAATTCTTGAAAATGCAACGTGAGAAAGGACGTCGTGGAAAAATGGGTACCATTGATAAGGCTGTTGCTAAAAACGAGCAAAGAGCAGCAGAAAAGCAACAACGTTATGAAAAGAGGAAAGCAGAAGAAGAGATCAAAAGAAAGAAGAATGAAGAGGCTGTCATACTCACCAGTACATCATCAGAATCAGAATCAGAGGAGAGTAAAAGTGATGAATCTGGTTTCTGTGCTGCACAACCTTCAACATGGAAAAGTAAGGTAGGCAAACGTAGAAAATTGTTTGATAATAAATTAATTATTAGGAAGTCTTGATGTTGCAAAATTGAGTGACAGAAATGCGTCTCTAGTTTTAATGCAAACAATCAGACATCGCTTGAATGGGTCATCTGCGAACAAATAAAATGCGTGTGTTTCGATACAACGGCAGCCAATATTGGTCCTAGAAATGGTGCAGCTATTCTTCTAGAACAAAAATTCGACAACGATTTATTGTGGCTGGCATGTCGACACCACATATTTGAAATTATGCTGGAAGCTGTTGTTTGAAAGTCTTTATCACCATCTTCTGGTCCAGATATAGTCCTTTTTAAGAAGTTCAGAGAAAAATGGTCAAGCATTAATAAGGAGGACTACGAAACAGCATTATCAGATCCAGATATCTATGAAAATATTCATGACATCAAAGATGACATAATTATATTTGCAGCAAATCAACTAGATACATTCCAACCAAGAGACGATTACCTACAACTATTGCAGTTAGCAATTATTTTTTGGGAGGTGAACCAAAAGGTGGAATCAAATTTAAACATCCAGCGGGACTTCATCGGGCTAGGTGGATGGCCAAAATTACATATTCATTAAAAACTTTTATGTTCAAATCTCAGTTCAAAGTTTCAGTAAAAGACAAAAAAGGACTAAAAGACATCTGTCTATTTGCTACTCGGTTATATGTAAAGGCATGGTTTACAGCTCCTGTGCCATCTTGCGCTCCTCGTCTTGATCTGGAATTATTACAGAATCTTGTAGTCTACAAACAAATAAATGACACAATTGCATTTGTTGCTATTAAAAAACTGTTAGGTCACCTCTGGTACCTATCAGAAGAACTGGTAGCCTTGGCCTTTTATGATGATGAAGTGCCTACTGAAACGAAAAACAAAATTGTAAAGGCCTTGCAAAATACAACAGAAACTCTTCCTGCAAAACGGGCTTTTCTAGATCCTGCACTTATTCCAACGAATAAATTAAAAGATTTTGCCACATCAAATACTCAACGATTCTTTACAATAACAGAATTTAGTTCAAAATTTTTACTCAAAGATGCTAAAGAATGGCATAATGATGAAGAGTATAACTCCGCTAAGAAATCTATCAAACAATGGAAAGTCGTGAATAATATAGCGGAAAGAGGAGTAAAATTAATGGATGAATATAATAAAATACTAACACATGACGAAGATCAAAAACAATTCTTGCTACAAGTAGTGAAAAACTACAGGGCTGTTTACCCTGATAGAAAGAAAGAAACATTGATGAAGTAAGGACAGCTAATGTCTCAAATATCATGCGTTTAATTATGCATGCTTGTGGTTATGGTAGGACCTACGGGGGAGCTTTCCACATTAAAAAAAAGCAATGCGCCTTGTACTCTATCCCCTGGGTGGTGTGGAAAAATTTGACAATTTGAGTCATTCTGTCAATTTTTAATTGCTGGTAGCAACCCCTAAAAATTAAAAATTTGCTAAAATATTTTAGGATAGTTGTTTTTATGCTGAAATGAACCATTTAAAGGGTTGAACACATTAAAATTAAAAAAAAAATTTTCACCCCAATATTTGAATCACCCTAAATATATATATAATCTCATGTGTTTACATCTTCTACAGATTGCAGCTTCCACGCTCAGAATTGCTAGCCAGTTGGAACCAATTAGAGAACATTCTAAATTTGAATTTCCGCAGGTGACATTGTGCAATAAATGTGCTAAAACAATAAAAAATGAAGCCAATATTAAATTAAAATTAATGTTTTAAAGTTTTATGTAGTCAAAGGAAATAAGCAACAGTTATCATCAATCCATGTCTTTTATACAGTACTCAATCAGTTATCCGTAATTGAGGGGCAGTTCATGATCAAGGATAACCCGATTTCACGGTTAACTCGGTATACCCCGCCGTGGGTGAGTGGTGGTGCTGCTGCTGCTGTCCACCACCACTGACTGGCTTCCCACCTCACGCGCCACCACACACAGTATTATTCTGTTACAGTATAATATACATCAAATAGTTTGTGCTCACCGCAAGAAGGTGAAGATATGCGAAGCCACCAAACGCACATGCGTACCTACTCTTATGAGGCGCGGAATGACACAGATTGAGGCGTGTTGTGGTGAGCTGACGGGAGGCGAACTGCGGTTAACTCAGTGTCACGATCACGAATAAATGCACAATGGTCACAATTATTAATTCACGGTTAACTCGATTCATGGTTGAGTGAATCACGGATAACCGCGTGAGTACTGTATTTATAGAAAATGGTATGTCCTAATTTCTTTCAAAGGGTAACTATAAAATAATCAAATTTCTCACGATTTTATATAATTACAACGACTGATGATAAAATAATGTTAATATATCCTTCATTAAAAAAGTATAAATATGTTTCATTGTTATTTGAAAATTATTCCAATTAACATCAATGGCATATATTGGCTTCTTTTGTATGTTCGTTTGGTTGGTGTTAACACAAAACATCAAAATCGGCACGATGTTAATATGTTTCGATGTTAAATGTTGTAATCACTATTTCATGCTAACCTCTAGCTCGATGTTAAGATAAGTGTTTAAAAAAATGTAAAAAAATGTAATTGGTTTTACGGACAAAAACATTTTTCTTCAAGAATATAGATTTTATGCGCATGCGCTATTATTGTTTTTCCTCTGACGAAGGCATACCTTTCCTTTCAACCTTTCAAAGGTTCCGTGCGATGATTCCTCATCTCACTAACGAAGGTCAAGTTTGTCGCCTCTCCTCTCCATAACTTGATAAAAAAAGACAATCTTAGAAATATTCTTTCGTCGAGGAAATATGGTGTACGCGCAAATCCAAAATTTTTCCTGAAGTATCTCTACATATTTCCAGGGCTACGCAGCACGGTTTCCTGTAAATTAATGATGTTAAGTGACATTGGGTTTAGGTAGGAGGTGGCTGGGGGACCGTCCTCCGAGAGCAGATTATGCTCCTGCACTGTCAACACATTTCCTTAATCGAACTGGCACGTTCGCTACTGCTGATCACAATATGTTTTCAGGAATATTAGTAAGAACATTGGTTATTCTCTCCTCCAGTTCATCCAGGTTTTTTGGTTTCGCACGATAAACTTCTTCCTTGGCCCACCCCCACAGGAAAAAGTCACAAGGCGTGAAGTCTGGGCTGCGGGGAGGCCATTCCTGGGAGGCCATTCCTGGGAAATGATCGTACAGCCATGTGCGGACACCATTTGCGAAATGAGGGGGTGCCCCATCCTGCATGAAATGAAGTGTTGCGATGTTTTTCCACTGAAAGATGACTGGCCACACACGATCTTGTAACATTTCGAGGTATCTTGCACCATTCATTGTGTCCCTCAAAATGAAAAGGCCAACAACTGTGGTGGATGTGATACCACACCAGACTGTTAACTTTGGACGACCCTGAGCCTTTTCCACACAATGGTCAGGGTTGACTGCTGCCCAGTAATGACAGTTGTGTCGATTCACGAACCCGCCAATGTGAAACACTGCCTCATCATTCCACACAATGTTCTCAAACAACTGTGGCCAGTCATCATTCCAACCCAAAAAGATTTCTGCAAATCCCATCCTTCTGTCACAGGAAACAGCTGATGCACGTAATGGGGTTTCCAAGGTTTGAAAGACGGGTCTTTTCTGAGAATTGTCGTCCGCACTGCATAATTGTGTCAGTCCACTTTCACGTGCACCTGCACGCACTGATTTTCCGGGGTTTCTCGTGAACATCTCATTTACCGTGGCAATGTCCTCGGGAGTCCGCGAGGTTGATGGTCGTTTAGATCTTTTCTTGTCTGTGACACAGCCTGTTGTCATTAACTTTTGGTGGCAGTTCTTGATTGTTCGTGCATTCAGTGTTGCATTAACTCCATCATGTTCAGCCCTCCACCACCTTTGAACTCGTATCACTGATCCCCAAACCTCGTAACGGGCTGCGATTTTGGCCCTCTCTCGCAAACTCATAACTAGAGGCATTATTCACTTGGAAAGAGAAAGTCACGTTAATTTCTTAAAACCTTATTGGATAATCTATCACAGGGGTCACCAACCTTTCTTTTTGTTCACCGCCCACTTTTACAATTTTTTTAAAATTAAAAAAGCTTATCGCCCACCTTAAATCAAAAAGAATAAATCAACATAATCAATAAAATAAATAATGAAATAAATGTTTAATTACCTTTAATGTGAGCCCACTAGCGGGCCCTACCGCCCAGGTTGGTGACCCCTGATCTATCATTTACAATTTGTTTCATTAAAATCAGTTCAAAATTAAAATTACTACAACCATTTAAAAATAGGTAGTGACTTATCATACATCCTGTATATAAATAAGCAATAACCTGCTTGATGATGATGGATGATGACGTATGTATGTATATACAGAGTGGCGGAAAAGTCAGGAGTCAAAGGGTCATTAATGCATAAATTATACATTTTTCAACCAAAAAGATATTTTTTATTTAAAAATAATGGCGGCCATAGAACTGAAAAGAGCTTTTCGACTCCTGACTTTTGCACCATATATATATATATATATATATATATATATAGTGATGGATCGAATAACCGCAACCGCAACCGCACTACAACCGCACAAAAATTCACAACCGCAACCGTAACCGCAACCGCCGTTCCATAAGTGCGGTTGCGGTTGTAAAAGCTTAGTTAATTTTAATTTTAGGTTAATTGAAATATTTCTTTTTTTAAAAAAGAAAATGATGGGTCTCCTTATGCGTGCTTAAACGTGACGTCATACGGCTGCCGTAGTAAAATTGGTTTAAACTGCGCTCTAAGTTATTACTCTGTGAGCTCCATGAAGTAACATTTATTTTTATTTAATTTTCTTCAAACTAAATCGCCTTTAGTACAATAGTCAATAAAGCTTATTCCTGCTCGACGGACGGACCTATTCTTTCATAATAGCTATATAAGTTTAGAATATACTTCATTTAAATAGTATTTATTTAGTAAATACCTTATGTTGAACACAAGTTTTGCAACACACAAATAGCGGTAGCGGTGTATTGCAAAACTTGTGTTCAACATAAGGTATTTACTAAATAAATACTATTTAGTATATATTATGTACCAAGTGTGGCTAAATCGCACTATAGTGGCTAAATCCAGTTAATAATTACGCATTTTTCCTAGTATATGATAACCGCAACCGCAACCGCGGTTGGAAAAAATTCGACAACCGCAAACACAACCGCAACCGCGGTTGTGAAAAACCGACCACTCGATCCATCACTAATATATATAATATATATATATATATATATATACACACACACACACAAGAGTATCGGTAGAAATAACTTCAAACTAAATTATACAAGAGTCTTAATTTCGCATGAAGTTATTAAAAAAAAAACCTGTTAATTATTTATTTGGGGGACTTTTTAATACTGGGGGGGGGCAAACATTTTTTCCCCCGAAACTACAAAGTACATCATATTAGTTATTGTTAGTTATTGCTAGTTATTTGCTTTATCTTTATTTATTTATAATATGCAACCGTTCATAGGCACAATAATAACTAGACTGCACTTGAGCGAGATGCCAAAATTAATTATTAATCGATACCTTAGTAGCCTTAGCGGTCACAAGACTACTAAGGCTACACAGTAGTACACACCCACATACAAACGGCACCTTCTGCTCGGCGTCGATAATAATTGTAGGAGCGAAAGTTATTAAATGTAACCGTGTCGAGTCACTATTATATAATGTCGAAACTTTGATACTGTAAAGAAAAGTCTAATATGTACCCGTCTGATACCTTTCTACTTCCTTTACGCTCGGCTTCCGGTTTATGCCCACATGCACTCTTTGCCGACCTTGGCATCACGGGCAATACCCATTCTTTATAATATACTGTAGTTATTATTAAGAGTATTAGTTGGCTATGCGTCTTATACGTAGTATATATGTGTGTGTGTGTGTGTGTGTACGTTTGTCTCATTTATGGATTACTTACGCTCACCCACAACACCCAAACAATAATTTTTTTAAAACCAAGCTGTACTAAATGTTCTTTAAATATAGTTATTTCATGGTGATATTTTAAAAACTCTCAAGCACCACTCCTTCATCCACCCCCGAAAGTTTTTTTTTTTTTAATTTTTTGTTTTCATTGTTGTTGGTACATGAAAGACAAAAAAAAAATTGAATTTGCTTGTTTTTCTTTGTCATTGAAACGATTAAATTTCAAACGCTTGTGAACGTTTAGTGCAGAAGACATTTTGCAGTTTTTGGGTTCCCCCCTAAAAGTGGGGTTTTCTTATTTTCGAGGTAGTGAAAATGGACCTATTTGGTCGACGAAACATTCTATCGACAGTCGACACTAAAAAACCTTACCTATGTTAATCTAACTTATGCTATGCTAATCTAACCCATAATAATTTGTCGATTAAATACAAAGTTGGGAGAAAGATATTAACCGTTTGAAAACATCAAAATCATCACTGTTCACCAATATTCTTCTAATTGTAAGAAGGTTGAGCTTATAAGTTCATCTTATGTACATTTTAATTACAGTGTGTGTGTGTGTGTGTGTGTGTGTGTGTAGGCAAATGGGCATAAGTGAAATCAAGTGTGTAATGTAGTGGGGTAAGTTTTTGTGAGGTAATACTTTTGTACCTCGGAACACTAAAAAATTTATATTAATTAAAAAAAAATCTAGAATTCATTTTGCCGTTGGAAAAACATATATTGGATCTGATTAGATTACGTTACGCTAGGTTAGGTTAGTTAAGGTTTGGGTTAGGTTAGATTAGGCTAGGCTAGACTAACGAGTACCTCGCTATTTAATAACTTAACAGAAACTACTGTTTGAACCCTCAACTGCGTCTGAAACATTTATCACGCCCTTCTCGGTTCGATGACACTAAGGTTAGGATAGGTTAAATTGAGTCTGGTTTGCTAGTTTTATATACAGTATATGGATTTAAAGAAGTTGATATATCACTTTTGCGGAGGTGCACACATGTGTGTGTGTGTGTGTGTGTGTGTGTGTGCGTGTGTGTGTTGTAGATCTTATTAAATCTGTGTTTCTCTTGATATATTTCCCCCACCTTCGGAAACAATTTCAAGACCCGACTTAACAACATTACAAAAGTTTTGGCATTAAGTTAAAGTTGCTCTTTAGGAAGGGTCGAACGCGCGGTCCCCATAACCGGAGATAAGACGCAGTACACGATTAAAAATAAGACTTCCTCCAGTTAACAATTAAATAAGAATAGTTTCCAAAGGTAATTTGTGAAGCAAATCTATTCGAATCGTGCAGTCATTCAAGGACCGTAAAAGATAACAGCCTGGACACTCATTTCCCCACTGTGTGGGGGTTGAAAGTGTCACAAGAGTTGCCTGAACCTGAGCAGTGACAGGGTGAGTGGCCAACCCAACCCAACCCAAGAGTCAGCAGCAGGAAGCGAACCCAAAGTATCACCGCCGTGAGTTTGACACCGATACTATCGAGTTACTGGGAACTCAAATGATTGTCATGTCATTTGTCATGCGCAAAATTCTTTTCGTAAAAGAGTGACGACCCAAAAGTGGGTCGAGAGTCACTTAATTACCATTGTCTTCGAGTAAGCGAGTAGCGACGAGAAAAGAACAGGTATGACGAGTAGTCTTGGAAAAGAACAGGTATAACGAGTAGTCTTGGAAAAGAACAGGTATGACAACAAAAATAACAACAGCAGTAACAACAACGATCTTCGCACGCATATGGTGAATTTCACCCTCGGTTCGGAACGAGTCGCCATGGTACCCGCGAACAATCCCACCCCTTCATCAGAATGGTATACATCTTGAAACAGCGCGTTTGCGTGTAAGTTCGTGTGTACGTGTACACTCGCCACGTAATTGCAGGTACGAAAGGTAAGTAATTCGATTCACTTCGTCACAATTTCCTTTAATCGTTGTTTGAAGACTCAAAAATACGATCAATATATATTAATTAAATGAAATAACGAAGATTACATCAACACCGCAACAGTGCGGAGAAAAATTGCCGCTCGTGTTGTGTGTTCAGTCGGTGTGAGGCCTTTCCCTCTTCCCCTTTTATCCATTCCCCTCGACTAATATTGTTCCAGCCAGGGGAGGGAGCCTCAAAACTATTTAGGGGAAGGGAGAGGGAGGGGATAATGGTAGCCGGAGGGAGGGGAAACCACTCCTCACATTGACCAATAAGAGGATAAGGTCGACAGTATTATAGAGACTCCCATGACTATCTGATTCAAAGTTTATTGTGACCGTGTTTTAGTGTAAAGTTTGCTTCGTGTTGGAAAATGTGTCGTAGTTATGATATAGGTTTTGTGATTTAACTTACGTACTTAAATACTAATATATGTAATACTAATAAATAGTTAGAGTTAATAAGGAAATATATATAGAGATATATCAGTTGTAGTTCATATAAATATATATATATATATTATATACACACACACATATATATATATAATATATATATATATATATACACGTAAGGCATAGATTTCAAAAAGTGTATATCAGTGTTGTATCCGAAACTTTGTATATGTTACGAACATCAGAATGACATACAGTTAGCTTATCGATGTAATAACAGAAACTATACTAATTTTAGTAGGAGATTAGAAGTATAGTACGTAATATATATATATATTATATATACTTATAGGAATAGGAATAGCGCAGTTTTAAGAGGCTTTGGAACGCTTAATATAGCATTTGAAAATAGCCTGACATACATACAACGTCTCGTGAGTCAGAAAAATCTATATTCCTTTACTTGCTTTACATGATATCTTTTAATAATGGTGTGGACCACAAAAATTACGCCAATTTCGATTCTTGACGCTCTAAAGCCTATTTGTTTTCAGTGTATTATACTAAGTATACATTAAATACTATTAAATTATATTAAATACCGTGTTAAAAATATTAATATTAAGTATTATGCTAAGTATTATGTTAAATACTATATTAATTACTTTAATAAGCCTTACATTATTATTAATCATTAAATATAGGAAATATTAAAAATATTCAATCCGAAACGTTAATAGCTCAAATTAAGGAGAGAAATTCCACATTTACTTAAAAAATAAATAAATAATAATTCACAAGTTTTAGAATTTTATGGTTGAATTATATTAGTAACCATATGTTGCAGTAGGGAATTGTATCTAAATATGTGCAGTCACGTTTAACCAAATTTTTAGTTACTCAATTCATTTTTCATGATAATTAATTAATAACACTATCCTGTTGGACGCTAACTGGGCATATATATATATATATATATATAGGGTGACCCAAAAAGATGTTCATAGAAATAGCTTATTATAATATATATATATATATACACACACACACACACAGTGGCGCTCATAAGTATTCGTACAGAGAAATAGTTGTTATATTTGTTCTTATCTTTTGTACCATGCATAGGATAATTGTAAAAAGTTTGCCGTTCGTTTAGAAAAACTTTACAAGAAATTAGTTTAATTCCAACATAAAATGTAAAACATTAAAGAATTTGAAGAAAAAAAAAATAGAGTGCAAAAGTTTTCGTACATTTATTTACAAAATTATTTAATACTTTGCGCGTCCACCTTTTGCCTGAATGACTTCACTGATTCATTTTTGGGTATTTTTCTACGAGGTTTCGACATCTTTTGGTAGAAATTTTAGCCCATTCTTCTAAAGAAAATTGTTGCAATTCATTCAGATTCGAAGGATTTCTCTTGCGGACACCTTTTTCGAATCAAACCATAAATTCTCGATTAAATTAAGATCTGAGCATTGACTAGGCTACTCGAGAAGTTTGAAATTCTTTTGTTGAAGCCATTTCATGGTGCTCTTACTTCTATGTTTTCGATCATTATCTTGTTGCAGTACCCAATTGCGGCCCATTCGCAGCTCCCGAACTAAAGGCAATACATTTTCTTTTAAAAAGTTCTGATATTTCTTCGAATTCACGATTCCAGTGATGAAAACAAGCTTTCCTGGACCAGAAGCATTAAAGCATCCTCAAAGAAGCAAACAGCCACCACCATGTTTAACCGTGGGAAAAATGTTTTTTTCTTCGAATGTAGTATTTGATTTTCGCCAAACATGCCATTGTTCATTGTTCCCCGAATAATTCAATTGTGGTCTCGTCTGTCCAGAGAACTTTCTTCCAAAATGCAATTCCATCATTTTGATGATCCTTCGCGTACTGTAAACGAGCTTCTTTGTGCGCTTTTCATAGCAGAGTTTTTCTTCGTGCAACTCTCCCATGCAGACCATTCTTTCTCATCGTACGACGTACAGTAGAGGGATGGACATCAATCTTAGAAAGCCTTAATGTTTGGCAAATATCACCCGTATTCACTCGTGGATTCACAGCAGCCATTCTTTCAATCCCTCTAGCCGTACATTCTGAAATCTTGCAAGGTCGTCCACATCTTGGTAGAGTTTTGATTGTTCCAAAGCCTTTCCATTTCTTTATAACTGCAGCAACCGTCGTAAGTGAAATTCGAAGTTCTTCTCCTATCTGCCTATAACTCTTTCCAGACTCGTGTGCAGCAATAACAGATCTCTCAAGATCTGTAGACAGCTCTTTACCACGACGGCCCATTGCTTACTAATAGCTTGTATAGTCATCCGTCTTCCATTAAGATTCACAAAGAAAATTCTAGAATTGAGAATTGCCAACAATCTCTAATCAATAAACAGCCAAATACTGATACAAATTTTAAATTCTTCAAACCTTAGGTAGACACACAAAGTATTAAATAATTTTGTAAGTAAATGTACGAAAACTTTAGCGTTTTAACTTAATATTCCTCTGTACGAATGCTTATGAATGCCACTGTATATATATTTTTGGAGCAAGTGTAGTTTACGTCCCCCTGACGCAAAAGGGGACGCAAACTACACTAGGTCAAAGTTGGGGAACGTAAACTACACTAGGATCGGATCACCTGAAGATCAGGGCCCCAGCCCCCAGCCAACGAAAATATCACGACTTAACCTAACCAATCGTCAAGGGCATACAGTTGACCTAACGATTGGTTAGGTTAAGTCGTGATATTTTCGTTAGTTAGCCTTATAAGGCTAACTAACGAAGGCTGGGGGCCCTGATCTTCAGGTGATCCCTAGGATCTTTAGGAGGCATTTTTTAAATGAATCCATCAAATAAAACGCTAAAACTAAAAAATATTACAACTTAACCTAACCAATCGTCAATTTATATATATATATAATATATATATATATAATATATATATATATATATGGGATGAATTTCACAATTAAACACGTGAAATAAATGAATGCTGCAAACCCACAAGGAAAAAGAAAAACGATTCCAAGGCCTTTCGTGTAATCAGAGCTACACCTCCTCAGGGAATGAAGAGAGAAGGCAAGATGCTCATAAATATATACAACGTAGCGGAAACCAAAGCAATTAGCACATACTTAACAAGAGTTAATGAGAGGCAAAAGGAATTTTAACAGGATATTGTCAATTTTATACATTCCCGCACTGTTATTGAAATTATTTTTAAAATGAATAAATGCACATTCTAGAATATTTCTTTCTATTATATCTGTTTTTAACAAGCGCTTTAGAACTATTCCACTTGATGCTATGATTACATCTATGCATATGGTTAAACAAAGCATCGGAATTATTAGCTGTTCTACACGCATATTTATGCTGTTTTACCCTAATATCCAGTGGTGGGCACAGCTAACCGAAAAGCTAGCTTCGATAACCGCTGAACCGCTAACTCAAAACTTAACTTCGATAACGCTAAACCGATAAACCGCTAAAAAAATTAGCGGAAGCTAACGATTACCGCTAACTTTTATTATATGAATTTAGCTTCGGTTTGGTTTTTTGGCTCTAAAACCCCTAAAGAGAGCTGAAATTTTAATATGTTGCAGCTTAGACAGAGCTTTCCAAAAAGGTATAGCATGCCAAGATCAGATGATGATCAAGGTGTACATAAATAATTAAATGAACAAATGAAATTAAACATTAGTTTACATTCAACATACAGTTTATTTACAGTACAAAAAGTATTAAACGAATCAAAAATATTAAGAAATAAAAATACATAAAAAATAACTTTAATAATCTAATAATGCATTCACTCTGGCTTGGCCTCCTGCTCCTTCTCCATCGCCTCGACGTGATGCTGGTTGCCCTTCATGAACATCAGCCTCTCAAGGTTGGCATCTGACGGGGTGGCTCTCTTGGCGCGCAAGATGTCCTTGCCTATGGAGAACAGGCGCTCAACTGCAGCACTGGATGGGATGGCTGTGTTGTACTTGATGAACAGGTCGATCAACACTTGCTCACCCAAGAAGGCGACGTCAGTCAGGACCTCCTTCGAGCCGGCCTCCAGCCAGGTCTTCACCAAGATCTGTGCCTTGGACTTCAGTGACCTGTGGCTCCTGCTCACCTGGGGCTGAGTGATGCTGCTGAAGAAGTCATCTTCCTCATCCTCATTGCTGGTGGTGCTGGTGGTGCAGCTGGTGCTGCTGCCCTGCTGCGGGACATCGACGTCTTGCTGGGGTTCAGCGTCTTGATCAAGCTGACAAAGGTGGGGGACTCCACTACATGCAGCGGTAGCATGTTGCAGACGAACAGGTCCACAATCCTTGTGTCCACCACAGACTGACGGACGCCAGTGCCAGCAGCTGATTGGCCAAACGCTTCACCAATGGTGGGCTGGCGTATTTTCTTTGCAGGTGGCTGCGACGACTGGCTGCTGCTCCTGCTACTGGCACTGCTACCAGAAGATTGCCTGTGTTTCCCACGGGAAGAGCCGGCCTTGATCCTCTCCTCAAACTGGATGGCATGCGCTGGGTGGTTCCTCTTGACATGCGACTTCAAGTTGTAGAGGCTCGACGCGTGTCCCTTGATGGTGGTTTCCTTGGGCTGGCACAAGACGCACCGGAAGTACAAGAGGTTGGCGTTTCTCTTATCCCTTGACATAAAGACAAAGTAGTCCTCCAGGTGGGGCCACGGGTTCTGAGATTCCTGGCGGAACCAAAACGTCTTCACTTTCCATTGCAAAAACTTGTAGACTCGGTAAACTGACGAAATATGCTTATGATAACGTACGCTGTCGCTGACACTGTAAGACTGTAACGTCGTAAGTGAACTGAACTGCAGAATTACACAACGCTGCTCAGCTGCTGCTGCGTCGACCAATCACGTCTTGTGTTTACACGTAGTCAGCCAATAGCGTGCCAGACTGACTGTTGCAGACACGCTCAGAACAAACTGGAGCAAACATGTATGATTGTAGGGTTAGCGGACTTAAAGTTAGCGGAACTAAATTTAGCGGAAGCTAATTGGTCCGCTAACGGTTCTCAAAGTTAGCGAAACGCTAATCCGCTAACGGAAAAGTTAGCTTCGCTAATTAACGGTTAGCGGATTAGCGGAACCGTGCCCACCACTGCTAATATCTAACGTTTTACCCGTTTGGCCTATATATACCGAGTTACATTGTGTACATCCAATCGAATACACACAACCAACAACATTTTCCGGGCTATTCTTCATTAGGCATGATTTAACAGTATTATTATGCTTAAAGACTACATTGATGCCAATTGCTTTAAATAAAGTCGGGAGATATTGAAAATTAACATGGTAAGGTACGCTAAGAATATTTTTACGCTCAAATTCCTTTACAATTACATTATTATAATACCTATTCTTGGCTTTCCTAAGACAGTTATCTAAAAATGAAATAGGATAACATAATTTAGTACCAATATTCATGATATTGCATAACTCGGAATCTAAAAATTCAGGACTGACAACTCTCAATGCTCTAGAAACATAGCAGAGAAAATAGAGGATTTAATCGAGGGATGATGGTCAGAATAAAAATGCACATAAGAGTTATTATTAGTAGGCTTGCGATAGACTTCAAATTTGAACTGATTAGAGCATCTCCAAATTTTAAAAGCCAGAAAAGCCTACTAATAATAACTTATGTGCATTTTGATTCTGACCATCATCCCTCGATTAAATCCTCTATTTTCTCTGCTATGTTTCTTAGAGCATTGAGAGTTGTCAGTCCTGAATTTTTAGATTCCGAGTTATGCAATATCATGAATATTGGTACTAAATTATGTTATCCTATTTCATTTTTAGATAACTGTCTTAGGAAAGCCAAGAATAGGTATTATAATAATGTAATTGTAAAGGAATTTGAGCGTAAAAATATCCTTAGCCTACCTTACCATGTTAATTTTCAATATCTCCCGACTTTACTTAAAAAGCAATTGGTATCAATGTAGTCTTTAAGTATAATAATACTGTTAAATCATGCCTAATAAAGAATAGCCCTGAAAATATATACATAGGCCAAACGGGTAAAACGTTAGATAGTAAGGTAAAACAGCATAAATATGCGTGTAGAACAGCTAATAATTCCACTGCTTTGTTTAACCATATGTATAGATGTAATCATAGCATTAAGTGGGATAGTTCTAAAGCGCTTGTTAAAAACAGAGATATGATAGAAAGAAATATTCTAGAATGTGCATTTATTCATTTTAAAAACAATTTCAATAACAGTGCGGGAATGTATAAAATTTACAATATCCTGTTAAAATTCCTTTTGCCTCTCATTAACTCTTGTTAAGTATGTGCTAATTGCTTTGGTTTCCGCTTCGTTGTATATATTTATGGGCATCTTGCCTTCTTTCTTCATTCCCTGAGGAGGTGTAGCTCTGATTACACGAAAGACCTTGGAATCGTTTTTCTTTTTCCTTGTGGATTTGCAGCATATATATATACTATATATCATATATATATATATATATATACATACTTACTTTAGGTGCATACTTTAGGTGAGTTCGAACGACGGTTCAGGATAGATCTAAGGTCGAAAAGGAAACATTCTGCAGCATCCGGCGTCATTTGCGGGATTTGGTGAAAGAGGGAATTACTCTGATCTCCTCCTGCCCTCGTAGCCAGCCGGGCATGGCTGGTCAGGGACTTTGCACAGGAAAAGCTTTGGGCCTCGTATTCTGAGGGTATTTTCCATCCTCGTTCTCATGGCCCCTTGTCTCACCGCAGCTGGGACCGTACAAAATCTGCCTCTTCTCTCATTCCAGTTTGTTTCTATTTCATTTCTAAGGTTAGGGACACAGCCCTCAAGTATTTTCCATATGTATATTATTGTGTACCGCTCGCGTCTTCTTTTGAGAGAGTAGAGTTTCAGTGATTGTAGTCGAGACCAGTAGTCTTCACCTTCCGTTTCCTCTATCTTAGACGTAAAAGTCCTTTGTATTTCTTCAATGCTCGCAATGTCTCTTTTTCTGTGTGGGCTTGTGAGTACTGAGCAATACTCAATTATTGGTAGGACTAGACTCTTCCATAATTTGAGCATGATGTTTGCTTTTCTGCTGCGGAGGCTCCTCCAGATGATTCCCATTATTTTTCTAGCCGTTGTATGTAATTTTGATGTTAAAGTGCTCTCTGAATTCTGCATCCGACGACATTATTACTCCAAGATCCCTGACTTGTGGATTTGGTGTTATCCGTTTGGCTTGCAGAGTTTTGTACCCTTTTTTCTGTAACTCCTCGTTATTACCATATTTTAGAAGTTGGAATTTTTCTTCGTTGAACTTCATATTGTTGTCTTCTGCCCACTGGAATAATGTTTCAATGTCGTTTTGTAAGCTTTCTATGTCACCTTCGTTCAATATTTCCTTGCATATCTTTGTGTCATCTGCGAAACATGATACAACACTGTCATTGATATCTGCATTAATATCTGTAATCATTATTATGAACAGCAAGGGGGCTAGTACTGTCCCTTGTGGGACAGAGCTCTCTACTTCCCAGACTTCCGATTTGACTCCATTTACCACCACTCTTTGTGTTCTTTGCGTCAAGAAATTAAATATCCATCTTCCCAGCTTTCCAGTAATTCCTGTATTCTTAAGTTTATGTGCTATAATTTCATGGTCACATTTATCGAAGGCTTTATCAAAGTCAGTATAGATTACATCTATGTTCTGTCCTCGACACAGTGTTTCCAATAGTTTCTCCTGGTGGTCTTATAGCTGTGATAGGCATGATCTTCCAGCCCTGAAACAATGTTGATTTGAGTTGTACTCGTATAAGTTCTTTTCTTGTAGGTAGTAGGTAGTTTCGCTTCTAATTATACGTTCAAAGTACTTTAAAGGTTTGAGGTGAGAGCTACCGGCCGATAATTCCTGGGCATTGCTCTGTTACCACCTTTGAATAAAGGGGCAATGTTTGCGTTCTTTAATGGCAGTGGAATTTGTCCTGTGTCGAGTGATTTCCTCCATAGTAAGTATAGCAGTTTGGCAATACTCTCTTTACATTTCTTCAGAAATGTGGCACTCCATGTGTCTGGCCCTGGTGCCGAATTGTCTTGCATCTGTGATAGAGCCTTAATTGCATCTCTTTCCGAGAACTCTAAGTCCATTAATAGGTTTGTGCCAGAATTTGTCCTTGGCTGTTTTGTATCAATGTCGAAAAATTCATCTGCGTTTTCTACTTTCATCTCGGACTTAGGGGTGCTAAACACAGTTAAATTGTTCCGTAAGTAGCTCGCTCATTTTTTCGGGGTCATTTGTGTGTTTGGCCTCCCCGTCTATCAACGGACCAATACTCTCTTTGCACTGCATTTTCCTTTTCGCAAAAGTGTAGAAGTATTTTGGGTTATTTTTTGTTTTCTGCTACCTTGTTTTCCTCCTCGTTTGTCTTATGTATGAATGTTTGCTCTAGGTCCATTTCTATTTCGCCTAGTTTCCTCTCTAGTTTGAGTCTCCTTGCATCAGTTTTGCATCTGTGGAGATGTTTTACGGTTGCTTCCGTTGTCTAAATAGTGTCCTGATTTTTCTCGAGCTTGCTACGTTTTCTCTTTTGTCTCTCTGGAACATGCTTCAGTAATATAGGTTTGGTTTCAGACTCCATTATACCTAGTATTTGTTCTGGAGTCTTCTTGTGAAGTAGTAATTCCCAATTTACTTCCTTTAAATCTTTACTTACACTTTCCAATCTACTTTCTTTGAATTTATGTTTAAGCCTTCAAATATTCCTTCTGCCTCTCTTGGATGCGTTTTCCGACCTCTGGGTGCTAACCTCAATTGTATATCGATTAGGTTATGGTCGGAGAAATTTGTGTGCGTTACCTTTTTATTTATTATTATCTCATTGTTATTTGTCAAAATTAAATCCAAAACGTTCTCTTTCCTAGTGGCTTCACAGACTTCCTGAGTAAGGGCGTAATGTTCCATCATATCTAATAGCATTATTGCTTGGGTTCTATCATCTTTTGTAATGTTGCCATGAAACTTCTCAACATATATGACTTCGTCATTTTTCTTCCATGTTATGAATGGGAAATTAAAATCTCCGCAAATTAAAATATTTGTTGCTGAAGTTTCAAGTAATTTTAACATGTTTTGTATTTCATTTGTGGAAAATTGAAATTCACTTTTTGTGGTGTTTGGTGGTCTGTAGACGTCCATAATGGTTAGGTTCAGTTCTCTTACTTCTAATATAATAACTTCGACTGTGCTGTTTGAATTGTTTACCTTCACCTCACCTGTGTATGTGCTTTTCACGTAGATACAACACCCTCCCCCTCGTCTAGCCACTCTATCTGCTCTGTATATGTTGGAGCCCAGCAATGCTATTTCAGTATTCTCGATGCAGTTTTCACTGCCTTTTTCGCACTTATGTAAGTGTGTTTCCGTTAGGCATATGATATCTATGCTGGTTTCCGTAGCTAAATTTTGTAAGTATTGTAATTTGCAGCCTGCATGGTCCGTATAGAGGCCTTGTATATTTGTGTATAATACATTTACCGGTTTCTAATCTTCGTGTTCGATTTTCCTAAATGATGGTCGTTTCCTGGTCGATGTCAGTTCCTGTTCGGTGTTATTGGTTGGGCCGCTGCATTTGGGAGTATTGGGGCTGCGGCCCGTGACACCACTGTGGTTGTTGTATTATTGGAGGGTAGTGTTGAATAGAAGGGTGATGTGCGTAATATATATATATATATATATAATATATATATATATATATATATATATATATATATATATATATATATTGACGATTGGTTAGGTTAAGTCGCAATATTTCGTTAGTTTTTACGTTTTATTTGATTAGGTATACGCGAACAAAGTTGGGGAACGCAAATTACACTAGATAATGTAGGGGAACGTAAACTACACCAGGCACCACAGGGGGACGTAAACTACGCTTGCTCCATATTTTTTTGTGAACACCTTATTTCTTGGATCACACTCTTTATATTAAACGTTTTGACAGTTGCTTTGTATAAAAAACAAAAAATGGTCAGTTCTCATTACTCGTAACTTCTGCACCAATGAAATTTAAAGTAACTTTCTCAAATGAAATTCAAGTTAACGTCATGGTAGCAGTGTTCCCAAAACTGAACTTGCAATGATACGAGAGAACGAAGGCAGGGAAATGACATCTCTGATATATTTTTTGTAGCTGGAGGCCTTGAAAGAAGTAGAGACGCCAATACCCAACCACACCCCTATTTGAGGCCTCCTCTTGACTCATTCTACCATGGTGAACCTTCACGGATCAGGGCGCCCTCGCCATTCGAAATCGTCAGAAAGGAGGGAACAAGAGAGCTAAAGCCGCCCCCAAAAAACGTCGCCTCCCCAGGAACCCCTCTACCGCCCCATCTCAAAGTCTTCCAGCGGAGATCCACGGCGTAAAGGCAGCGGTGTCCCCGTCACGTGGTCACTCGATCCCCGTAGGCCTACAGCCAGACCGATGGCCAGTGGCAGAAATTCGAGAAGAGGGCTTATCGGAGGATGAAGACGAGGTAGGGGCCTGGGTCCCCATCCTCGCATGAGACATGTCGTTCTATACCAAACGTGCACCTCTCTGCTGGTGTTGCACATCGGCATGGTGCAAGTGGTGAGGTGTTGCACCCTCTCACGTGGGAGGGGGGCCAGTGAGGCACCTCCTCTATAATTTCTTTTTCAGAGATCATTTAACTAAATAATTTTCAATCTTCAAATTAACATTTTATCTTTCATGAAATTATCAACATTTTTCAGGCATGACTCTTTTATGGCGTGTTTGTTTCACTTTGCGAAAGTTCTCAACCCACCTGATTTCTACTCATACTATTCTCCTCTTCTAAATTTCAGACGTTTGTATTTCCTTTTTTTTTTTTGTAATCATGTAATTAACTAGAAAAAGGTAAGCACTACCTGTATTTTCAGGTAAAGTGAGTAAACCATGTGTGTAAAGTAAAGGTTTTATTACTGCGGAAACCACAAGGCATCATTTTGTGGTGAACCTACATAATATCATCTTTATATACAGTAGTTATGTAGAAAACTTTAAAGGTGTTCATTCTGATAAACGTTAGTCGTAATGGTTAAGAAACCTTTCAGTTTATTTTCATTGGCCTGCAGAAGGCTTTCAAAAAGTCTGAAAAAAAAGTCGACATTAACGGTTTCCTCAAGAAAAATCTAAACATTCAAAATGGCGGCTGCTGCAATAGCATTACGCAACAAGAGACAACCACAAAAATTACCCCCTCTGAAACCTATCGAGGCAAGTAACAACCGGCGACAGATCGTAGAATACGTAGACACGTTACTGCACAACAAAAGGCAGCCGCTTGCGTAGAAATGGTAGACGTAGTACCGGTTTGATTGCCTTCTGTAGTGTACAGCTTCAAAGTTGTTTCCGCTTTCACAACCCAAAATATGACAATAAGCCTTCCATGCATACAACACTTTATATACCCATAATGATTGCATGAACTTAACAAAAGAAAAAAAACAAAGGACAGATTAAAAGCGTGCATATTTTTATTTTATTATCGATGTTGCTGATGGAAACATGATCTATTTACATAGCAGCAATCTTATTTGCATTCCCGATGCCTCTTTCTAAAACTGAAACATATATTAAAATATGTTTGATCGTCAATACTAAAAGAACAGTTTTTTACTGACTGACGTGGAGTCAGACCTTTTTTACGAAACTGCACAAAATCACTTTATATACAAAAAAAATCATATATATCATCGATTTAACAACAACACTCTCCTACATCAGAGAATTTTACGTTCTGAATTTCACAAAAATGAGAAAATGTGAAAACTACCATATATTGGGGCGTATAAGTCGGTATTTTAAGCCTAAAATTATGCCCCTAAAGTAGGCAGTCGACTTATAGGCTCAGTCTAAAAAATTAACCTTCCACTTCCATTTTAGCTTCCCGCAATCATTAGCTCGCTTTTGGTCAACATCTGAATTGGATCCATATGACGAAGCAGTCGCAAATGTATCTCAGGATGTATATAATGAACTTATGATGTCAGATGATGATTATGAAGGATTTGATAACTAATTTTTACGAGGTTTTTACAAAGTTTTACTTTTTTATGTTGGCAAGTTGGTGGTCGACTTAAACACCCACAATAGGCTACAATCTAATAACTCTGAAATTGAAAGTTAGGGGATCGACTAATCTGAACCGTAAACTTATACCCCCCAATATACGGTAATTCATTCCTCTTCAATGGCAGAGGATTTTTCTTAGATTTCTTCCTTTTTTTATTATACAGGGTGAATAAAAAGTTCCTCCCGATTTTGGGTGAATTGTGGAAACCCAAAATCGGGCGGAACTTTTCATTCACCCTGTATATATATATATATTTCTTTTTTTGAAAACACTATAAAATAAATTGCATTCAACACACTGAATTGAATTATAAACAATACTTCTATATTCACGAGGACCACTGTATATTGCTATTATTAATACTACTGTAAACACTCGTAACAAACCACTGAATTAAGAAAGCCAATAATTATAATTAAATTTACTTTAAAAAAGAATTAAATTTCGTGGCTTACTTCAATAAATTTCCAGGAAATTCTGGCTTTTTCTACGTAAAATAAGCTGCTGTATGACCGAAAAATTTCGAGTTTCGACACAGTTTGGGATTGATTAATGGTTCCCATCGTACAAGATTGCTGTCACTCGTTGTTACCGTCTTGTGACATCGCGACACTGATAATCAAATCCGCGTTGCTATAAACAATCATTTGGTTTTTTTTTTATGTATATTGTTAATGATATATACAGGGTGAATAAAAAGTTCCGCCCGATTTTGGGTTTCCACAATTCACACAAAATCGGGCGGAACTTTTTATCCACCCTTTATATTATTTAATAATAGGTACAAAAACACCATTCTCGGATGATAACTATTGACGCTTTTCAGCCACGTATGATTTATGGGAGTCGCTATAACTACCTTCTTCAGTCCCCTATCTATCTATCTATCTATCTATCTATCTTTTTTTTATGCAGGAAGGAGGCGCTAAGGGCTAATGCCCGCAAAAACGTCCCCGTTTCACCGTCTATCTCTCTATCTATCTATCTGTGTATGCGTTCGTGATTCGGAGCTGAGTAAAAACAAAATACATACGTTCAATATAGCCTCGTTTAAGGAAGAAACTCGCTATATAAAGGTTCCTCTTGCTCCTGATTAGCCACGCACCCCGATTTTAATTAATAACATAGAATCTAAATTGCAAACTAAGAATTGCGCGTTAAATTGATGATGACAACTGTGGTTTACAGTCTATGAATAAGAAAATTCATAATACTGAGGTTAGAAGTAATGAACCACTTTGGAAGTCACATTGGTATACACTTTACCCCGTGTACTCAACATGGGTAACCCTTTTAGACCGTGGGTCAAACACAGAATTGTCGAAAAAGAAAACCAGGCGAAAATCTCCTTTTCTGTCCACTAAATATATATTTTTATGAAGGCAAAAAATAACTAAAAAACAATAACTGGACATTATGCAACAATTCATGAGTGAACATTGTACATCAAAACAACCTTGACACGAGTATTAAAGAAAAACTTTACTTTCAACTCAGATCATCCCTCGTTCGAGCCTCGGAGGCGACATTTGATCAGGGAGACAAAACCAGAGTGCTTTTCAATTTTTAGTCGAATTTTTATGGTTTAACTCGAAATAAAACCTCTAAATTTTGTAGTTTTTAAAGTGATACTGGCGCGTCAGCAGCGAGTAATATTGAACTTCACTGAGGGCTGCATAAAAATCAGGTTGCGGGTTACGTATTGCGCACGCCTGCCATATAGCATGGTAATGATACCACGTACCAAAAATGTTATATACCATATGCATTTTTGGGAAAATTTTTTGCAAAAAGTTGCTTCGTTAGACATTCATGCGGGAAGATCTATGGCGTCGAACAACGATGTTACTGAGGCTGATTTTGTGAAAAGGTGTTTTTTTATGCAGGACGGAGAAGCCAAGGGAAAAAGGGCAAGGGCCAGCAAGAAACGCCCCTCCCCCATAAAAGAAGAAGAAGAGAGCCAAAATCATGGTCCAGGGATTACGAGACGCCTGGACACTGCATTTGAAAGATTGGAGGTTATAGACAGGGGGAAAGATGGAGTGAGGAAGACTGTTCCAGAGTTGACCGGTTGAGTAGATGAAAGACTGAAAATAACGATTAACTCTTACGTGAGAAGTTAAACAGAAAAGGAATGAGAATGTGTCGAAAGTCCAGTACTGCGTACTCTCTTTAAAGGAGAAGGCATGCAGTTAGAGAGTTCAGAAAAGCAGTGTTCGTTACAATAGCGATAGTAAAGAGAGAATGAAGCAACATTGCGGCGAAGAGAGAGGGATTAAAGACAATGAGTAAGAGGCGGGGAATTGATGGGACGAAAAGCCTTTGATTCCACCCGATCAAGTAGTGCTGTGTGGGTTGAGCCACCACACATGCGAGAAGCGTACTCCATACAGGAGCGGACAAGACTCCTGTACAGAGACAGCAACTGAGTTGAGGGTGAAGAAACTGCGGAGGCGGCACAACATACCCAACCTCTTAGAAGCTGTTTTAGAAAGAGAGTATACGTGATCTTTCCGGGAAAGATCACGAGAAAAGGAAACGCCAAGAATGTTAAGAGAAGAGGAAGGATTGAGTTGTGTATTGTTAAAGTTAAGAGGATAGTCGTGTGGAAGATTGTGACGAGTAGACAGATGGAGGAACTGAGTTTTTGAGACATTGAAAGCCACATGGTTTCTCTACCGCAATCAGAAATAGCAGAACCATCAAAGGTCAGGTGAGCCACAGCCGTCCTACGCGAATCATAGAGTGACTGTTAAGAGGGACGCTTTGTGAATCGGATGGAGAAGTGAGGAGTGGAATCATCGGCATAGGAGTGAATGGGACAGGAAGTGCGATTTAATAGATCAATGATAAATAAAATGAAAAGAGTGGGTGACAGGACAGAACCCTGAGGAACACCACTGTTAATAGCTTTAGAAGAAGAATAGTGGCCATCTACAACTGCTGCAGCTATAGATCGGCCAGAAAGGAAATTAGAGATGAAGGCAGAGATAGAAAGATAGTAACCGAAGGATAACAGTTTGAAAATTAATGATTTGTGATGGACTCTCTCAGAAGCTTTTGATATGTCTAGCGCAATAACGAAGGTTTCACCGAAATCCCGAAAGGAGAATGACCAAGAGTTAGGAAGATATGCAAGAAGATTGCTAGTAAAGCGTCTCTTGTGAAACCCATACTGACGATGTAAAAGAAGATTGTGAGGAGAGAGGTGTTAAAGAATCTTCCTCTTAAGATAGATTAAAAAACTTTAGAAAGACAAGAAATCAAAGCAACTGGACGATAGTTGGAGGGTTGAGAGTGGTCGCCCTTCTTTTGGACAGGCTGAATGAAAGCGAACTTCCGGCATGAAAAAAATTACCAGATGAAAGACAAAGACGAAAGAGTTTGCCTAGGCACGGTGTCAGCACAGAAGCACAGATCTTGATAACAGCAGGAGGAACACCATCAGGACCGTACGCCCTCCTAGAGTTGATCCCAGATATGGGAGAAAGAACATCTTCAGAGGAGATTCTAATTTCAGACATAATTAAGTCAGAGGGAGGAGGTAGATGGAGGAACAGCACCGGAGTCGTCCAGGGTTGAGTTGGAGGCGAAAGTTTGAACGAAGAGTTCAGCTTTGTCAGGAGAAGAGAGGGCAGTTGAGCTGTCGGAGTGAAAAAGGGGAGGGAAAGAAGAAGTAAAGTTGTTGAAGAGGTTCTTAGCTAGATTCCAGGAAGAGCGAGAAGAATTAGAATTGGATAGGTTTTCACATGTTTGTCTGATGAAGGAATTTTTGGCGAGTCGAAGAACAGATTTTGCAAGATTCCGGGCAGAAATATAAGCTGAGTGAGAGTCAGGAGTTGGATAGCGACGGTACCTTCTGAAAACCTCCTCTCTGTTGCAGATAGCAATAGAACAAGTAAAGTTGAACCAAGGTTTTTTTGCATTAGTAGTAGGAATAGAATATGGAATGTACGCCTCCATGCCCGAGAGAATCACCTCCGTGATGCGCTCAGCACACTCGAAAGGGCTCCGGCCACGGAAGCAGTAATCATTCCATGGGAAATCACAGAAGTACTGCCTAAGGGAATCCCAATCAACGGCGTCTCCTCTTGGGAGGATCCAAAGGCCGAAGTGGAGCGATAGGACAGGAAACACATATAACATTGTGGTTGGAGCCCAACGGAGAGAAAAGTTTGAAAGAGTAATAAGAATGATGAGAGTTGAGAAATAAATTCAGAATGTTGGGCCTATCTCCAAGGCAATCGGGGATAAGAGTAGGGTGCTCAATCTGCTCTAGGTCATTCAGGATAGAAAAGTTGCAAGCTAGTTCACCAGGGATGTTAGTGAAATGGGAGAAAAGCCATTCAGGTGGTGGTGGTGTTGGTGGTGGTAACTGGTGAACACTGAAATCTCCTAAAATGGAGATTTTAGCAAAAGGAGAGTGGGATAGAATGTATTCCACTTTGGAAGTAAGGTAGTCAAAAAATATTAAAAGTGAATAAGAAATATGTATGTTGAGATAGAGAGATAGAGAGGTGGAGATGGAGATAGAAAGTTACAAAGAAAAGAGGGGCTATAACAGCTTTACAGCCGACTCGAGGGTAGCATCCACAGCTTTCAGACAACCGCAGACAAACTCACAAAGAACAAGCGCGCGCACACACACACACACACACACACACAGCGCTCTTTAACATCATCTATTATTAATGAACTTCAGAATGAAGCTGGAACTGGATGTATGATTAGAACTCATAGTGAATGCGTCTGTACATACAAGCAATTTATAAGTTTGTCAGAAGAGTTAATAGGATACACAAAGAGGAATAGAGATATATCTAAGAGCGTGTAAATGAAGGTGTCGGTTTCACTTGATGCGAAGTATCCCCAAACCTCGTCATGAGAGATTGCCTAAAATGCATCAAGGCTTTCAACGACATATTCAGATTAGAATACTGACTAAATTAATGCCATATCAGCTATCTAAATTGTACAGGAGTTACAACTTCATAAATTCTATTTCCTTTTCTGAATAAATGCATTTACTTTGCTTTGTTTTGGTTTAAAAGTACCACTGAATTCCCGAGGTTCGGGTGATACCTTATTTCCGCTGTTGATTCTTACGTAGCTTTGTTTGTGTAAATCAGTGGTTCTCAAACTGGGGTACGCGAAGGGGTCCTGAAAATATAACCCTTTTAATTTTATATAAGATTAACAAACGGCCACGAGTCACATGGTCGTAAAGAAAGTGAAAATCGTCTATCTCTCTCGAAAATCCAGAAAATCCAGTGAAAGAATTCAAGGGGTACAGAAGAAGAAAAAGTTTGAGAACCGCTGCTGGTGTAAATGATATGAAGGTTTTCGGTCCCGAGGTCAAGCGGCGTGCCCGTCCTACGGAGAACGGGAAATAGGTCTTAAATAATGTTTATATATTGCTAATAATGTAAACTGTTTCAAAGTAAATTATATACAAGAAAAAAAATCCCTTCATGATGGAAAAAATTGATAAATTACAATAAAAAATAAATAAATAAATAAATAATAATATACTTTTACGAATTTATACCAATTAAAATTAAAAATAGGCGATATAACTCTCTAAAAAATGGGCAAATATATTTTTCCGCAGTGTACATTTGAAATAATGAAATTTATAACGAGAGAAATTTTGTGTTTGCGGGTGAACTTAGCTTCGAAAGTGTACCACAAGCGTAGCGTCCACTGACCTAAATGAAAGACAAGATAAGATATGTTTCCTTGGAACAGGCGAGGATTAAAATATAAAATGATTCGTTCATATTCCATAACTTGCTGATTTTTTTTTTAACACATTCCTACATGCGAGGCTGTCAGGCACTGCCGCATTACGCCATTTAAAAGGCCAATTCACTCGCGGCAACCTCAGATATAGCGAACTTGACTCATTTCATATGAATTCTCACGTTGGTGTAACAGTCTTTTCAAGAACTGACTGATTAATAGATTACATAACCATCCCATTACCCGCAATAGCGACATACGTACTCATTTAATTTCAGTTGTATGATGAAGACCCGGCTCGAATTGATGAATGTACTCTATCAAAACCAGACTTGTATAAAGATGCGAACCAAAGATAATTACTTGTTTATGTATTATAACCACAGGGTATATAACCTTAGGTATAAGCAAACCTGAATGATATAAATCTGGGAAGCAAACTAACAGCATTAGCTATCTATCGATGAAACATGACTGTTGCTTGTCACTGGAAATCCTGTAATTTTTTCTTATGCCGCAACATTCCTTTATGGTCAGTCGTTATTTGAGTTTTACAAAGTGAAATGACGCAACAATGAGGCGATGTTGATAAGAAGCTTTAAAAAGTGTATTTTTTATATAATTAATGTCTAAAAATAATATTAAGAAGGAATAAAAAAAAAGAGCAATTTCAGTTTCATTTTATGACACTTAGAGCGGGGTTTGTAAGTTATATATTTCTTGAGAAGCTTTTTTGAAGAGGTATTTTTAAAGTAAATTGCTTTTCATGATCGATTAAGCTGAATATATATATATATATATATATATATATATATAGAGAGAGAGAGAGAGAGAGAGAGAGAGAGAGAGTTTTATAACAATAACAACAACGCAGATAAATCAAAGTGGATGAAATTAGATTCCTGCAATCTGATATCCCATCATCTTGATTGGACAATTCATACGTGAACAATAGCAGACCTTCAATAAATTTACTCATTCCTTTTACAGATGCATGCGTGGGTATTCTGTAACGAAATTAAATCAATATTGGTTCGGATTCATCAGAGTTTTTTTTGTGTGTGTGTTAGTTTGTGAACTCTGACATATTTAATTGGTTTTCTTCATTTTTCCCCTTATTAAGAGTGAGGGGAGGAAAATAGCGGCGGAAAGGATCGGCTTTGGCAAGGAAATTTAATTTCCTGTAGTCGTGATGTTATAATAGGTTCTCTTTTTTTATATTTAAGAGGGGAAAAGTAAGGGGAAGAGTTAGGACGGAATGAAAGGAAGAATATAATTGAAAGAAGCGAATTATATGTTCAGTGTGATAGTTCAAAACCTCTTAAGTAGCAAAAAACAAACTGTAAGTAGCAAAAATCAAGTCTTATGAAGCCATGAAGCCCAAAAAACCCTGATGTAACAAAAAACAAAGGATTTTTGTAAGAAAAATCAAGTCCCTTCTGTAGCAAAATTTCATTATTTTTTTTAGTAGCAAAAGACAAACCTCTTCTGAAAAAAAAAAAAAAAAAAAACCCTTCAGTAAAAAAAAGAAGCTTCTGTAGCAAAAAAGAACTTCTTCTGTAACAAAACAACAAAACACCTTCTGTAGCAAAAATAAAAATACTTTAGTAGCACAAAAAAAGAGAATTACAGGCTGACCAAAACCCCTAAGATCCCTTCTAGGCTAGCCCAAGAAAATAGGAGAAAAATAAAAAAAAATAAGCAATTGAAAAAAGGGGTGTAAATCTCTCACACAGGAATAGTTGTCGTAGCAAAGTATAAAACAGATAAGGCTCTCACTCCTCCGCCAGCCACTGCTGACAGAAAATAATTGCGGAAGATATACGAAATAAGGAAAAAGTATAATGGAAAAAAAAGTACTAACATCCTACATTGTATACCCAAGTAGCATCCCTGAAATTGAAACGTCCATGTGGAGGTTTTGGCTCCCGAGAGATGCCATCAAGTTTCCCTTCTCTACCAATAGGCTGTCATCTGAAACACCCAGTGCTCTGAAATCAGACTCGACCAGCGCTTCCTACTACACTTATTGGCAAGGGAAACATTACTACTATTACTCCATCCGAACTAACTCTCCCTGCTAGCAGCTCCTTTTGTAATGACAGAAAAAACCAGGAAGGAAAGAAAGAAGTGGGTATAGATGCGGCTTCCAAAAATAATTTTAATATAGTTATTCGAAAATTTTGACTGCCGAGATTTCCCATCTATTAAAAACACGTAAATAAAAATAAAAAGTAAAACAAGGCTATCATTTGAGAGCTCCTAGCGCTCTGATACCAGACCTGACCATCGCACACTACGTACCTAAAGTGTAGCCATCCTTTATACTTAATTAGCTATTTGGGGGTTTTGACTCCCAAGAATTCCCATCTCTACCAATGGGGTATTATCTGAGAAATCCCAGTGATCTGCAAGCAGACCCGACCAGCGCCTCTTACTACATTTATTTGAAAAAGAAAATCGGGCTACTCCCTATACTAACTAAAAAAAACATCCCCAATTTACCCACCCTTTACTGCAATTTAGGTCAATAAATACCTATGCAAACAATTCTTAAACATATATACTGAAATGCTCGCCACGTCCCCGGCGGGAAGGCTATTCTATCTCTCGACATTCTTATAGGTGAAAAAGCCCTTCGCAACGTTTGTCTCAAATATTTTGCCCTTTATTTTAAATTCATTGTTTCTCGTAATATTGCTATCTTCTGGCCTTATAAAGCTAACTAACGAAGGCTTGGGGGCCCTGATCTTCAGGTGATCCAACATTTAACCTTTGTATGTAAATCTATATAAATATTAAAGTGCTGCTGCGCACGGTCCTTTCATACCCCTTGTACGTACATTTCTATCTGCGATTGCTGATCCCATATTTCTATTCCACCATTTAGGCTGCACATTGAATTTCTCTCTCTTAGTTCTCCTAGGTACTCAGCGCGTGTCCAAATTTACGAACATTCTTGAAATTATCCAATATGCAAAGAACACTATCTACCACTAACAGTTCATCCCAATTTATTAAACTTAATGAACCTCTAAACTTTCTCCGACGTCTACACTATGACCTAAGTCTTCCTCAGTAGTTAAACTAAGTTTAAATATTCTTATCATGCATCGGTTCTAGTATTCTTTGGAAATAAAATTATCTCGTAAAAAATCTATCAAGCGCGTATCCTCAGCATCGCTATTCAAAGTATTCAAATTTTGTTTGGACAATTAAAGTCTCCAACTATAATAATTGGTTCCTTTTGCGTAACTATTCTAGAAAGAACCATTTTGTCTTACTTACGTTTTATGTAAATCCTACTCACTTTTTTTATCAATCAACATCCCGAGTCGCGGATTCTCTATTTCGTTTAAGTGAACGCCATCTTGAATGAAGAGATCCGCCGAATTAAAATGACAAAGTTAAAGAAATTCTACCCCTTCAAAGGCGCATGTTACGTCTAATTTAGTAGTGAAGTAAATTGCTTTACTTAACAACCTCTTGCTTTCATAAATTCTCGGTAGAACTCCAGAAATTAGGACGTTATTCAACTTATCTTTCAAAGTATTAATCAGATTTCGATATTTTCTACCAAATCCACTTGCAGTAATTTGCAGTATCTACTTTAAATTCTTTACTCCCGTTCTATTATATCTATTATAGCCCTGGTACGCATATTCTCTTTCGTTTTAATTATTTCTTAAACAAAGTTCACTATCATATACTTAACAATGGATGAGCCTATGAAACCGTTTCATTTTCGTTATCTATAGTTTTTAATACGCTAAATGGATTTTGACAATCCAATTGAAAACTCAACGACGCCTTATGCTGAGTACCGTCTCTAACCAAAGTAAAATTATCATCAGCCGAGTTATTTCTGTTCGATTAAAATTCATCAGCAATTTTAGCTACCTTCAATTTTTTTACGTTATCCTGAACTAGTTTAATACAATCGTTTAATTTATTCATGGAATTTAAAGAACTAAAGCTCAAATCCCTTGAAATTACCTTGAACACTTGAAAAAATGTCTAATTACCGCAAGATCTTTTTGCATATCTACATTATTTTTTTAATTATATTATCTTCAATTTTAGAATTTCGGATCACCTGAAGATCAAGGCCCGACAGCCTTCTTTAGTTAGCCTTATAAGACTAACTAACGAAAATATCACGACCTGACCTAACCAATCGTTAGGTCAACTGTACGCCCTTGACGAGTGGTTAGGTTAAGTCGTGATATTTTCGTTAGTTAGCCTTATAAAGCTAACTAAAGAAGGCTGGGGGCCCTGATCTTCAGGTGATCCTTAATTTCTTTCGTCAAATTTAAAGAAAAACAAATCCTCCTTTAACTCCTAAAACTTATCATCAATCTATAACTTTAAATTACAAAATTTACAAACACTATTCCCGTTTATGTGCTATTCTACATATACATATACATATGTTAAACACAAACCGTGCATGGAACAAGGAACTCTTCTGGGAAAATTAAATCCACTATAGTCCGAATAAGTAATGGTAAATGACAAATACCATAGTTTTTTTCTTTTTCATGATTTTAGCCCGACGTGGGCAACGGGTCTCTCGCAAAGAGATCCCATAAATATAGCTTCCCTCACCAGCTATCTGCAAAGCAGACAGGATCCAGCTTTGGGACATGGCTGGATCCTGTCTGCTTTGCAGATAGCTGGTGAGGGAAGCTATATTTATGGGATCTCTTTGCGAGAGACCCGTTGCCCACGTCGGGCTAAAATCATGAAAAAGAAAAAAACTATGGTATTTGTCATTTACCATTACTTATTCGGACTATAGTGGATTTAATTTTCCCAGAAGAGTTCCTTGTTCCATGCACGGTTTGTGTTTAACATATAATGTTCTCAGGGAACCATTCTGAGTTTGTGTATACATATACATGTATATCTCGAGTAAAGTCGAACGCGCATTTTGCATACGTATACTTTGTAGATGGCATTTTTACAATAAACTGAAAAATAAATATTTCTTACGCAACATTTTACAATTTGAAAATATGAAACGCCACTGTGGCTACAAAAGAAGATCACCTGAATGAAGGTCAGGGCTCCCCGCCTTCGTTAGTTAGCCTTATAAGGCTAACTAACGAAAATATCACAACTTAACCTAACCAATCGTCAAGGACGTACAGTTGACCAAACGATTGGTTAAGTTAAGTCGTAATATTTTCGTTAGTTAGCCTTATAAGGCTAACTAACGAAGGCTGGGGGCCCTGATCTTCAGGTGATCCAAGCTTTTATATGAAAATGCACGAAATGTTAATAAAAATCCTCAAATATCCTTCAAAATATATAAAATCAAACATGAATTCTGACTGTGACGTCTTTTCAGTAGGGCTACGAGAGAGAGAGAGAGAGAGAGAGAGAGAGAGAGAGAGAGAGAGAGAGAGAGAGAGAGAGTTACAAGGACAAGAGGAAGCTTCAAAAACCTTTCAGTCCACTCGGAGGTTCTTGTTATTAAACTGTTCATTTTTTAACTATTGTAGCAGTAGTAGAAAACTGAATAGAAAAGCATAAGGCTTGCTCCCCAACCTCCGCTCTCTCCCCGCCAGAGGGGGATACGAAAAAAGGTTGAAAAAATACCTTGACCCTGGAGAAGTATCCAAGGAGAGAGAGAGAGAGAGAGAGAGGGGGGGGGGGTTAAAATACGCGAGTATTATTTATTGATTCACCAACAGGTCCACTGTAGCACGCGACGCAACCTTTCTGCCTTCGTATTTATTTGATGCAATCTTATATTTTATGATAATTTGCTAACAGCCTTTCCATTAACCACGGAAGTAAATTCACGTATTAATCCTTCAAGCAATCCTATATCGAATTTAGCTTCGTCGTGGATACGGCAAGTCCATTTAGGTTACATAATGCACGCAGGCTCACTCCCAGAAAAAGGTAAAAAATGTAAATTACTCTCTATACGTACACATGCTTTAAAGATTACGCGTTACTTATCATAATATATTATTAACTTCATTGTCTGAAGGTATTATACAGGGTGTCCGGGCTTAAATGGCGATAAATAAAACATTATAAATGTATTTTATTGGCATTTAAGCCCGGACACCCCACCCTGTGTATATACATACATACTGTATATAAGTTTGAAACCACTTCACAATGTCTTGCATGCAAACTATTACCTACGTTTAGCTGCAATAAGCAAATAGAAGTAGGGGTTGACATTCAATGAGGATAGAGCCAAAGTCAGTGATGATTAGTACAGTACAGAGTGGTCACAAAGTCCCTTTGCAGTGAAATTACAGCATATCTATGTTGCGCTTATTTTTCTTGCAAAGGGACTTTGTGGCCTCCCTGTACATAATGGATACTGCATCATTAGAATGATGAAAATTGTTTACTTTTCGAAATTAGAATGCTCGTGGCATTACCACTTAAATTTTTAAATTACTTTGTATACAAATTGCATACTTTTCATTATCTCTGTACAGGGTGTCCCAAAATTACCAAGTAAATTACGTATACTCCTAAATTTAGATAATCTTTTTACTAGGTAATTTTGACCCACCCTATATATATATATATTATATATATATATATATATATATATATATATATATCCACTTAAATGCAATTGTAATACTCAATGATAAATCAAGGCTTTGTATATGGAGTACCATATAAAATTGTTAAATCTGACAAACTACCTTGAACAGGGTGTCCGAAAAACCTCTACCCAAAGGAAATTACACTAGTTTAATAATTAACTGAATTAGTTCAATTAGTCTATTATTCAATTATTCAAGTAAATTAATTATACTGAGGTTCTTTGAATTGAATAGGAAGCATTTTGAAAATTTATGATATGTTATAATGTTTCACACCAACAATGACCCGAGGATCCACTCATGGCTGGTCTACCTAACTGTGTTCGTAATTGTGTATTGTGCATGTCCTCCGTGGTGGCGGAGGGGACCTACAATTTTACGTGGGTTCCGAACCACAAAGCCTTAATTTTACTACCTTAAACTATACCCAATCTATCAACATATGCGTCTAATCGATTTTTAAACATGTTTATAGACGTGCTACTAATTACTTCTACCGGCAAACTATTCCACCTATTTACTATTCTATGCGTAAAAAAGTTTTTGGCAACTGCTGTCTCGAACCTTCTACTTGTCAACTTACACCCGTTATTTCTAGTCCTATTATATTGAGATATTTCGAAAAAGCTATCTCTATCTACGTTATCGAACCCATTCATAATTTTGAAAACCTGGATTAGATCACCCCTTAGCCTTCTAGTCTCGAGTGTAGTCAATTTTAACTCCTTAAGCCTATCCTCGTACGACTTTGACCTAAGCGACGGAATCATCTTAGTTGCTCGTCTTTGAACTCTTTCGAGTTTGTCTATATCTTTTCGCATATGCGGATTCCAAAATTGGATCGCGTACTCCAAATGGGGTCTAACTAATGATTTATAAAGAGGAACTATAATATCGCGCGATTTGTACTCAAAATTCCGAGCTATAAAACCTAACACTTTGTTCGCTTTATTGACCGCTGCTGTACTTTGTTTCGCTACTTTTAAATCACCAGTGACTATAACTCCTAAATCTTTTTCCTGCTCTACGCTTGTTAACTCCTTCCCTGACATACTATACGCAAAATTACCGTTACGCGAACCTATATGTAAAATTTTGCACTTATCGACGTTAAATCTCATTTGCCATGTGACTGACCAATCAACGATTTTATTCAGATCTTCCTGGATTTTACCTCTATCTTCGTCATTAATCGCCCTACCACCCAGCTTCGTGTCATCCGCAAACTTTGAAACTGTACTGACTAGGCCGACATCTAAATCGTTAATAATATATAAGAAAAAGCAAGGGGCCCAATACAGAACCCTGAGGAACGCCACTCGCTACATTAGCCCAACACGACTCCGCTCCATCAACGACCACCCTCTGTTTCCTACCTCGCAACCACTCTTCTATCCAATTTATTACTACACCCCTGATTCCATGAGCCTTAGTTTTTTCAATGAGTCTTTTGTGCGGTACGGTGTCAAACGCTTTTTGAAAATCTAAATACACTACATCAACCGCCCGATGACTATCGTAAACGTCAACCACGCTTTGAAAAAATTCTAAAAGATTAGTTAAGCAAGATTTGTTTCGCCTAAAACCGTGCTGCGTATTTCTAACTAAGTTATGCAATTCTAAGTGTTCGACTATACGATCCCTAATTATTGATTCCAGTAGCTTACCTACAACAGACGTTAAACTGATTGGCCTATAATTTCCCGCCGCACCTTTATCGCCTTTCTTAAAGATAGGTGTTACGTTTGCTAACTTGAAATTATCTGGTACGCACCCCTCAGAAATAGACGCATTAAAAATCTTTGTTAGCGGCACAACAATGCTATCTTTTAATTCTTTTAGTTGTATGGGATATATGGAATCCGGCCCGGTGATTTACGCATTTTCATTTTATCAATATAGCGCATTACCTCCCTTCACTAACCACAATATTATCCAAAATATTACCATTATCAAAAGGTATTATGTCTATGACCGTAGGGATATTCGTTACATCTTCTATAGTAAAAACTGACGTAAAAAATTCGTTTACAAGGTAGCCATTTCCTTGTTTTCAGAAACTAGATCTCCGTTAACATTTTTCAACGGCCCCAAGACACTTTTTACTGGATTTCTATTGTTGACGTATTGAAAGAATCGCTTGGGGTTTTCTTTACCGTCACGAGCTATGGAGATTTCAAATTCGCGCTTGGACTTTTTTATTACACTTTTCGCTTCACGCCTTAGAGATATGTAGTTGTTTCGTAACCACAAATTGTCTTTATCGCACTTATGTAGCCTATAAGCCCTATCTCTACTCTTTATAATGTCTCCTACTCTAGAAGTAAACCACAAGGGCTTGTTGTTTACTTTCGCACGCTTAATTTTGTACGGTACACATTCCTCATTTATAGTCCTAAATACTGTTTCAAACGATTCCCACATTAGTTTTGCGTTGGAGATCCCCATTACGTTTTCCCAATTGACGTGTGACAATTTATTTCGAAATTTACAAAAGTCTGCGTGCTGGAAGTTAGGAATTTTAGTCGAGTTAGCTGGTTTCGAGTGACTTACTGAGGACAAACTCTACCATATTGTGATCGCTATTGCTTAACGGTTCTATTACTTGAAGATCAGTGATTAGCCTATCATCCGTAGTTATTACTAAATCTAAAATACTGTCCAACCTCGTAGGTTCCCCAACCTTTTGAATAAGAAAGCTATCCTCGAGAAAATTAACTAAACGATTACCTTCCGCGTCTCCCTGCATTGTATCGTAATTCACGTTGGCGCAATTAAAGTCACCCATAACTAAAGCCTGCTCACTACCTATTATTCTCTTTAGTTCACGATATAACGCTTCGTCCGTATCAGCTGTTTGATTAGGGGGCCTATATATAACCGCAACAAAAGTTTGAAATCGTTCAATTTAAGTTCTGCTATAGTCGAATCTATCGGTTCTGGAATTGTGTGCTTTACTTCTATAACGTTCGCAATATTATCTTTGATATACAACATAACACCGCCTCCTCGCCTACCTATTCTGTTTTTAACAAAAAGTCTATAACCTCTAATTTGATACTCCCCTACAAAGTCACGTGTTTCAGTGCTAAGCCACGATTCATTTATCGCAATTAAATCATAGTCTTTACAAGCAATTAAAGAAAAAAATTCGTTTATTTTATTTCGTAGGCTACGAGCATTTAAGGATAGAACCTTCAAATTGTTTGTAATTGCGACACCTTCGCGAGCGCAGGGAAATTTGTGGAAATTACGCTGGGACCGTTCGAGTTACGGCAGCCTGAAAAGAAGAGACAGTATTATGAAATAGTCTTCCTAAACGCGCAGCTCCAACGTCATTAAGATGAAGTCCATCTCCGAGGAACAAGTCCCTCCTGCCGTAGAAACTGTTCCAAAAATTCGCAAAATGCACTCCTTCCTGTTGGCAAAGAGACTTTAGGTTATTGTTGATATAGGTCGCCTTGCTGTAGAAATCGCTACGTTGGATAATTCGAGGAAGTATACCTGTTAAAACAATCTTATTAGTTTTTTCCTTTAGTCGCTCTAGTAAGTCCCTGTACCTAGCCAGCAGTTCTTCCGATCTAGAATTTAAAACGTTATTAGTACCGACATGAATAACATACGTTGTGTCCTCAGAGGTACCGTCTGTAAAATGGTCAACACTATTAGTTATATCCTCCACCCTTGCACCAGGGTAGCAGTAACGGCGCCTACGACGAGGGTTTCTCCCACAGAATTCCTCGAGCTGCCCTCGAACAATGGAATCGCCAACGAGTCGTATTTCCGGTTCATCAGCATCTTCGAAACCTAAAACAGAAAACTTATTGTTTGTTATTACTGGTAGACAAGTCTTAGGTTTCTCAATGGGGCTCCATTACGCACTCGAACGAAGGGTTGGGAACTAGGGGAAGAGAGAGGGCTATTAGTACTATTTATATTATTAGTAGAAACTGAGGCAGGAGGGGTCGTAACTGGAGTCTCAAGGGATTCTAATTTTGCCGTCAGGAGCATCACGCTTTCTTCAAGCCTCACTCTGGCCTCCCTCTCACGTTCTAACTCGTTCCTCAGGACTTCCATGCTTGAGCACCACCTGCAAACTAACTGTTCATTATTATTAGCCATTGTAAACGCGTAAGCGGCAAATTTCCCTTCACAGCGACTGCAAGTACTTGACGGGGGTGCCATGCTCTTAATTAGTTAAAAAAACAAAAAAAAAAAACGAGCGTTTGGAAATTAATAAATTACAACGTAGGTCTACCGCGTGCTTATTGTGCCGTCACCTGCGCAAACCCGCAAAAATGTTCCTGAAACGCAGAAACAGGTTCTTGTAACACAAATTTATACTAAATGAATATATAATTAAGCTACCGACGAAAGCTCTGTAAATGAAAAAGTATTGAGTATTGGTTCCATAAATAAATGTATTTTCCATCTGGTAAAGAATTTCAATGTAGTTTTTAACATACAGATAGTATGTGCTTACTCTGACCGAGAACTGAAGGGCAAAACACGTAAAGCAATAATAAAATCAGAGATGATTAAGCTGAAGTTCTTTCGGTTAATCAATCGCCTATTTCAAGGTTTTGTATGAGACACATTCCAAGCAAATTTTCGAGTTGTTTGGAGACGCTTTGTCCATTATTAATTAATAAATATGGTGTCAAATACTGACATCGGAAGGGGGACAATCGATAAATTCAGAGGTCCATTCTATGTGCCTGGAAACCTTATAATATTATACTCGTAAAAGTACAAAGATATTATAAGATTACGCACAGTTATAGCTTCAGATACAGTCTTTTCATAATGTAAATTGGTACAGGATTATCTGTTTTCATACAACATACAAATACATCACATACGCTTTCCCTTACATTGCGCGCGCGCGCACGCGCGCGCACACACACACACACACACACACACGCGTCATATAGATTTACTTTTGGTAAATCTTACTTTTAAGGCGCACAGCAACTACGTATCCTACATTATTAACACATATATCAATCGATTACTGTAATTATTTAGATGTAACACTTAGAGTAGATGTAACAAATTATTGTAATATTTTTATTTTTTTATATTTTGAAAAGTTTACATAGCTGTATATATAGTTTGGATCACCTGAAGATCAGGGCCCCCATGTATTCTTGTTTTTTGCTTTACAGTACCAAATATAATAATAAATTAAATTGAATGCCCGGTTAGGTCAACTGTACGCCCTTTACGATTGGTTAGGTTAAGTCGTGATATTTTCGTTAGTTTTAACGAAGATATCATTTGGTAATTGAGGCTGGGGGCCCTGATCTTCAGGTGATCCTATAGTATTTTTTGCCCTATCGATTAATATATGTGTTATTAATGTAGGATACGTGGTTGCTGCGCGGCCTTAAAAGTAAAATTTACCTTATTTTTATCCATATAAACAAGTACAACACATTCAGTTGTAATTGTGTGAACCTGATGCTGTGAATGTGACATTTATACTTACATAAAATTTTACACACACACGCTACCTAGTACGCACATACACGAATACAAAAGTAATTTCATCAACAACTAAGTCATGAAAAATTTACATTCTCGTGTCAATTACTTCCCCTACCCCCCCTACCCGGCAGTCAAAATCCATCAAGTTTTTAGCTTAAATTGCGTGGTTACGTTTCTGACTTCACTTTAGCGTGTAAATTAGCTTTGCTCAGAAATGTGACCTTCGTAATACTGTACATTTTATGGTACTATTGCAGTTGGTATCCCATAATTTTTTGTTTAAATTACGTGGTTGCTGCGTGGCCCCCGGTTAACTGAATGCCCAGTTAGATCAACCGTACGCTCTTTATGATTGGTTAGGTTAAGTCGTAATATTTTCGTTAAAACTAACGAAAATATCACATTTTTTGGCACCAGAAAGTTTTTGCAAATTATTGGAACTCTTTGTCATAAAAGATATACTAAAAGGTTATCTATCTACAAATAAAATTTTAGGATTCATTTTCACTTAAAAAGAAGGAATATGTACATTACATTAATTTTATGAGTAACATAACTTTAAACTACATAACGATAGTGATGTTCTAGAACCCTTCCCCTGTCCCCAGCCCCCTCCAAAAACAAAAAATTAGTTTTTTAATTTTTCGCCTTAATTCGCGTTGGAAGATAATCGTGCAAAACACCAAAATGGCTCCCGTCTCTTCGTCATCGTAACAATTAGATTTCAGTAATAATAATAATAATAATAATAATAATAATAATAATAATGGGTTTGTTTAACCTCCTTCGCAACATCTAACGTTATACGAGGAGGGGACCTACAGCTTTACGTGGTATCCGAACCACGGGTCGTCACATCATATGAACGCGGAGGACGGTCTCTTATCCAACTACTTACCACAGATCCAACGTCGCTTAACTTTTCTGATTGACGGGAAACCGTGTTACGACGTTCACCACATTTTTTTTTACGCAGGAAGGAGGGGCCAAGGGCGAGGCCCGCAAAAATGCCCCCCTATATAAGGGGGGAGCAGAAATCAAGGTCTCCGAGGCTCACAATGTAATTTTTTTTTTAATTTTGAAAAGATTGTGTAGTGTGTAAAATGTACGTATGTGGAGTGAAGAATAGAGGCAGAAGCGTGTGTTTGAAAGCATGCTAGACTGCTCACAGGGTAGATGAGACACGGAAAAAGATCAGCTAAAAAGGACAGTGACAGGAGAAACGATAGTTCCAGTACTCCCTGTCTCCTGCCTAACGTCCCGTCCCCGAAGTACTTCCCTGGTCGAGTGGTCTACAATCTCCCAAGCCCCAATTAGGTCTCGAGTGTTCGTAAACAGTCCGTATAATACAGTAGATATTAATCAGGTTTCACCTCCTGTAAAATTAGGGTTTTTGACTCACGAGGTTTTGCAATGTCACTGTCGACATGGAAATTATACGCCTAAGAAAAATAAATTTCTCCTCTACAGTTTCGTATAAAAGTTTGCCTAGAAATATTTTCTAAAAAGCATAAAAAAGTACTAATTGGTAATACTATATTTTGATTTGGATATTCTTTTCATTTTGGTGGTAATAAAATTTCATTATCAAATAGTAATTTTTTTATGTTTTTGAGAGAAATTCTATGTTCCTTGATGAACTTTTATCCAAAACAGTACCAAACACGTTTCAACATTGAATAATTTCGTTTGTTTGTAAATATTCTTTAGGAAAAATATGACATTTTTATTTAATAAAAAACATTGTATATAAATGTTTGTGTATATATATATTATATATATATCTATATGGGTTTTTCCATTTGGCGGCAGGCGGTTTTTTTTAACCAAATTTTCACCAGTAATACTTTTTTGTGTGCTAAATACGAATCTAACACTCTTTTTGAGAGAAATGAAAGGAAAATATCGAAAAAAAGATTTTAAATACGAACTACTTTATACCGCGCACGAACTATTTACACTGCGAAATTCTATATATTTTTGCAATAATATAATTATAGTATTGTATTATATAATAATTTATTAATTTATATTATATTAATTATTTTATGAATATTAATTATTTGTTTATATAAATTTAATTATTCCAAAATCTGTAGAATAATTATGGCAACTCGATATGATTAAGCATTCCGCGCGATTCATTATTGTTTCTGGAAATACGAGTAAATCATGGACGTGAATTATAATTTACAGTGGATTTTTGTGAATATTATATCAGAAGAAGACGCAGTGAAATTTTTTCGGTAATTATGTGTTTTAAGTAACTCAGTCATTTTACACACCAAAATACATTTTTCTAGTAGTATTTGATGTGATTTGTTCAAATATGACCTCCATTTCTGTCGGAAATGAGATCCAACAAAGCTATAGTACTTTGAAGTTTGGCCCATTTTCAAGGGAAATGGAGGTCAAAATCTAAGCAAAACACCTCAAATATTACTAGGAAAATGTATTTTGGTATTAATTAACCTAACCTAACCTTACCTAACATGAATATGTTATTACATTATCATTTGTATAATTTAGGTCTCGGGGGTACGGGGGCGGAGCCCCCGTAAAGATCACGCATCACAAATTGATCGATTGAACGACATTTTAGCGTCGGAAATTCAAAAATAAAAAATATAACCCGATACCGATCAATTTGTGATGCGTGATCTTTACGGGGGCTCTGCCCCCGTACCCCCAAGACCTAAATTATACAAATGATGCGAATTTATTTGGCGGAAGCGTAATGAAAACGAAGATATATTTAGAAAAATATTAAAGGATATAGCTGATTTCAAATAAATATTTCCCTTTCGTACGCCGTATAAAGTAGTTCGTATTTAAAATCTTTTTTTCGATATTTTCCTTTCATTTCTCTCAAAAAAGAGTGTTAGATTCGTATTTAGCACACAAAAAAGTATTACTGGTGAAAATTTGGTTAAAAAAAACCGCCTGCCGCCAAATGGAAAAGATCCATATATATATATATATATATATAAATTCTAGTTAATTCTCGTTATCAAAGTGATTGCATGTAATTTCTCTCGTTTATGTCCAGTTTAATTGCGAGATGGGTCTATTTTTACTTGAAATTTCAATATTGCTAAAACCTCTGAGTATTTCTGTAGTTAGGCTTTCGTGTGATACGCCCATAATGCGTTTTAAACTATACAAATCATACGTAACTAGTTCGTATCTAAAACCCACAGTTGAAAATTAATATACTGTGCTAGTTTCATTTAACAAAGACGTAAACTGCATACTGAAACTAATATAAATATTCTTTGTCCAAAGTGTGACGTTTTTAACGGCAGAGTAAGCAAATGGTGAAACTTCATAATGGAATATTCTCCCTGTCATGTTTCATTCTCTTTACACCCGATACACCCGACTCGACAATCACGTGTTTGAGTCTCTCTCCCCCTCCCTTTTACCTTCCCCTCTTTAGGAGCATTCTTCGTGCGCTCCCCTCCCCTAATTCCCTCATCACGTTCTACCTCTACCCCTAATACTCAACCCTCCCCCCTCCCGTAACTTCATAGTGACGGTGGAACAACAGACTGAAGTGCCGAAGTAGAGAATGTGTTGTTAGTCGGCAGGCACTCTTTTGTTTTGACTGTTGTGAAGCTGATTGCGTTTTGATGTTTGTTCTCCGTTAATATTTATTAGAAATTCAAACGTGTATCTTAATGACCTTTTTCAGTAATCGTGTAAAGGTTTGTTATAAACAGTAACATGTGCCGATGAAGAAATATATTAATGGCAGTATGTTTAACAGCTTCTCAAGGCATGGGGAATTTGACCAGATCATAATTAATGAGGATATTAAGTGGAATCCTCACGAAATATTTCTGAGGACTCGAAGCGTCGGACCAACAACGATTCTCAATCCGGGATTAGCAATGGTCGGAACGCGGATGGAATGTGGCAGCGCGAAGGAAAGATCCGACGTCAATTACATAATTCCAGTGAAAGAAGTCGATACAATCCCTCTCGAGGTGATGAAAACTCATGAATGCATTCCGATGAGAACCGTTCATGGTGTGAGCCACCTCAGGACCAACGAAGACGACCCTGGCAAGATAACGTGTTTCGATTCGCTGAGCTCTAAGGAATCGAGATACGTCGACTCGTCAAAGGAAATTGAACCCCGAAACGCCGTAAGAAATAGCTACAACCTGAAAGAGGAGAAAGAACTCTCCTTGGATCTTCCGTCGAAGTATGAAACTATTAATTATGAGGAATTCATGCGTCGTGTAAAAGCAGTGGCATCGACCTTGGAAGCGGTTACTGCCAAAGAACAAGAAACCTCCTGCTGGACAAAACTGAAAGAAATCTTGGCATTATTTTTGCTCCCGGAGTTCAAAAGTAGGTCGAAACGCAAAGAATCTCCTCCTCTACTCTTTTGGCATAAATCGGAAATAGAGGAACGAGGTACTCTTTTCAACAATCCAATAAACGGGGTAGATTATGTAATTGTAGACGCAAAAGAATTCAAGAAACTCTCAACAAAAGAAAAGTTGAATCCTAGTAACTCTCAAGAAGAATTGAATCTCAGTAATTCTCAAGAAGAGTTGAATCCCAGTAACTCTCAAGAACAGATATGAATTTTACACTATCTAAATAAACTTCTTTCAATCTTAATTTTATATAATTTGTATAAAGTGCAAAAGACAAAATGTTTAATATTTTATTTAAAAACGAGCGGACTGACGGTATAATTGTAACTTTAAAAAAAGAAAGCCTATTCAATCAGGACGATATCCATGGGGTTAAAAAGCTTAGTCCATGCTCTATTACATTGTTCAGAAGCTTTAATTCCACTTATATAGAATTAAAAAGACACGTTCCTCATTCTATATAGCGTCAATGTATAGTAAAAATCCAAAATCGAGTTAAATTATACTAAATTTAAAAAAACCCGAAAGACGATTATTAGCGCTAGGACATTATACATCGATTAAAACCTGCCACCAGATGGCGTGACAGAACAGAATCAAAATCTCCAAGGTACCAGAGTTGGGTCTCCAATGTGAAAATTTTATGCTGTTATTTGCAGCCTTAATTAAATACAGTTACTGCTTTATATATATATAAGTATTTTCGTTTCGTTTCTTCCTAAATACAATAAGTAAAACGTCCTCTACTGTACAGTTTAAGAATTTTGCAATACCTCTTTCTTCACACCTTGCAACACGACGCACCACCACCACCACCATTGCCCTAACTCACATGTAAACACTATGCATGATAGAAATATGTATACACGCATACGCACACACATGACTGTGTAGCTCGCAAGTTGTTAACACTGCACGTATTCTTTAGGTTTACACAGCTTTGCCAATTAGTTAATTTTTAATCGTGTTCACCCGAATTGATCACTGCTTGATTTTATGATCACGAAACATGTTTGAAATTTCGTGTAAGTTAGTGAAAAGCGTGTTTTCATCAGTGTTTTATCACGTTGTTTCATCAAAGCTAAGAAATAGGTTTAATGTTTCTTCAAAGGTGTTTTTACAAAAAAAAAAGATATACACAATGCTAACAGGATTTTAAATAAATAGGAGAAGGACTGTAAACCAACAACTGTAAACTGTCGCACTAAACATTTATACAGGGTGAGCGAAAAGTCCCTGTGCACCCGCAAGAAGTGTAGTGAACCCGTACCTGCACTGTATTGGAAGTGGACAGATGCACAGGGACTTTTCGCTCCCCCTGTATTAAGTCATTGTAAGCTAAAACTGTAATAAAAGTGATGAATTTTTTATAACTTTCGACTTACAAACTGAATTTTTTACGTGAAATTCTGTTCGTTGAAATAAAAATATTTTGGTTCGATAAATATTTCTATCAATTTTTAAGCAAGCCAATTTTCAAACCTTTTAATATTTCATTCATAACAAGATTACTATTACTTTATATTCAAAGATTGGTTCTTTAATACTGCTATCTAAGCGTTCTCTCTCTCTCTCTCTCTCTCTCTCTCTCACACACACACACACACACACACACACACATATATATATATATGTAAAATTTCGTGGACGCCTACTTTCTCTTTGGCAACGTTCATGAACTCCTTATTGGACAAAATTACTAATCAACCTAGAACGACCACCTAACCTAGTGTATACTGCACCCGGGTATAAGATTCACTCTAATTGGCCCAACGTATGAAATATGTGGAGTTCCGAGTTTTCGACTTATTTCTAGTAGCCACAAAACTATATATATATATTAAAAACCCAATGACCGTGTGTGTGTGTGTGTGTAATCCTAGGAAAATATAAAAAAGGAATTATTTATACATTGGGATTTGTTATAAATCACACTCAGACATTATTTTTGCATAGTTGCCTTAAAATTCCTTAAACATAAGGGTCATTTTCCCATGCGCTAAAGAAAATTATACTCACGTCATTCGAGTGTTTAAATAGAGAAACGACTTCCGCAGTTACGCGCAGACGCGAAAATATGTGCCATGTTACTTGAGGCCCTCCGAGGAAGAAGTGGCTAAGCGACAAAATTTAAAAGTAACATAAATTTTTAACTTTTAAAGGCATTTTTACTTTTGTCGCTAAGCCACTTCTTCTTCTGAGGGCCCCACTTCTTTCCTTCGACCAGGGGTAGGTAAACTGTGGCCCGCCGAGGGTGCTATGGTGGCCCGTGACCATATTTGAATTGTGTTTCTCTCTTTTAACGCATTCTCTATCTTTTTGGCTCAACATTCATCCGACCTCAAAAGTTTCCCCATCTCTATCTTAGACCTTAAAAGCGACAGGTTTAGCCATTCATTGTATCTCGTTCCAGACAGAGGAAACACGACGTGTTTGTCGGTTAGATGAAGTTAGGTTAGGTTAGGTTACGATAAGGTTAGTTAGATTAGGTTACGATAAGGTTCGGCTCGGTTTGGTTAGATTAGGTTGTTAGGTTATGATAAGTTTACCATTAAGTGGGGTTAAATTACCATTAGGCTGGGTTAAGTTAGGTGGTAAAGTTTAAGATTTACGACAATTAATTTTTTTTTTTTAAATAATGACCTAAACCTAACCACACCTGAACTAATTCAGTTTGACCTTACGTAACCTAACCTAATTTAATTATTTAATAACTTACCTGAGGTGTAAAATTTGTCGTCGTGAATCCGCTATTTAGCCGGTGAGGTTACCATTAGGCTGAGTTAGGTTACCACTAGGCTGGGTTAGGTTATGTATAAATAAAAATAAATGGGAGCAATGAATTTAATCTAAACCACAGAACACGTTTCATTTGACGGGATTCCATCAATGAAGTTATCAGTTTAACAGAATTCGGGGATTCGAACTTAGGTTCGTTTTTCTCCAGAATAATGACGATCACCTGGGGGTCATATTTTGTAGTTTCCAGTAGACGACAACCTGTAGGAGTACAACTGTTCCTGTACGCGTGAAATGCCTGAACGGCTTTAACGAAAGCCACCACCCGTGGATTAGTGAGTTTCCCTTCAAGCGAAGTGAAAACGCTAAGGCCAGAGGTTCGACTCCGGGCGGTGCTACTAATAATAAATAATACAGGAGTTAGCGCGATGGTTCGGATTAGTCTAACTCAGAGGTTCTCAACCCACTTACTTCCATTACCCACCCAAAGCATTGACGCTCACCCCTTTGCCCCTAATGACGCATAATTAACCAAAAGTTAAAGTAGTAATTTAGAATCATACAATTGTCTTTAAACACCACCCTTAAATAAAATAGGTATGGCTTCCATTACCCCCCCCCCCTGGATATCCTAAATTACCACTTTGAGGGTAATTACCCACCGGTTGAGAACCCTTGGTCTAGTTTAAGAGTTGTGCCAATTTCTAAATCCTCCTGAATGTTTTTTTTTATCTTAACGAAATATTTTAACACGTAAAATGCGATTTGAAATTGCCTCCAAACACTGATTTTGCTTTTATTTTACCAGAACGAAATGTAGAATTTTGTTAAGGTGATAATTTGATTAAACACAGTCATTAAGAGTAGGCACTAATTAGGCACTTGAATAAATTAATTAAATTTTTGGTGTAGAGCTAAAATAATTTAGAACACGATACCATGAAAAGTATTAATTAGAGACCAACAGGGTGGTATGAAAGTTAAGAAAATGAGAAATGAATATATAATTGGTTATAATTTGCAATAAATATATATATATATATATTATATATATATATATATATATATATATATATATATGTGTGTGTGTGTGTGTAGAAAGCAAACTGAACGTGTACAAGGATCAATACTGAGCCTCCCCTTTCTAGTCCCCCTAAAAAAAATATAGATCCTTCAGTGGTAATGATACTGGAATAAACCTCCATTAATATTACATCAGTACAAGCATATTCTTTGTTAAAATTACAGCTATTACATACGATATATTTAAGTGTACATTCCGAGTATTCTTGATTCAAACAGTTTATAGAAGAAAATTTATAGTTTTCGATTTCAAGAACTTAAATATAAAGGGTGAATATTATTAGGCCTAAGTTTTAGTAGCAATAACATTATTAATTTAACATTAAAATTGAAATTAAAATTATATTGAAAGAAAATTGTTTATCCTAAAATAATCCAATAATTATATCGAGAAAGGAAGAATATTAGGTGAGGTAATAAGATATTCATTACTTCAACACCATAACCAATAACGAAACCAATATATGTTTGTAGGTAACTGAGGTGCGATAAATCCAAATGTTCATTTTTGTCGCAAACGAGGGCAGGTTAGGTTAGGTTAGCGTAGGTAAGAGCGGGCAAAGTGTTCGTTTGCGACAAAAATTAACATAATATTTATGTAGATTTATCGCGCCTTAATTAGCTAGAAATATATTGGTTTCGTTATTGGTTATGGTGTGGTGAAGTAAATTATCACGTAATATATGATAGAAGAGAGCTACGGGTAAAATAGAGGTTAAAAACGAACAGAGAAGATACAGAAAATGGTAGGAAAGATATTAAAAAATACTCCAAACTAATTTTATTGAAACATTGAATTAATGCTTTACCTTCTAGAAAGGAAGCCTGTCGTAAAAATGCCCCACACAATTTCTTTACAAGCGAATTCAGTCGTAAACATCCCCCGCCAATAGTTTTTCAGAAAAGAATTAGGTCATAAACATGCCCTACATAGTTGTCAGTAGAGAATTCGGTCGTCACCACGCCCTACACACGGGTTCTTAGAAGAGAATATGCAGTCATAAACATGTCCCACACAGATTTCTAGCAGAGAATTCAGTCATAAATTCAGAAGTTTGTGATAGCCTCATTAGACTCGGTATTCACTATACTGTATACGTATTTTTGTTCTAAAAAATTAATGTAGTTTGTTTAAGATATGCACATATGTTTTCCAAAATTAGTTTGTTGTACACGGGTTCTGACGAGGATACAGCGCTTTTGTGACAAGAAGGAAGCTGCAGATTCCGAAATGACCAACAAATTAACTAAATTTTGTCCAGGAAAACTACAATTAATTAATTCCGACCGCACTGTCACTGCCTTCTACTGGAGAAAAAACGTTTAACGGATCAACCGGCCATGCTAGTTGAACTTTTGGCCTAATCAGTGAGGTGGTCAACAAACTGGCAAAGCGCTCAGGCCAGACTAATGAGGACCATTGCGTTAACTTTCGATTATTATTATTATTACCAGCACCATCAGGAGTTTCTTTACTTCGCTTTTCGGGAAATGGTGTTACCCAATGAGCTACCGGCGCCGGCTGTTTACGAATGAAGCTGTAAGTTTAATGTTATGTGAATATTTCGTAAATTTCAGGCGTTATAAACTTAAAGTTTGGATGAAAAGAACAATTTTTTTACCTGAATCGCTTTTAACCATCAAAGTTTACCACATTTATATCAATAAACATCAAACTCTCTTGAATAAAAAAAAAAATAAAAAAATTACTGACGATAAAACCAGTTTCGATAATTTTACGTACCATTTCTTTATATTACTGAAATGCGGATCTAGATACAGGGTGTGAAAAAATTGCGATGCGGATGCAGATATTTACAACATCCCTAATATATATATATATATATATATATATATATATATATATATATATATATGAGAATATTTTTTTATTATTATTCAAATTTAGAATGACGATCGGGCAACATAAAAGGGAAATTATTTCGTCAAACGTCAATCTTTGACACCTAAACGCTCTTTAAATGATAATTACGGCTAAATCCATGTATAAAACCTGCCTAATACAATTACAACATTTTCACAGTTTATACAGGGTGATTCACTCACTGGTAGCCCCAGCAGATATGATATTATACAGAGTGATTCACTCACTGGCAATGTTCCCTCTAATTTTTTTTAGTCCGTGTGCGCAAGAAATTTTCGTTGTGCATACATTTAGATTCATGGTGAAAAATTGTGCAAACTTTTCTGAGCGCTATTATCTTCAAAATAAAATATATACAGGGTGTACATAAAGTCAGGATCTATTTTTGTGAAGCACTTGGAAATTATATGGAATTCAATCATAAAATGATAAAGTGGTAACATTTATTAAATAATTAAGAGTAGGATTCGACGTGATGCCCATCAGTATCCCTACACAGCTCAAATCGTTCCGCAGCATTTCTAAACACATTCTGGAGCATTTGCGGGGTTATGTTATCTGCAGCAGTTCGTATACGTGTACGTAAGTTTTCAAGACTCGTAATCTTCGTCTGATAGACGTGCGATTGATAAAGCCCCATGCAAAGAAATCTAAAGGGGTTAAATCTGGTGATCTCGCTGGCCAAGGTCTGTTGCTTCCGCGTCCGATCCAGCGATTTGGAAAACGTCCATTTAGATAATCCTGAACAATTTTGGCATAGTGACAAGGAGCACCATCATGTTGATAGACGACGGTACTAACAATCCTATCCCCAATCAGCTGAGGTTCAAGGAATTGCTGCAACATGTCCAGATAAATAAGCCCCGTAATGTAGCTTCAGCAAAGAAAAAAGGACCATAAACCTTAGATTTTGTTAAACCCATCCAGACATTAACTTTAGGTGAGTCTCTTTCCCAATTTTGGACGAAATCATTCGGTCTTTCATCTGCCCAAATTCGACAGTTATGGCGATTTACTTTTCCACACGTGTGGAAAGTGGCTTCATCACTAAAGAGAATGTTGTCCATTAAATTATCACTCCAGATTTGTTCTACGAGATCAGCACACACAGCACTTCGTCGAGGGAAATCTTCCTCATGTAAGTCATGTAAAACCTGCAAATGATAGCTTTTCTTCTGCAAATTAACTTTCAGAATTTTGTGCACAGATGACGCCGGGAGGCCGAGTCTGTGTGATGCAGCACGAACGGACGTACGTGGCTCCTCATTGATAATTCCGCGTACTGCATTCACGGTAAGATCTTACATACACGGTCGTCCTGATCTTGCTTCATCATTTACAGATCCCGTTCGTTTAAATTTGTTCACCAATTTTCGTATTGTCTTGTCTATTGGCCCCGGCTTATGAAATCTTCTTCTAAACTTCTCTCTGATGTCATTGTATTTCTTTCCCTCGATTCGCCAAATTACTATTGCCACACGCTCTTCTGTATTCATTCTAAGGGCTTCTGAAAAGAAAAATAGAAAAAAATAATTATTTCACAAAAATAGATCCTGACTTTATGTACACCCTGTATAAATATTAACTACTTAATAAATATTATTTCCATAAGGTGATAGCTTGATCGGTGCTCTTCCAATATGTGCTCTACCGCGAAACTGTGATCTACCATATTCCAACTAATATTCCATGTTCCAGGCTAACTAACGAAAATATCACGACTTAACCTAACCAATCGTCAAGGGCGTATAGTTGACCTAACGATTGGTTAGGTTAAGTCATGATATTTTCGTTAGTTAGCCTTATAAGGCTAGTTTCACGGTAGAGCACGTATTGGAATATGGTAGATCACAGTTTCGCGGTAGAGCACATATTGGAAGAGCACCAACATTTTATCCATTCTAAAAATATGAATAAAGTAAAAAATAGTAAAATAAAATTCAACAAAACAAAGAAATAAAATAAAAATAACATTAATTGAAAATGACTATTTTAGTTATCATTTCTCAAAACAATTTTTAGCATTTAGAAATTTAAAATAGACTATCAAGATTAATACATGATTTTATCCATTCACAAAATAGGAATAAAATAAAAATAATTTTATTTTTTATGAATTATGAGATAATTACTATTCGTTTTTTATGCAAAAATAAGAAAGAGAAGGTTTATATTCAATGCGTTAATGTATAAAAGAAAAAAAATGCAAATACATAGTAAAAAAAATCTGTATTGCGTAATTGCGCGGACGTCGGCGAAGTCGGGCGGAAGGGGTTAATATCATACTTAAAAGAGCGACTATAGAGTATGTTGATGCAAATGGTCAGTCCTGTGTGACGGTATATTTTTTAAATTACTTCATTTACTGTCGTGACTCATGATACGCTTGAGCCTGTGCGGATTTTATTTTGCTGTGTGCGCGGGTTTCACAACGCGTGTGCGCGCGCACACGCGCACACCTTAGAGGGAACATTGCGGGTCACTGGTTGCCTCAGAGTATCGCTAATATAAAACTGTCAAGACCTCTTCATACATCGATGTTATTCAAACTCTATTTTGTGAGTGCAGATTAGTAAAAGTACTAGTAGTACTAGTAAAATTCATTAACTGCATGGCCAATGCCATATATTGAAATACACGTGGGTCAAAAGTTCGAATTGTTCTTTATTTTATGTATTCTTTTATTATATATATATACAGGGTGGCCCAAAAAAAATGGCACCAATTTTCAGAAGTGATATCTCAATAACCATTGCAGCTAGAGACTTAAAAAAACAACCAAATGAAAGATACTTCTTTTCACTTTAAATACTTATTCTATGACTTCATGGTTATAAGCCCATATAATGCCCAAAATTGACTTCCAAAAAAATATACAAAAAAAGTTGCGCATTTATATTTATTCCTTTTATTTTTTTCTAATTAATTATCTTCTAATTTACGGTCTTTAAACGAAGCTCTGTGGTTTTAAGTTAAACCTAATTTTCAATAAATGGCTCAATCTGCCCTCCATTATGGTCAACTGGTCAACCACAGCCTGTAATCTCGCCCTCCATTTTGAAATTGCCTTTGAGATCGTCACTTGTGAGAGATTTTCCCATGCAGCCTGAATTCGTTCACGAAGATGGTTCACATCACGGATTTTCTGACCATGGTAGACTTCTCTCTCTAAGGCAGACCACACAAAGTAGTCAATGGGGTTTAGATCTGGGCTGCATGGTGGCCAATTATTTGGTTCGATAAAACCAGGACAATTATTATTGAGAAATGTTATTGTTTCCTTGGCTGTATGAGATGGGGCTCCATCTTGCATGAACACAAAATCAGTGCTCGTCTCCTTGATCTCTGACAACATTGGAGACAAAATGTCATTACAGTAGTAAATTGAGTTAATTTTAACGCCTCGCTGAATAAAAATGATGGATGTTTTGTTCTCAGATGACGCTGCAAGGGAAACCATTATCGAATCTGAAAAGTGTTTTTTTTCACGCAAAAGTCGTTTTGGGTCAACATGAGTTTTTGTCGCCACTGCTGCACGAACCCGATCATTTGGGTATTTCGTGGTGTTTCGACCGTAAATCGTTTCTCATCAGAAAACCAAATTTTTTTCACAGACTCATTTGACCGAAATCTTCGCAATAGATTTTTACATCGATGGAAACGTCTTTCTTTCACAGGCTCCGATAAAGCAGTAACCTTCACCCTCTTAAATGTTTTCAACCCAAGATCTTTTCGAATTATTCGCTGTACTGATGAACGTGAAATCCCGGTTTCTTTCGCAACTTCACGTTCACTTTTACTTGTTCCCGGTTGTTCCTCTTGACTTAAAACCATTTCATTTACTTTTTCAATGTTTTCTGGCGTTCTAATACTTTTTGGTCGACCACTTCCCGGACGCCGTTGACTGCTGCCGGTTTCTTTAAGTTTTTGTAAAAAATGTGCCACATTTCTTTTTTTCCTATTTCTATTTGGAAATTCGTAAAGGATTCTGTTTAATGAATATCCCTTTTCTTCACGTAGTGCTTGTATAATGCTCTTATCAGATTCTCTCAATCCCATCTTGAGGGGTCTGGAATAGAAAAATTTCATTTAAAATTAGGATCAAGGAATAAATATAAATGCGCAACTTTTTTTTGTATATCTTTTTTGGAAGCCAATTTTGGGCATTATATGGGCTTATAACCATCAGACCATAGAATAAGTATTTAAAGAGAAAAGAATTATCTTTCATTTGGTTGTTTCTTTGAGTCCCTAGCTGCAATGGTTATTGAGATATCACTTCTCAAATTGGTGCCATTTTTTTTGGGCCACCCTGTATATATATATATATATATATATATATATATATATATGGTAGACATAACGTTTGGAAACAGAAATTGTTCTCAGAACTGTAAATTAGCTGCAACAGAGAAAAAACATTAACTTATATATATTTATATATATATATATATATATCCTATGTTTCCAAACTTTATGGCCACCCTATATAACCTTTGGTTAGCTTCCGCTCGAATTGTTCACTCTGACGAAGGTCAAGCTTTTCACTCCACCTTAGACTTACAGTTTAACGTGGAATCCGAACCACGCCCCACCAGCAGCCCAGCGTCTTAACCACTAGGCTACCCAGGGTACCCATTTATCTACCAACCACTTTTTTTTATTGCGTAGAAGGATGAACAGCTGGGTTTTGCTGCGCGCCGGCTGCCGTTACCGGGTCTCGAACCCGGGCCGATGGATTCGTAGTCAGCGACGCTAACCACTACACCACCGAGGCGCATATATATATATATATATATATATATATATATATATATATATATATGTGCTTAATTTGTAAATGAAAAAGAAGTGGAACGCAGGTGAAGCCCTCACAGTTAGGGGGTCTGGGGGAGCGCTGTAAGCTCCCCCAGCGGGGTCCGGGGCGGGGTCCGGGGCGGCGCCCCGGAAACCAACGCATTTTAAGCGCTTTTTCTGCGAAAACTGCGCAACATGCAAATGAAAGTTCTTCGAATACAGTATTATTTTAAAGAAAAAGTTAGACTGTGATTGCAACATCTAAGTGAAATGTTATTTCATCTACGTGAAACAAAATATTATATGTGTTTGAAACAAAATAAAATTGCTTTACTTACATGCTTTTGCTATACGTTGCTGACCTTTTTATTAAAATAAAAACATTTTTTTTAATTAGGTTTTAAAATAAAAGTACCGGAACGGCGTTCCGGAGCGTTCCGTCACAAATTAAGAAATATATATATATCGTAAAGAACGACGCTTGTATAGGAGAACATTCCGCGCAAGATGAGAAGAGAGAACGAACAAATGAAAAAATGAAGTAACCACCCGGGAATCGAACCCGGGATCTTCCGATTGCCGGTCAGATATGATAACCATTACACCACGGGCCTCACTCGAACAAATGCCGTAATTCCTCTACATACGCGCAGAAACCAATGCCCGTGGTGTAATGGTTATCATATCTGACCGGCAATCGGAAGATCCCGGGTTCGATTCCCGGGTGGTTACCTCATTTTTTCATTTGTTCGTTCTCTCTTCTCATCTTGCGCGGAATGTTCTCCTATACAAGCGTCGTTCTTTACGTTATTTATACTGCGTGTTCTTTGCAGTTGAAATATATATATATATATATATTATATATATCGACAGGCTAAAGTGCAGCAAAGAGAATTAGTAGATCATCGCATGTATATTTTAGGAGCTTTGTCAGTTCAATTCGTGACCTCCGTAAATTAAACCATGAATTTTGGAATCTTAAAAGAATTTTTTAAAGCATTTAAATTCCATATTATGTCATTATATATAAATTATATACATTATATATACATAAAGACAAGTTTTTAACCTTCGCTTTACACCTTGGGGTCTTTACCCAGGGGGTTCATTTCTAAGGAAAATGAAACGTTGAGAGGTTATATTTGGCGGTTATCAATCACTTTGGTGACCTTAACAGTCAGCTTTTTGCGAATCAGCTGTTAAAAAGGATAAAATATAATTTTTGTGTCACCTTTTTAATATCACATTAATTCCGATTAAGATCTTCATTATATATATATATCGACAGGCTAAAGTGCAGCAAAGAGAATTAGTAGATCATCGCATGTATATTTTAGGAGCTTTGTCAGTTCAATTCGTGACCTCAGTAAATTAAACCAGGAATTTTGGAATCTTAAAATAATTTTTTAAAGCATTTAAATTCCATATTATGTCATTATATATAAATTACATACATTATATATACATAAAGACAAGTTTTTAACCTTCGCTTTACACCTTGGGGTCTTTACCCCTGGGGGTCTTTACCCCGGGGGTTCATTTCTAAGGAAAATGAAACGTTGAGAGGTTATATTTGGCGGTTATCAATCACTTTGGTGACCTTAACAGTCAGCTTTTTGCGAATCAGCTGTTAAAAAGGATAAAATATAATTTTAGTGTCACCTTTTTAATATCACATTAATTCCGATTAAGATCTTCATTTTATATACAGGGTGGCCCAAAAAAATGGCACCAATTTTCAGAAGTGATATCTCAATAACCATTGCAGTTAGGGATTTTAAAAAACAACCAAATGAAAGATAATTCTTTTCTCTTTAAATACTTATTCAATAGCTTGATGGTTATAAACCCATGTAATGCCAAAAATTGGCTTATAAGAAAAATATACAAAAAAAAGTTGCGCATTTATATTTATTCCTTTTATTTTTTTCTAATTAATTATCTTCTAATTTACGGTCTTTAAACGAAGTTCTGTGGTTTTAAGTTAAACCTAATTTTCAATAAATGGCTCAATCTGCCCTCCATTATAGTCAACCACAGCCTGTAATCTCGCCCTCCATTTTGAAATTGCCTTTGAGATCGTCACTTGTGAGAGATTTTCCCATGCAGCCTGAATTCGTTCACGAAGATGGTTCACGGATTTTCTGACCATGGTAGACTTCTCTCTCTAAGGCAGACCACACAAAGTAGTCAATGGGGTTTAGATCTGGGCTGCATGGTGGCCAATTATTTGGTTCGATAAAACCAGGACAATTATTACTGAGAAATGTTATTGTTTCCTTGGCTGTATGAGATGGGGCTCCATCTTGCATGAACACAAAATCAGTGCTCGTCTCCTTGATCTCTGACAACATTGGAGACAAAATGTCATTACAGTAGTAAATTGAGTTAATTTTAACGCCTCGCTGAATAAAAATGATGGATAAGAGGGAAACCATTATCGAATCTGAAAAGTGTTTTTTTTCACGCAAAAGTCGTTTTGGGTCAATATGAGTTTTTGTCGCCACTGCTGCACGAACCCGATCATTTTGGGTATTTCGTGGTGTTTCGACCGTAAATCGTTTCTCATCAGAAAACCAAATTTTTTTCACAGACTCATTTGACCGAAATCTTCGCAATAGATTTTTACATCGATGGAAACGTCTTTCTTTCACAGGCTCCGATAAAGCAGTAACCTTCACCCTCTTAAATTTTTCAACCCAAGATCTTTTCGAATTATTCGCTGTACTGATGAACGTGAAATCCCGGTTTCTTTCGCAACTTCACGTTCACTTTTACTTGTTCCCGGTTGTTCCTCTTGACTTAAAACCATTTCATTTACTTTTTCAATGTTTTCTGGCGTTCTAATACTTTTTGGTCGACCACTTCCCGGACGCCGTTGACTGCTGCCGGTTTCTTTAAGTTTTTGTAAAAAATGTGCCACAGTTCTTTTTTCCAATTTCTATTTGGAAATTCGTAAAGGATTCTGTTTAATGAATATCCTTTTTCTTCACGTAGTGCTTGTATAATGTTCTTATCAGATTCTCTCAATCCCATCTTGAGGGGTCTGGAATAGAAAAATTTTATTTAAAATTAGGATCAAGGAATAAATATAAATGCGTAACTTTTTTTGTATATTTTATTTGGAAGCCAATTTTGGGCATTATATTGGCTTATAACCATCAAGCCACAGAATAAGTATTTAAAGAGAAAGGAATTATCTTTCATTTGGTTGTTTTTTTTAAGGCCCTAGCTGCAATGGTTATTGAGATATCACTTCTCAAAATTGGTGCCATTTTTTTTGGGCCACCCTGTATATATATATAGATATATATATATATATATATAATGAATAAAACTACGAAGGAAAGGAAACACAGAATGGTGCTCAAGCGCTTTCGTCTAATGACATCCTCAGGAACAGTGAAGTACATAAAGAGTTACAGCCTATATATACGTTACAGAAAAAAAAATATATATATATATATACAATAACGGAGAAATAAAAATTAAAATTATACATTAAAGGATTGTGGGAGGAGCATACAAATTTGTAAGGAAAACTACCGATTTTTAGAACTTTTGCTCGAATCCAACACAAGATCAAATGAATTGTTTCCAACCAATGTTATAGTTATTTAAAAAAAATAAATTGAAAAATAAAAATAAAAGTCAAACTTATAAGAGGAGCATACAAATTTATACTGGAAATCTGCCCAGGTTTTAGCACTCTGCCCTTCTTGTCTAAGTTCGATATATATAAAAATAAATTGAAAAATAAGTTATTAGAGTAGCATACAAGTTTACCAAAGGTTTAGCGTTCTACCCTTCTTATCTAAATCTGTTCTGAAGGAATTCAAAACAACAGGATCGAGTTGAAAAAGACCTTTCCTTATGTTGAAGTTATTTGTAAGTTGGATAATGGCAGACTCAAGAATATTTCTATTAACAATGTTGCTAGAGTGAAACAAAACTGAAGCATCATTCCAATCAATACAGTGGGATAAATGTAAATGAAAAAGAAGTGGAACGCAGGTGAAGCCCTCACAGTTAGGGGGTCTGGGGGAGCGCTGTAAGCGTCTGACCTATGTAAAAGGAATCACATTGTTTACAACAAATTTTATAGATAATGCCTGAATTATTGGTAGGGCTATTTTTTACTAAGATATTTTTCACAATATTGTTATATGAAAATACTACATTAATATCCAAAAGTTTAAGTATATTAGCAATGCCTAAAAAGCCCGGGAAAAATGGAAGTACTAGAATATTCTTTGACAAAGTACGAGTGTTATTATTCACACGATAGAAAGTTCGTTTTGCCTTGTTGAGACAAGATTCCATAAACGCAGATGGATAACACAGATCACTTCCAATACCGTTGACTTTTTCCAATTCCGCATCGATGTATTCCGGACTGGCGATCCTAAGGGCGCGGAGAAACATTGAAGAAAAAATGGCCTTCTTAGTGGGGGTGTCATGTCCCGAGTAAAAGTGTACGTAGGACAAATTGTTTGTTTTTTTCCGATAGATATATCGAACTTAGACAAGAAGGGCAGAGTGCTAAAACCTGGGCAGATTTCCAGTATAATTTGTAGGCTCCTCTTATAAGTTTTTATTTTTATTTTATTTTCCAATTTATTTTCTTTTTTAATTAACTATAACATTGGTTGGAAACAATTCATTTGATCTTGTGTTGGATTCGAGCAAAAGTGCTAAAAATCGGTAGTTTTTCCTTACAAATTTGTATGCTCCTCCCACAATCCTTTAATGTTTAATTTTTATTTCTCCGTTTATTGTATATATATATTTTTTTTTCTGTAACGTATACATAGGCTGTAACTCTTTATGTACTTTAGTGTTCCTGATGATGTCATTAGACGAAAGCGCTTGAGCACCATTTTGTGTTTCCTTTCCTTCGTGGTTTTATTCATCATAAATATTTTTCACGTGTTACTTTCGTGAAATAATTTTCATATGTATATATACAGTATATATATATATATATATATTAACTGCAAACACGCAGTATAATTAACGTAAAGAACGACGCTTGTATAGGAGAATATCCCGCGCAAGATGAGAGAGAACGAAACAAATGAAAAAATGAGGTAGCCACCCGGGAATCGAACCCGGATCTTCCGATTGCCGGTCAGATATGATAACCACTACACCATGGGCCTCACTCGAACAATGCCGTAATTCTCCTACATACGCGCAGAAACCAATGCCCCAAGGGGCACCTCCCGCATGTCGTACATTATATACATTTTAACTGCAACACGCAGTATAATTAATGTAAAGACGACGCTTGTATAGGAGAATATTCCGCGCAAGATGAGGAGAGAGAACGACAACAAGTGAAAAAATGAGGTAACCACCCGGGAATCGAACCCGGGATCTTCCGATTGCCGGTCAGATATGATAACCATTACACCATGGGCCTCATCGACAATGCCGTAATTCTCCTACATACGCGCAGAAACCAATGCCCAGGGGCACCTTCCGCATGTCGTACATTATATACATTTTAACTGCAAACACGCAGTATAATTAACGTAAAGAACGACGCTTGTATAGGAGAATCTTCCGCGCAAGATGAGGAGAGAGAACGAAACAAGTGAAAAATGAGGTAACCACCCTGGGAATCGAACCCGGGATCTTCCGATTGCCGGTCAGATATGATAACCTTACACCAGGCCTCACTCGAACAATGCCGTAATTCTCCTACATACGCGCAGAACCATGCCCCAAGGGGGCACCTCCCGATGTCGTACATTATATACATTTTAACTGCAAACACGCAGTATAATTAACGTAAAAGAACGACGCTTATAGGAGAATATCCCGCGCAAGATGAGGAGAGAGAACGAACAATGAAAAAATGAGGTCCACCCGGGAATCGAACCCGGGATCTTCCGACTGCCGGTTGATATGAAACCATATATTATATATTTATATTACAGTCAATGTGTGAAACCATCATTTCACGTATGCTTAAAAAGCTTCCGGCATTTCGCGTTATTCGATTAAGCGATTAACGCTTCGTGAAGGTTAGGTTAGGTTAGTGTAGTTTTAGGTTAGGTTAGTTTAGTTTAGGTTCGTTTAGTTTAGGTTAGTAATGCGCATTACCCTGTTTAAGGGTCAGTTATTATACGAAATGTCTGAAATTTTGGGGCATTGCGTGAAATGACTGGTTTCACACAGTGACTGTAACATACATACATACATACATACACACAGTGCATATATCTATATATATATATTTTTTTTTTTTTTTTTAGTTCAGGAAGAACCGATTCGCCTCTATTTAAGGGCATATCTCAGCGGAAAAACAAAGAAAAGTGAGAGGAAAGACAGAGGAAAAAGAAAGGGTGGAGGGGACAGTCGAAGTGGAAAAAGACCAAGGATGACAAGGACTGTAGGGTCGAGCCCCATCATCCTTGGGTGCTAGGGCCGGGAGGGCGCACGTGAAACCTCCAGGAACAAGCACGTACAAAAGAGCACTCAGAGGCACGAGCTTAGAACCCCCTTGCGGGGTCATATATTATATATATATATATATATTATATATATAAGAAAACACACCACAGATAATAAATGAAGTTATTTTTTAATTAGTGAAAGCGTTTGAATCTTTCAGATGAAATGGAAACCAGAATGTGTCATTCTAATTAAAACTACTCATTACAGACTTCCAAATAAATTTTTAAAAAAATAAAACAAAATACGGTAACACCTTAACACAGTCTCAAAATTACAGTATTTTGCAAAGATTGGCGTAGCTGTAAATAAATTACAAGAATACTTTGTAAAAATTGCTTTGCAAGACTCGTTCCATAAATAATGTATTTTCCTTGGTTAAGGACTTTTGGAACACACTGTATAATGATAACTATTTAATAAGCTTTCATAATAATAATAATTAGACTATATATATAACGATATTTGTAATAGTTGTCAGCTTTGCAATGCGATACATTATTTTAAGCTTTATTAACATATGGAGGAAGAGTGGCTAAGCGACGAAAGTAAAAAAAACGCCAGAAACGCGGTTAAAAATTATTAAAAGTTTGCACTTTTGAGATATTTCAACAAAATATGTCAGAAGTTAAAAATTTATGTCACTTTCAAATTTGGTACAACTTTAACTGCGTTTTCTGGCGTTTTTTACTTTGTCGTTTAGCCACTTCTTCTAAGGAGTACCTCATATAGGCCCTCTTTCTCGACGTAACATTTATCGTATCAACAAATTATTGTAGGTTAGATTAAATTAGGTTAGGTTAAGTTACGTTAGAGTGTCCATAGAATGTCCCGTTGACCAAACGGATATATAGTAGACCCCTCAACCTCTATAAAGTTTGTGATGACTGTTTCGAATGGTGATGATACATAACAAACACCTTAGCAAAGAATTGAACAACAAAAAGAGAAGATGGGATTTCAAAATGCATCGCAAAATAACGACAAAATATGCTAGTCACCTTTTTATGAAGTGGTGACTCACGGGAGTCAATTTTTTTATATAAGTGGTGAATCCCTTTCACCATGATACCGCGTGAATCGTATTTACTCTTCGTTATATTTTTTTTTTTATGTTTTATTATGCCATAACAGGCCGGTCTAGAACCGGGGTTTCGTGTCAACATCATAAACATAAATAACAACACTAATTACTCTTTTCCCCCCCTGTGACTCGTATAATGACGTAATTACCATCGTTGAAACAACAGAGAATAAACTTAATTATATTGGATGTCAACGTTACCAAATTTGCTTAGTCTTAATTATTATAAACACACACACACATATATATATATATATATATATATATAGAGAGAGAGAGAGAGAGAGAGAGAGAGAGAGAGAGAGTTTTCTGGGGTAATAAAAATGATTGATACATGCATTTTGGATATTATTTATGGAGATATTGATTAAATAATGACACTTGACTAAAATTTTATGAATTATAGGTTTTATTCACCGTAAAATTTAACACGACATTTCATGTCATATTACAAGTATATAATTCACATGTATTAATGTATTAACTTTATATGTCAATAAAATTTCTTTTAAGTCATACAGCATTATATATATATATATATATATATAATATATATATATATATATATATATATATAATATATATATATATATCATAGCTGAGAAAATCTGATTTTCAAGTAGTCCGTTACAGTTCAAATTCTAGCCCGCCCTTAAATAAGAACTGTGGAATTTATTTCATTTCCAGTTCCAGCCCGCGAGACTGCCATATCCGATAAATAAACGATCCTCAATTCCGATTCGAACTGCATTTTAAATCCTTTTACCTCAAATCCTGATTTTAATTTGAATTCATGGAACGTTTTCACATTCAAGAAGTAGAACTCGTCTCGCGTAATCATGAAATCACGCGATAAACTATCACGTAAAAGTAATCCATTTTGTTGAATAATTTAAAGGAATTTAGCTTTTCGCTATTTAGCTCTGGTTAACGTCAGACAATTTGTTCAGTCTCGCAAACGCCTCTTGACATTGAAGGGTTAATTAAAAACGTAAGAGTGACTGGGGTCGGGTGGGACGAATAATAATAATATACCTTATTTACGCTACGAGACTAAAGAAATCAAAAGCCAATAAAAGATGACTATCTATTATTTCGTTCTTTTAATGTTGTGGACAGCCTACTTGTTTCTTATTTATGTTGTTTGTTCTTGTCTTTAACTTCAGGAATAAAGGAAGAAGATAAAGGAGAAAATATTATTATTATTATTATTATTATATTATTATTATTATTAATGAATTAACCACCTTTGGTGTGTATATATATATATATACAGTGGCGCAAAAGTCACGCATCATAGGAATTTTCAGTGTTGACTATAATATATTATATTTTTCTTTTAAGTTGGGAATGTCTGCGAAATTAACATAGACCAGAGGGTGAGCTTGGTTTTAATACATGGAATACCAGGTACTCAAATCGATGAATGGGTACAAAATTTAAATTCTGTACCGATTCATCGATTTGTTGTACCTGCTATTCCATGTATTAAACCAAGCTCACCCTCTCGTCTATTGTTAATTTCGCAGCCATTCCATACCTTAAAGAAAAAAATATATATTTTGTCAACACTGAACATTCCTATGATGCGCGGCTTTGGCGCCACCCTGTATATATTATATATATATATGTGATAATTTATGATTAATTAAAATGTAACAACGATATAATTACACAGTGTGATTGAAGGTTGTCACTGCATTTGTTTTTCTTTCTCTCATCACAAAATTTAATCGAACTGTTTTCATTTCATTTATTGATGTTCCTCGTGACCTTCAATTCTATTGATACATTTCTAGCAGTAAATTTTTCTCTCCTTCAACAGCTTCCGAACGGAAAAAGCGCGTGGAAAGGAACCAGTGAAACTCGAAGATCTTCCCGAAAGAGAATCGGCGGCAAGAATAAGGTAAGAAAGATCTCTTTCCCTTTTTATGTCTGTCTGTTCAGGAACTTTCTTTAGAGCAAAAGGATGTCCAACCTTTTTCTTTGGGGTGGGGGGTGGGGTGGGGTGGGGACTGAGGTACTCTTAAACTTTGTCCAGGAAGACAGCCATCAGGAAGAGTGACTCTTACTCAACTGCTTTCCACACTTCCCACTTCCATATACCTAACATTTACAATCATGTCCCACCGCATTAATTTTACTATACTAAATTGTACGAAAGGACGAAATTACAAAAATTTTCAAAAAGAGGATGTACAGTACAGGTGATTCAAAAAAATGCTAACACTTATATGGGGATTTTTTTTTTTTATTTCCAATTATTTGTAACAATTTTTGAGATACAAACAGTGCTTCATACAGTCTCTACTTGCTGTCCACAGTTATCTATGCATGTTACACAGTGGTGTAGTGCTGTGGGAACGCGTGGGAACGGCGTTCCCTTACTTTTTTTGGTAGACGGAACGGCGTTCCCTCACTATTTCAAATAAATCCGAACTTACAAATCTCTAACGTCATGAAATTTTAATTCCCACCCCTAGAAGAAATATGAGAAAGAATCATTAACTGTTTCATTTCTTTTAGCTTCGACTGAGGCAATGCTAGCCTATAAAGATCTGGTGAAACAGTCACCACGGCGTAACAGTTGTTAACTTTTTTTTAGTTAATCATTCCAGTTGTTAGCTATTTTTATTGATCGTACTGGATGTCGTATATCTAATGACACTGGAAATACTGCATCTTCAACCTTGGAATATATCCTAATATCCAGTGCATATGACCTCAAAATATCCCTGAAATTGGTCAGGTTTCAAAAGATTTCCCGGGGGGCTTACAGTGCCCCCGGACCCCCAGCTGTATGGGCTCGCCGCGCTCGCCATTGTCCCCCCCCGGATCTGAGTAACACTTTCAAAATGCGTTCCCTCACTTCTTTATTTAGCACTACACCACTGTGCATGTATGAAAGCGGTCAAACGTTGCTTTCAGAGCCCTAAGGCACACCTTTGCTGGTACTGATTGGATATCTGTAATTCTTTCCCATATAAATGTTAACATTTTTCTTAATCACCTTGTATTTTAAGTAATAATTTTTAACAGTTTTATAAAAAAAAATTCAGATAATTAATTATAAATTAAGAATCGTTGTGTGTAAATTGGTTTGTCATTTTCCCTTATTTTTTTAGGATTATTTTATGCAATTATTGCAATTTTGGGGGAAATGCTCATCTCTGACTTCAAACGACTTAAAAATGCTTCGTGATCGATCACTCGATCGCGATCGACCGATTGGCCATCCCTTCCTTTGGGAAAGAAGTTACCATGGAGTAACTAATAGCTAGAAAGCTCATTTACCTAGAAACTAATTTGCTTAGCAACCAACCGTTGCTAAGAACTTTTCTTAACAATGGTTGGGCTATTTGCAATTAATCTTGTTATTAACATAACTTATAAGCATTGTACAAATACTGCAACATATGTGTATATACACTCGTATATATGTTACAGGGAGTCTGTATAACTAGGAATTTCATGAAATCCCTAAAATGTTCAGGGATTTCATGTAAGGTTAAGTGGTGATATTTTCGTTAAACCTACGGGAAAATTATTGAATGCACGGTTAGGTTAATTGAACGCCCGTTATCAACTGTACGCCCTTGACGATTGGTTAAGTCGTGATATTTTCGTTAAAACTAACGAAAATATCACAACTTAACCTTACATAAATCCATGAACATTTTAGGGATTTCATAAAATCCCTAGTTACACAGATTTCCTGTAACACATATATATATATATATATATATATATATTATATAATATATATAGAGAGAGAGAGAGAGAGAGAGAGAGAGAGAGAGAGATCATTCTAAAATTGATGACAGAAAACCACACATTTCATGGGATACTATTTCTAAAAATGTAATTTTTCAGTTCTTTACGACCTTGAAATAAAATTAAAGTCAATAATCAATTCATCCTTTAATTCAATTCAGTTCTTTCTAGAATGAATACAGTATGAAGAGCTTTAAAGATATATCATCGTATATCAGCATATATAAGGACAGTCTTTATAGAGAATTTCCAAGTTCGGGACACCTGCATTTTCATGTCCACACCTACTGTGGACATGAATTCAGGGGGTCGTTTATGTTTTTATTATTATATTATTATTATTCTCATTTTACTGTTTATACAATCAATTCTTATTAATTTAATATTCATTTCGCTTTTGAAAATGGCTTACGAAATTATCTTCACTAGTGATACTGACTGCGAAGGATGTAAAAGCGAAAATAATTCAGGTTGAAATGAAAAAAAAAAATTTCAAATACTGTTTAGTTAAAATTTAAATGTCAGTCAAATTTGGAATGCATCTCATCTCTAATAATTATCATATTTATAGATTATATGATCACTAATTCATGAGTGAAATTGAATATAATGAATGATTTTGGCGAATATAATGAATATAACGGTGACCGAAAGTCTTCGATTGCTAAACTGAAACCAATCATCTTTAGTGAGAATATAAATATGCATAATTGCATGCAGATAAGCAAAATCAAAATATTCATTTTAATTATTGAGATTAGCGATATATTATATATATATATATATATATATATATATATACAGGGTGGGGCACGGGAACCAAGTGTTTTTGGAATAATCAGGAAAATGATATTTATTTTTGTAAAGAAAATATATTGGTAGAACAACATTCGTAAGAACATAGCATTTCATGTCATAATAATCATGTACCGAAAATTATATCTGGCATATGATGTCCTTGGCCGTCGACGCATTGTTGAAGGCGTTTACGAAAATTGGCCTCCACTCTTCCCAGCAGGTCTCTGTTGATTTGGATGATTTGTTGACGGATCGCTTCCTTCAATGCATCTAATGTACGGGGCTTGTCCTCGTAGACACGTGACTTGAGGTACCCCCATAGAAAGAAGTCACACGTGGACAAGTCAGGGGACCGAGGGGGCCATGCAATGTCACCAAATCTCGAAATGAGATGGTTGGGAAACAGGGGGCGAAGAACAGCCATTGACGCTCTGGCGGTGTGTGGCGTGGCCCCATCTTGCTGAAACCACAAATGTCGACGAGCAATACGCCTTCTTCGTAACTCAGGGATGAAAAAGGTGTTCACCATCTCAATGTAACGCCCAGATGTTATGGTAACGGTAACCCCATTTTGTTCGAAGAAATAGGGACCGATGACGCCAAACTTTCCCACCGCGCACCAAACTGTAACCTTAGGGCTATGCAGCGGTTTTTCATGGAGTTGTCGCGGATTTTCAGCAGCCCAATACCGACAGTTTTGATTGTTGACGGCCCCATTAAGGTGGAAATGGGCTTCATCACTCATTACCACCATCATGTTTTCATTCTGCTCATAAAGTGCAAGCATTTCCTGTGCAAAATTCAGTCGTTGGGGGCAATCGTTTACATTCAATTCCTGCACCATCGCTAACTTGTATGGGTGAAAATGTAATTCTTCATGCAAAATCCGTCTAACAGTACGATTGCTGATTCCGAGTGCAGCTGAATGTCTCCGAGCAGAGCGGCCTGGGCTTTGCAACATCGCTTGTCTGACCCTTTCAACGTTCTCTGGAGTACGCACAGTGCGTTGCGGCTCCTTCGGTTTTGTTTTCATTATTGAGCCTCCTGTTCGAAGATTGTTAACCCAACGTAAGATTGTGTCACGAGCGGGAACAGAGTCATTTCGATGAATGTTGAATCTGCGGCGAAACGCACGCTGAACTGCTGTCACTGACTCGCCACTCCTAACAAAATGATCATACGCGAACATGCGGTGTTCTAACGTCCACTGCTCCATGATGGCACCTGAAAGATAAAGGTGAGTGTTAGTTAAAGTTAAATGCTATGAACCCAGGAATGGAATGCTACCTACCGCACGCCCCTCCCATTCCTAATGGCCGATTACTAGCTATTCAAAAAACACTTGATTCCCGTGCCCCACCCTGTGGTGGGGCGTGGTTCGAATTCCACGTTAAACTGTAATTCTAAGGTGGTGACAAACTTGACTTTCGCCAGAATGAACAATTCGGGCGGAAGCAAAACCAAGATTAACCAAGGTTATATACATATGGAAAATCCTTTACGAGAAATATTTATTCCCTTTCTCGTACACACATACACACACACACACACAATAAAAGTTTTATTGCTACATTGAGATACTAGTGAACTACAGTATTCGTTAGTAGATTTGTAGTAACCGGATGGTGCCCACGTTTTCATTCTTCCCCAGGTTGGTGACTCGAGTATCGCAGCTCAGAAGGACAAATCAGTGCCACCAAATCACAAACAAACCGGTGTAGTGAATATTCTTCTTTACGTTGGATTTGCGTTAATGGGATTAGGTAAGAAAATATCAAACTAGTGTATAACAATACTTATTCATTGCGATGGTGTCAAATGTATTTTCTCTTGCCTCAAAAGTTACGAATAAGAATGAACAGAGAAAGGGTACAAAATACAGACTACTTTCTTTCTTCATTTGGAACAATAGAAACTAACAAATTACGAGTTATATGTTAAAATTTCACATTCTGTTTATAAAGAAATGTCAACAAAATCGCGATTCATGATTGTATAAGAAAAATCCGCAATAAACGCTGTAATGTAAACAAAGCTTTAAACTGCGCGGACAACCGCAGCCCAGGCGAGAACATCGTTGGACTGTGGTTGAACGTCAGCAATTTCAAAACGATGCTTCATTGTATCAGATGGTACTGATTCCCATTTCTTACGTAGCTCTCATTTTGAATTGTTGACTATATTATGTACTTTGTTTTTCCTTCGTCTGCAGGACTAATAATGACATTCGTGGGTATGGGTGAAAGAGGATTTAAAACTAAAGAGCTTCAATTGATAGGTCCAAGTCTGATAGGAAGCGGAGTTCTATTCACCTTGTTACGAATATTGTTTTGTTCATTTTCTACAATACCTTGTAAAAAGTAAGTAATTTTTCTATATAAGTATCATGATGGAGGGGGATAGGGGTGTTTTGGGGGTTATTTAACCTCCTTTATATGACAGAAAAGATCGTGTAACGGAGGGGACCAACAGCTTTACGTAGGATTCGAACCACGGGTCGCTACATAATCTGAACGCGGAGGACGGTTAATTTCGCTGAGAGATGGGACTCCGTGTTACGACATGACCACGATGTACGTAGGATGTAACCTCGTTCATTTTTAAGAGTCCCATCAAAAAATGAGGCGTTTAGCAACCGTCATACCGTTTAATTAATTTTATGAACGTTTTATTAACGTTTTATTAACGTTTCATTAATTTTATGAAAGTTTAGTAACGTTTTATTTCCGTTTTATCAATTTTATGAACGTATTAACGTTTTACGAACGTTTTATTAACCTTTTTTTATTTTATGACATTATATTAACGTTTTATTAATTTTATGAACGTTTAATTAACGTTTTAGTAACGTTTTGTAACATTTTATTAACGTTCGTAAACGTTTCATTAACGTTTCGTGAGGCTTTTATTGACGTTTTTATAAACGTTTACGACGTTTACCAAACGTTCCATTTCTTGCTGTGACATCATATGTACTAAGAAATTATGTTATAATTCTAAAATTGAGAAAATTAAAGTAGATTTTGTGTATTTTTCAATTATTTTCATTCGAGTGTTTTTTTATATGATAATAATTTGAGATTCAGAAAAAATTACATATTTTCAAAGTTCTCAATGCTAGATTTAGTCTCTTTTTTAGCATTAATACTCGCCTTAAAAGTCGTTAACGAGGCATAATCCTAGCTTTAGTAGCGACCTTATACGATCTAGCTAAATGTAAATGGGTTTAAGAACGACCTAATTGACAATTTATGTTGATTTATATCGGAGTTTAATGGTGACCCCCCGACCTGAGATACGAAAAGGTGCATCTAGTAATTAACGAAAATATAGAAGTGAAAATGTAGATTTTTATTAAGTTTAAGGTAGAAATAAAGGTAAAATAATTAAGGGATTTCTCAGAAGCGCATCCTTTTGTTGGCGCCCTGTAGCTAAGTGGTTACGGTGGCGAACTTTGAGCGGTGAGGCTTTGTTTCGTTCTCGCCTGCTGACTCTTGAGTCTGGTTGAGTTGGCCGCTTACCTTATTAGTGTTCGGGCTACAGGTGACCCTTGAGGTACACCTCATCCACAACATCGTGTCAGAAATGGGCTTCCTAACTGCTACCGTTTACGGTCTTTCAACCCATTCTAAGATATTCATCATTTCAATCTCTCTCAATTGAGAAGTTTCCCAAAATAACTTTGAGCTTCTCTGATTCGACAAAAGTAATGAGAAGGAAGCAAAGTCGGAAGAAGGAAGAGCTATTTATTACTTCCTACGCGTTTAATTTACTACTAATTGTCTTTTACAGAAGAACCGTTAGATGAAAAGTCCTTACTCTCTCCTTCTCAAGAAACTCTTGCGGGAGCACCTCCTTCCCCCGTTCCCCCAGCCCCTCAGGAGAATAACCCCCGCGCGGGAACCATCGAAACTCCCCCAACTGAGACAAACCCCCATTTCCAGCCACCTAGGACCCCCTTGAGTCCCGCCAAGTCCCAACCGATCCCCAACTTGATCGAGGATGAAGTCGAATCTGACACGGATTTAGGACTCGATGTGCAGTACGTGGAGGAAGAGAAATCTAAGAAGAGCTCAATGGCAAGTACTGCCAGAAGTACCCTCACACAGGTACGGTAATCCTTGAATAATAATAATATATAATCTATACTATAATAGAGAGCTGTCCGTCCGTCCGTCACACTTTCAGAAATTGTGAGAAAAATTGTGAGAAAAAAATTCAGAATTGTATTATGGGCGGAAATGTGAAGCTCAAGATTTTCATGACTATGTTTTTTTCTGTAGTTTTAGCCTGTCTGTTTGTCTGTTTGTGAAATTTATCCCGGCAGTAATGGGGGAAGGGTGGGGGGGGTAATGAGGGATGGGTGGGGTAATGGGGAGGGGTGGGGGTAATGGGGAGGGGGTTAGCCCCAAGTTGCATGAATGGGGGTGAGGAGGTTTTGGGAGATACCAGATTCAGAAATGTTGACACAATGTTAAGCTCAAAAATTTCACGGCTGCGTTCTTTTGTGTAGTTTTAGCCTGTCTAACCGTCAGCGAAGCGACGGGAACTGTACTAGTAATAATAAATATAAACCCCTCCGGATTTATGAATAATAATTTGAGGTTGTTTGACCTCCCTGGTAACAGCAAAGGTCATATGACAGAGGGACCTACCGCTTCATGCGGGATCCCATAACTTGAACGCGGACAAGTTCCCACATCCGACTACTACCCACATCCAATGTCGCTGACTTCGCTGATCGTCGGAGAGCGGCGTTAAGACACTGGCAGACGCGGAGTTAGACTCCGAAAGTTCTTAAAACTACCTCGATGAACGCCGAAAATACTTAATATAATAATCACACTTCACTTTACGTGATCTCGTTTTCTCTTATTGCAGGTAGAAAAGGTAGAATCACATTTCTCACCGAATAACGAAGAAGTGGTGTTGAATCCTTCAAAATTAGTGGATTTAAACAACGGATAAAAGTTCTTATACACCAAAAATTATATAATTTTTTAATAACGCGTACAAAATAGATTTACAAGTTGCCTTAACGTTTAATCCGTAAGTTGAGTGTGAGCGATGGACCTCTTAATTTTTATCTCACTGTGATAACAGATAAAAAGCTTATTCGTCTCGAGAATAACACTGCTATAATAAATGACTAATAGAGGGAGTTTACGAAACGAATGAGCCACGCATATACTGTATATGTAGAGACTCATCAATGCGTTTTTTTCATTTGTATTTTGAGTGATGGTATACTATCCAGTATTCAAATACTTATAGTATTTATTTAGTTTATTTTTTGTATAATATTTTTTAGGCATCCTATTATTATTATCATCATTAATGTATTATATCCCAAATGATTAGGCTGACCATATTTCCTTGAGACAAAACGGGACATTGGGATGGCAAAAAAGGGACGGGGGTTATGTAATATTCTGTATTCATGAAAAAGTAAGTACATAAACCGGGACAAAATTGACATTTTTATTAAAACGACGGGACGGCCAGGAAATATAAAACAAACGGTACTGTCCCGTTCAAAACGGTACGTATGGTCAGCCTACAAATGATTTAAATCTATCGGTATACTGTAAAATTTTAATGATACACGGTGTACAGTCACGTGTCAGTATTCAACTGCAATACAAAGTTCGCGGTATTCCAGTATTCATACTGTTCATTTAGACAAATGATTTTATATACTTTAACTTACGTAACGAGCGAACATTAAAACAAAAGAGAAACGAACGATATTTTTCACTCTATTTTAATATGAATTCCGAAGTTTCACCCGCAATTTTTTAGCCAATCAAACTACAACAGTCTGTATACACTCTACACCAAATGTAACACACGAGTATTGATTGTACCTGAAAAAATGGACATTTCTTATCCTTTTTCTTTTAATTTGTTCCGAATTTGTCAAAATTTATGGGGTGAGGTGTTCGTCACGGAACGACCCTGCGAGGTGGTGACATCACAGCTGGAGAAAACTTATTGATCCCAAAAGGTGTCATCTGTCGATAGTCACAACTTCAATCCGGCTTTGAAACTGGCCTTCAGTCGTAAATATAGCATAGCTCTTGAAAAGATCTCACCCGCAGTGGCTATCATCTAAAGTTTGATTACGCTGTTAAAACGATATATATATATATATATATATATATTTATTTATTTTTTTTTCAACCTTTAAGTGAAACTCAAAGAAATTAAAAATTTTTGTTCAGTTCAGTTGTAATCGAATTTCAGTCAACTATATACATAAATTACATTCAATGAAGTTATAAAAAATTATAAGATACGAGAGTTGTAACGAATCAATGGCTAACTTTTGGCATTCACACTATACCCAGTATATATATATTATATATATATATATATATATATATATAAGAAATTAAGAGTATATTATTTGTAACTATATACTGTATATATATATATGCGAGAGAGAGAGAGAGAGAGAGAGAGAGAAATAAATAAGCACAAAGAGAAATGGTCCACAAAAAAAAAAAAAAAAAAAACTGATAATCATCGAAAGACGTGCGAATTCAAGGAAACAAGAATCCATCTTTGTGAACCATCTTCTAAAACTATTCGATCAAGGAAAAAAACCCTTCTAACACGCATCTGTTGCAAGGAGATTGTGCATCCTGTTACGCCTCACAAAACACTATTCACCGGAAGAGAAAGAAAGATTAAAAGTTATTTCTGAGGCCAGAAAAACCAAGATATGAATCTTATTGAGGCTGTCTGGAGGCATCTTAATGGCCAATCACTGCGAGAAACAAATCCTTCTCCCCCCCCCCCCCCCCCCCCCCCCACACACACACCGGTATCAAATTTGAGGGGGAATACTAACTGGACTTTGGCATCGCATCGGTGCCAAAATGTGTACAAACTCTTCTTCATGAAGACCAAGGAAATGTTACATGACACTAATCGTATGTTTTTTTTTTATCCTATTTTCATTGTAGGCTCAACGTTAAGTGTGGAACTATGTTTATATTCTGGGTGCTCATTTTATTCTTGCTTCTCTCTGGGATATATATATATATATATATATATATATATATATATATATATTAACTATTTTTGAAGCTATTTTAAAATATTTTGATTTGTAATTAATAAAAATATTCTTCAATTAATTCTTTTTATAAGAAAACCTTCTACCATATTACATTTAAGGCCAAAATCCCTTCAAATCATAAAATACAAATATATGATAAATACTTATATCCGTTTTATTGTGTTTGTCGCCATATATATATATATATATATATATATATATATATATATATATATATATGATTGAAGTAATGAATTTGATTTAAAATATAAAATAACAAATTACTGAATGAAAACCGTCGCTTTTTTCTTTTCTTAAAGTTATCCCTTAAAATCGTAATTTTCTTTAATACTTTTTCTGCAACTTTATCACAAACAATTATATTTTAATGACAAGACTTAAAATGAGAAAAAGCAGCTCAATCTCTGTAATACTATTTTTTAAGCGAATTCAGATTTTAATCGAAATAAACTAGAATATATTTCAGAAGGGTATTTCGTAGCAAAGTTTGTAACTTTAAAAAAAAAAATATGTAAATACATTTTCCTCTTTAAAATCGGTAATTAAAACTCACTATGCATGAAACGCGAAGGATAGCATTCAAAATTAGTGACGTCATGAAAGCATAAATTTTTACTAATATAATTGAAGGAAAATGCCATTTGATTGAATTAAATTACTTTACTTTGTGTTTAAAGAAAAAGAATCATTAAAAAATGATGAACAGTCAAAAAGTCAAATCATAATAAAATAACACAAAAAGATTACAAAATAAATGGTTCCAAAATGCATTTCTTTTTTCACCAACAATTGAGTAAATGAAACTTCAATGGATTTGGTCGGTATTATAATATACTATTATTGTTTGTATTTTATTTTTAATTATCAATGGTATAATGCTTTGATTTTAATTTAATATAACTAAATTTATTACAAGAATGTACCTCAAAACTTAATTCATATGTAGCCTAGGGCTAGGGAGTGTAATACCATATATATATATATACTGTATATATAACTTTATTTTCATAATATCATATCTATAATTAATTTTATATTGAAATTATAGTATTTTATTTGTCTTGTGTATGATATGCTCTACTGCTTTTTCAATTTGCCATCAATCTTCTTTCTAATTGAAACTATATATATATATATATATATATATATATATATATATATATATATAAGATTTGTAAATCTATTATAAATTACATTAAAATTTCTACATAAATTCTGGTTTTATTTAATTCTACAGTTTACATACATAAAGTAGTATTACTGCCCTGCAACTAGGGCTGAGCATTTCCCCGTTCTTTTCTTAATTCAGGGAAACGGGATTCAAAAACTTGCAAAAAATTCCTGGCATTAAAAAAATTAAATAAAGTTGAAGTACTGGAATAAATTAAATAACTAAACAGAAAATTTCCTTTTATTGAACAAAAACACGCTTTGATAAAAACTTTCTAGACTCTAAATAAAACTGAAATTATTGATTTATTTGAATTATGACTTAAAATAATGCTTTAAAAAAAATACAGATGATCGATACTATTATCACTTAAAGCTGTTCGGAATTTTGTGATGAATAATCCTACAGCAGAAAATGCTCTTTCCGACTCTATTGAAGTTGGAGGAAATGTCGCCAGAGCATTAAATAAGAGGTTTAAATTTTCTGTTCTATTACCAGTGGCTTCATAAACATTCATTTCTTTTATGATGTTCTTTACGTCGTATCTCAGGCGCAAATCTTATTGCTCTGTGGTTCGCATTTCTTTCCGCGCAACTGCATCCAATTTTTCTTCCAAGGACCTTTGATTTGAAGATGAGTTAGAGTAAAAGACTTCGAGTTCTAGTGGTGTATCAAAAAATTGTTGGGGTTCATTTACATCAGTACCTTCTGCCACTATGTCCGTCTCACTTTTTCTGAAAAGCCTGACAAACAACTCTTTGGCAGTTGTTTGCAATGTTGATTTAGAAGGCAGTGAAAAATTAGGACAAGTTGAATTAAATGCTATTATCCATCCATCCATCGTGTTCTGCCTATCAGGCAGGTCCAACTCGTGTGTCCCGCCAAAGTGTTCTATCCTGAGCTATCCTTTTCATCTCATGATAGCTCCTGCCTGCCTTCAAATGATCCAGCATTGCTTTCCTTTTCCTTCCCCTCGACCTTCTACCTTCATATCTACCCTCTATCACCTCCTTCAACAATCCTTCTCCTCTCAACACACGTCCGATCCATTTCTTCCGTCTTTCTCTTATCACCTTAATGAGTCTTCTTTCCTCCCTCACCTGTTGTAGTACTTCCTCATTACTTTGGTGTTCCCTCCAGCTTATCTTTAGCATTCTTCTCCAAATCCACATTTCAAAACTTTCCAGGAGTTTCTTTTCAGTTGTTTTCAAAAAACAAATGTTATTATAGGATTGTTTAAATACTTATATAATCCTACGAGCTTCTTATTACGTTTCTCTCGAAGTCTTTTTTCTACCGATTGTTTTAAGGTGGTAGAAAAACAAGTTTTCTGTTCTATCAACTCATTTACAATAAAAGCAAACACACCTTCCGCAGTGAGCAATGTTACATCTCCGCTACCAAGCTTCTCTAATCCAATTTTAACCGGTTCTAAAGATGAGATAATAACATTCATATATTCAAATTTTTCATCTGAAATATCCATGCCCTTTCCAATCCCTAGGTCAATCAATGCTTTCGAAATTATTTTTTTTAGTTGTACAAATCTTTCCAACATTTAGTATTAAACTATTCCATCTTGTTTGTGAATAGAGTTGTAGATGAAGTTCTTTGTTATGCTCAAGTCTTACATATTTTTGTAGGATTTTGTTTTTTAAGGGCGATCTACGAAATAATTAAAAATCCATTCTAGGAGTTTCTAGAAAGAATGAACTCAAAGCGATAAGATAGATACCCATTAATCATTACCCAATCAACTTTCAGTTTCATTTTTCAGTAGGAAAAAAATATTATTTCACCCCATACTCGAGCGAAAACGGTTTTCAAAGTTTAAAAAACGAGTGAACGAAAACTTCAATTGTGAAAAGCCTTTGCATAAAATAAATATACCTCATAATAAAACTGTTTCAAAGTCTCCCCTGAAAATAGAATACCGGGAAATCCCGGGATCGATGACAGTTTTTCCGGAAATGAGCTGTCTACTTTACTTCCGGGATCCCCGGATCCCGAATGCCCAGCGCTACCTGTAACTACCATCACTACCACTACCAATTTACAATCTACAAAACTGTAGTGCCTCTAGAAAAGGAGTTTTAGGTCTGTATGAACCATCATCTTAGGGAAGAAAAACTGAAAAGTGACGTTTAAACAGTAATTGAACAGTAAACTATGTAAATAAATGTAAATGGGTGTTCATGTCACTCCAGATATTCACCAATTTATCGGGGAAGAATTTATAGTCACCAATTTGTCGTTGTTAACGTTGGCATAATAATTATAATAATAATAATAATAATATAATAACAATAATAATAATAATAATAATAATTAGGTTAAATTATTAATGTTAATGATTACGATTGTTTGAGGCTGGGGTCACCAGATCTTTTCAGATCAAATAATGTTATTAATTAGGAAATTAATAGCGTTTTCTTCTTTTATTAAACAAAACAAAAATTATATATAGGTGAGACAAATAAAGTTGCAGTTGTTTGAATGCAAGTTCAGTTGAAATGTACAAGTGTACACTTGAATAATAACTTCAATATTATAATAACGCGCGAGGAAATGAAAGTCTTCATATAAAGTTAGGTGAATAACACCATGCCAATGGGGCCTGTAGATCACGTGCCACTGAGGGTTTCTTCGTTTATTAAACAAAATAATGAGTGATTAAAGTGACATTAACGTTTGATTAATGTTGTGCAGTGAATGACGTTACGGTTCATAACAAAAAATAACAGAATGCACAACAGTTAATGAAATAACACGCGCACCCTTGGTGGGCCTCCTTCAATCGCTTGTGGCATGATATGAGGCGTCAGATCGACTGAGGGGCGTCCTGGACTTCTGTTCGAGATGCGATCGAGGCGTCGTGCCCGGGAGTCCCCTCTAACGAGGTCTAACGCCATCCTCATCTTGAATCTTATGACGTTGATTATCTGGAACCTCAATTAACTGGAATGATATAGTATGTACTGTCGGCTGAATTAAGGGACTGTTCCCACTGAAAAACTTTCGTGACTGTGCAGCAAGGAAAAAATCAAATGGAATGAAACAAAAGAAGATCAAAGACTTCTTTAAATCTTAAAATATGTAATCAAAACTTATTTTTCTTCACAAAGTTTGACTGACTGATATGTACAGTTTTTAAACTTTTGCTCCAAAAAGAGGGTCTGTTGTGTGCTATTCAAGTATCTGAAAAATTGGATTATCCGAAATAGGGGTGACATTCATTATTCCGGAAAATAGACGTTCTAATATATATATATATATATATATATATGAGATATTCCGCGCAAGACGAGAAGAGAAAACGGAACAAATGAAAAAATGAGGTAACCACCTGGGAATCGAACCCGGGATCTTCCGATTGCCGGTCAGACGCGATACCATTACACCATGGACCTCACTCTTCCAAATGCCGTAATTCTTCTACATACTCGCAGAAACCAATGCCCCAAGGGGGCACCTCCCGCATGCCGTAACATTATATACCTTCAACTGCAAAGAACACGCAGTATAAATAACGTAAAGAAACGACGCTTGTATAGGAGATATTCCGCGCAAGACGAGAGAGAGAACGGAACAAATGAAAAAATGAGGTAACCACCTGGGAATCGATTCCCAGGTGGTTACCTCATTTTTTCATTTGTTCCGTTCTCTCTCTCTCGTCTTGCGCGGAATATCTCCTATACAAGCGTCGTTTCTTTACGTTATTTATACTGCGTGTTCTTTGCAGTTGAAGGTATATATATATACATATATATATATATGCTGCAAACCCACAAGGAAAAAGAAAAACGATTCCAAGGCCTTTCGTGTATTCAAAGCTACACCTCGTCAGGGGAATGAAAATAAAAGGCGAGATGCCCATAAATATATACAATGTACAAGAAAAACAAAACAATTAGCACATACTTAACAAGGGTTAATGAGAGGCAAAAGAAATTTTAACATGATATCGTCAATTTTATACGTCCCCGCACTGTTATTGAAATTGTTTTTAAAAAATAAATGCACATTCTAGAATATTTCTTTCTATTATATCTCTGTTTCTAACAAGCGCTTTAGAACTATCCCACTTGATGCTATGGTTACATCTATACATATGGTTAAATAAAGCATTGGAATTATTAGCTGTTCTACAAGCATATTTATGCTGTTTTACCCTAACATCTAACGTTTTACCGGTTTGGCCTATATATACTGAGTTACATTCTGTACATCCGATCGAATACACACAACCAACAACATTATCAGGGCTATTCTTTATTAGGCGTGATTTAACAGTATTATTATACTTAAAGATTACATTAATGCCAATTGCTTTAAGTACAGTTGGAAGGTATTGAAAATTAACATGGTAAGGTAGGCTAAGGATATTTTTACGCTCAAATTCCTTTACAATTACATTATTATAATACCGATTCTTGGCTTTCTTAAGACAGTTATCTAAAAATGAAATAGGCTAACATAATTTAGTACCAATATTCATGATATTGCATAACTCGGAATCTAAAAATTCAGGACTGACAACTCTCAATGCTCGAAGAAACATAGCAGAGAAAATAGAGGATTTAATCGAAGGATGATGGTCAGAATAAAAATGCACATAAGAGTTATTGTTAGTAGGCTTACGGTAGACTTCATACTAACAATAACTCTTATGTGCATTTTTATTCTGACCATCATCCTTCGATTAAATCCTCTATTTTCTCTGCTATGTTTCTTCGAGCATTGAGAGTTGTCAGTCCTGAATTTTTAGATTCCGAGTTATGCAATATCATGAATATTGGTACTAAATTATGTTATCCTATTTCATTTTTAGATAACTGTCTTTGGAAAGCCAAGAATAGGTATTATAATAATGTAATTGTAAAGGAATTTCAGCGTAAAAATATCCTTAGCCTACCTTACCATGTTAATTTTCAATACCTTCCAACTGTACTTAAAGCAATTGGCATTAATGTAATCTTTAAGTGTAATAATACTGTTAAATCACGCCTAATAAAGAATAGCCCTGATAATGTTGTTGGTTGTGTGTATTCGATCGGATGTACACAATGTAACTCAGTATATATAGACCAAACCGGTAAAACGTTAGATATTAGGGTAAAACAGCATAAATATGCTTGTAGAACAGCTAATAATTCCAATGCTTTATTTAACCATATGTATAGATGTAGCCATAGCATCAAGTGGGATAGTTCTAAAGCGCTTGTTAAAAACAGAGATATAATAGAAAGAAATATTCTAGAGTGTGCATTTATTCATTTTAAAAACAATTTCAGTAACAGTGCGGGGACGTATAAAATTGACGATATCATGTTAAAATTTCTTTTGCCTCTCATTAACCCTTGCTAAGTATGTGCTAATTGTTTTGTTTTTCCAGTACGTTGTATATATTTATGGGCATCTCGCCTTTTATCTTCATTCCCTGACGAGGTGTAGCTTTGAATACACGAAAGGCCTTGGAATCGTTTTTCTTTTTCCTTGTGGGTTTGCAGCATTCATTCATGTCACGCGTTTTATTGTGAAATTCATCCCATATATATTATATATATATATATATATATATATATATATATATATATAACACAAAATCCACAAGTCGGGGATTTTGGATTAATAATGTCGTCGGATGCAGAATTCAGAGAGCACTATAAACTCAAAATTACAACGGCTAGAAAAATAATGTGAATCATCTGGAGGAGCTTCCGCAGCAATAAAGCAAACATCATGCTCAAATTATGGAAGATTCTAGTCCTACCAATAATTGAGTATTGCTCAGTTCTCACAAGCCCACACAGAAAACGAGACAATGCGAACATTGAAGCTATACAAAGGAGTTTTACGTCTAAGATAGAGGAAACGGAAGGTGAAGACTACTGGTCTCGACTGCAATCCCTGGAGCTCTACTCTCTCGAAAGAAGGCGCGAGCGGTACACAATAATATACATATGGAAAATATTTGAGGGCTCTGTCCCTAACCTTAGAAATGAAATAGAAACAAACTGGAATGAGAGAAGAGGCAGATTTTGTACGGTCCCAGCTGCGGTGAGACAAGGGGCCATGAAAACGAGGATGAAAAATACCCTCAGAATACGAGGCCCAAAGCTTTTCAATGTCCTACCAAAAGAAGTGAGGAATCTCCAGCACACCGACCTGAATAATTTCAAGAACCAGATTCCTGTGCAAAGTCCCTGACCAGCCATGCGTGGCTGGCTACGACAGGAGGAGACCAGACAGCAATTCCCTCCTTCACTGAATCCCGCAAATGAGGCGGGATGCTGCAAAGGGGTCGACCGCAGGTCGATCCTGAACCGTCGTTCAAACTCCCCTAAAGTATACCCTAAAGTAAGTATATGTACAGTATATGTTTAAATAAGAGAGAACTAAGTTTGTATATGTTACAGTTTTACTGTAAAAATTAGTATGTCCATTTGGACTTTGTTATTTTATTTTTTTTACTGGGTTCAGAATCCCAGCTGAGCCTTGAACGGCCAAGCTCTGAAGTGCTGCTTTAACTTATAGCCCAAGTTAAGCTAGACTAAAACAAAAATTATGGACTTTGAGGTCCTATTAGGTCCTACCTCAGAGTTGCTGATTCGATGTGTGCCTACTTTAGGCCTCAGTAGCATAAAATTAAGAAAAACAATAAGGTCACTATTTATGGTCTTCTTTCTAAACCTTGCCTAAACAACCAAACTGAATTGCAAGTGAGGGATCTCTATAAGACCACGCCCTATCAGTGCCGTATTCAACAAACGAGTAGAAAAAAGGACGCTGTTAGTGCCCCCCAGTAGTATAGCCGCAAAAGGGGAGAGTGCAAGAATGTTGCAGGCTATTATGTAATGTTGCAAAGGGGGTGGGGGTTGTTGCAAAGGGGGAGGGGGGGTTAAAAAAAGAAAAAAGGAAAAAAAAAAAGAAAAAAGAAGAAAAAAAATTCCCCCAAAGGGGGGATGCTGCAGATGCAACAAGGGGGGTCATGAAACTTGGAGGCGGCGTTATCCCCCAAGAGAAAGGAGAGAGAGGAGGAGAGAAAGGAGGAGGAAAGTGTTCACCTGGCAGGAGCCAAGTGCACACTAAGACTTCAGCCGAGTTGGCGTTGTTTTATAGGCTCCTAATCAGCCAGAATCAGCCAGTTGGCTGAGCCAAGGTGAGAGAGACGCCTGAAGGAGAGAGAGAGACAGCTGAAGGAGAGAGAGACCTGAAGAAGAGAGAGATGCCTGTAGGAGGGGAAACGCCTGAAGGAGAGATGATAGGTACACATGCAGGAGGTACACATGCAGGAGGTACACACACATACGCACACATGCAGGAGGTACACATGCAGTAGTTACACATGCAGGAGAGAGAGAGCTGAAGGAGGGAGAGAGACGCCTGTAGGAGAGAGAGAGAAGAGAGCTGAAGGAGGGAGAGACGCCTGTAGGAGAGAGAGAGAGACGCCTGAAGGAGAGAGAGAGAGAGAGTAGTTGCCTTTAAGGCATATTATTTTCGTTTTCCTAACCTAAGAGGCCACTAAGGGGTTTACCAAAGGGCCAAAAAAAGAAGGACCAGAGGTCCTTGCTCGGCTGGAGCCGAGCTGGGAATGAGTCTTCACCAGCTTCTCGATCTTTTATAAGCCTCTATTCTGGCTGAGTTGCCAGATCACGCCTTGTATTGGGGTGCTGAGTTGCCAGATCGCACCATGTATTCTAATAAGCATTGTGTACCACAATATGGTAGATGAATTAAATAATTACACACTTAATTGAAATATAGATGTATATAGTGTTTTACAATAGATGTATATAGTGGATTATATGCAAAATATAACATTAACTTGAGCTTGAGCTTCCTTGAAGTTGAACTTATCGAAACAAATAACGTAGTTATCCATAATTCAACCAACCATAGAAAACAGAATTATAGAAATATATATATATATATATATATATATATTAAGCATTGTGTACCACAATATGGTAGATGAATTAAATAATTACACACTTAATTGAAATATAGATGTATATAGTGTTTTACAATAGATGTATATAGTGGATTATATGCAAAATATAACATTAACTTGAGCTTCCTTGAAGTTATAATAATGTTATAATGTTATAATGTTTCAGACCAACAAAGACCCTAGGATCCACTCATGGCTGGTCTACCTAACTGTGTTCGTAATCGTGTATTGTGTATGTCCTCCGTGGTGGCGGAGGGGACCTACAATTTTACGTGGGTTCCGAACCACAAGAACATAAGAAACTTATTTAAAAACTGCCGGTAAATTGGCAACGACCAATTTTTACGAAACTAAATAATTATCAATTTAAAAATAATTAATTATCGGTTTAAAACTAAAGATAGAATCTCTCGGTCCAGAGGAGCAAGTCATAATAGACTACTATCCACAAATATGTTACATTCTATATCTATTTATAAAGGACATGCAAATATATCAGATCCAAAGAATCCAGTCAATTTCATTACGGTATCCATCAAGTCACGGTCCATATCGATTGCGGACCAAGTCAAAATTTACAACCATATACATTATCAATTTAAAATAATTAATTATCGATTTAAAACTAAAGATAGAATCTCTCGATCCAGAGGATCAAGTCATAATAGACTACTATCCACAAATATGTTACACTCTATATCTATTATATAACGGACATGCAATATATCAGATCCAAGGAATCCAGTCAATTTCATTACGGTATCCATCAAGTCACGGTTCATATCGATTGCGGACAAAGTCAAATTTACAACCATATACATTACAATATATACACATACGAGGAAAAGTGTAGGTGTGGCTGTAAAGACTGTACAGTAATGTAGAAATGTGTGTGCACCCATTATGGGTCTCCCATTTAAAGGTGTTTGTGGGGCAAGTGAAGATCATGAGTTTTTCAATACTCACAGTACTATGGGGGGCACCGCTCGGCAGAGGAATCTCTTTAAATGGGGTGTGTAAGGACAGAGAGTATCCCCTAACCCAAGACGCTGCCTCCCTATATCCCACAACACTTGTGTTGAGCTGTGGGATCTATTCCCACAAAGCCTTAATTTTACTACCTTAATAAACTATACCCTTTCTATCAACATGCGCGTCCAATCGATTCTTAAACATGTTTATAGACGTGCTACTAATTACTTCTACCGGCAAACTATTCCAGCTATTTACTATTCTATGCGTAAAAAAGTTTTTCGCAACTGCTGTCTCGAACCTTCTAATTGTCAACTTACACCCGTTATTTCTAGTCCTATTATATTGAGATATTTCGAAAAGCTATCTCTATCTACGTTATCAAACCCATTCATAATTTTGAAAACCTGGATTAGATCACCCCTTAACCTCCTAGTCTCGAGTGTAGTCAATTTAACTCTTTAAGCCTATCCTCGTACGACTTTGACCTAAGAGACGGAATCATCTTAGTTGCTCGTCTTTGAACGTAGTTATCCATAATTCAACCAACCATAGAAAACAGAATTATATATATATATATATATATATATATATATATATATATATTATGAAAATCATACCAACGTATATTATTTTAAACTATACGTAAACCACATATATATATTTATACAGTTAATCAGTTGGAAGAATCAAACATATAAAATAACAGTATGTTTATATAGATATTCAATGGAAGATTCAAAGACGGAACAAATAACGTAGTTATCCAACCAACCATAGAAAACAGATTATAGAACGATGCAATTCGAAACACATGAGCTTCATCCCTGTGAAGAAAATTGAAAAACGAAATTTAAAGAAACGAAGAAAGTTGGAAATACCCAAAACATAATCCGATAGAGGAAAGGATTTCCGAGAATCTGCCCAACTCGGTCGACCATATTTTACCTTTCTACGAGTCAAATCAAACAAAACCTCACCTCACTCCTTGTTTTCAGCATTCATTCATTTCACGTGTTTTATTGTGAATTTCATCCCATATATATATATATATATACCCTTTGGATAACCTTTGGTTAGCTTCCGCCCGAATTGTTCATTCTGACGAAGGTCAAGCTTTCCACTCCACCTTAGACCTACAGTTTAACGTGGAATCCGAACCACTCATCAGCAGTCCAGCGTCTTAACCACTAGACCTAGGGTACCCATTTATCTGCCAACCACTTTTATGTGTTGGAATCCGAACCACGCCTCATCAGCAGCCCAGCGTCTTAACCACTAGGACACGTAGGGTACCCATTTATCTGCCAACCACTTTCTTTTATGTGTAATGACCACCTTAGACCTACAGTTTAACGTGGAACCATCAACAGCCCAGCGTCTTAACCACTAGGACACGTAGGGCACCCATTTATCTGCCAACCACTTTCTTTTATTATGTGTAATGACCACCTTAGACCTACAGTTTAACGTGGAACCATCAACAGCCCCAGCGTCTTAACCACTAGGACACGTAGGGCACCCATTTATCTGCCAACCACTTTCTTTTATTATGTGTAATGACCACCTTAGACCTACAGTTTAACGTGGAACCATCAACAGCCCCAGCGTCTTAACCACTAGGACACGTAGGGCACCCATTTATCTGCCAACCACTTTCTTTTATTATGGAATGACCACCTTAGACCTACAGTTTAACTCCGAACCATCAACAGCCCCGCGTCTTAACCACTAGGACACGTAGGGTACCCATTTATCTGCCAACCACTTTCTTTTATTATGTGTAATGACCACCTTAGACCTACAGTTTAACTGGAACCATCAACAGCCCCAGCGTCTTAACCACTAGGACACGTAGGGTGCCCATTTATCTGCCAACCACTTTCTTTTATTATGTGTAATGACCACCTTAGACCTACAGTTTAACGTGGAACCATCAACAGCCCCAGCGTCTTAACCACTAGGACACGTAGGGCACCCATTTATCTGCCAACCACTTTCTTTTATTATGGAATGACCACCTTAGACCTACAGTTTAACTCCGAACCATCAACAGCCCCGCGTCTTAACCACTAGGACACGTAGGGTGCCCATTTATCTGCCAACCACTTTATTTTATATGTGTAATGACCAACTTAGACCTACAGTTTAACGTTGAAACCGAATGTTATTTTTAAAATATAATTATGATATATTTCTTTATACCCTCTCGATTACATTAGTGACTAATGATGCGGGAAATTGAGTAAATGGAAATATTATTTTCTCGAAAACTATGGGTGATAGAAAACTTCTGAAACCATATTTGGAATCAATATCAAAAGTTCTATACGAATCACCAAATAATTTTCAAAGGAGAATAAGAGCATTAATTCTATTAGTGAAAATATAAAGATGCAATTACTCGTCCGTACCCGTTATAGCGGAATGGTACACGTCATAGCTCCACCCAGCTACATCGGCAGCCAATCACGACGAACATCTGGTCTTTTGGGCGGAGCTTGGCGAATGTGCATATAAAAGGGGATATTTTCAGTTGGGAGTAACAGTAGCTATTTTCGCATCAGTGAATAATCATTCCTCAACCATGGACCTGTACGTCTCCCCAGATTTGTATGAAGAAAGTGATACTGCAGCATTAACCGCAATTAGTCTTTTCAATGCGATTGATTGTGGCGAATTATTTTCGACGCAAACCGTAGAAGATATTTGCAGTGACGCTCCTTACAATCCGACGCAAGGGACTACCATAGAAATGTAAGTGTCCATAATTCGATTTTATATATATGGAGAGTTGTAGTATTTCGTCAAATAGATACTAGTCAAAAATGTCAATCAATGTTATTTCCCCATCATGCTAAAATCGAAATTGGTAATCGAACCAAAGATATCTTCACATAATGGGGATCTGTCTGTATACTCTGTATATGTTTTAAAAGCATTATTCCTTTAAGGTCCGATGAGGATTTGACACGTGTTATACAATCTTTTGAAGAACCTCGGAATATGGATGATATACTGATCAGTCAGCAGTGTCACACATCCTCCACCATGGACCTGTACGTCTCCCCAGACTTGTATGAAGAACGTGATACTGCAGCATTAACCACAATTAGTCTTTTCAATGCGACTGATTGTGGCGAATTATTTTCAACGCAAACCGTAGAAGATATTTGCAGTGACGCTCCTTACAACCCGACGCAAGGGACTACCATAGAAATGTAAGTGTCTATAATTAGAATTTTATATATATATGGAGAGTTGTAGTATCTCGTCAAATAGATACTCGCCAAAAATGTCAATCAGTGTTATTTCCCCATTATGCTAAAATCGAAATTTTTATGGCGTTCACTCCTCGAACCAAAGATATCTTCACATAATGGGGATCTGTCTGTCTGTATACTCTGTATATGTTTTAAAAGCATTATTCCTTTAAGGTCCGATGAGGATTTGACACGAGTTATACAATCTTTTGAAGAATCTCGGAATAGGGAGGGTATACTGATCAGTCAACAATGTCACACCGAAATAATGTAAGTGTTTTTCGATCTTTTTGGGATAAGAAGACACAATATATTTTCATAAATTTATTAAATGAAAGAAATCAGTACAATAAACGAATATACCGTTACAAATATACGAACAAAAACATTATAATATACAACGAGTACGTACAATTGGAAAACGGTTTTTTATCTGTCTGCATACCATTTCATCGTTTCGGTGAGTGTGACACGGGTCAAATAAATTTAAAAAATTTATAAATTCTTTATCATTTGACATATGCATGAGAAATGAGACACAGTACATTCCGCAAACATTAGTAAAATATCCCTGCATACGAAATGGGTTCCATACAACTTCGGGAATATGTAACTGAGCGAGAAATTTTACAATAATAGGGTCACTCCAGGGTTGAGTACCGAGTGAATCAAAATAGTACAGGCGCTGTCTATTTTTAAAATAGACAGCGATCCAGTGAATCCCTTCATTACCGATGATGTCTGTGTTCACAATAAGACTACCGCATTCTCGCGTACTTGGCAAACTCAATGTTTCATTCTTCGCAAACACGCCGATAAATTTGGAACGTGTGACTCGCTCCATTACTTTCTGAAGTGTATTAGCATCCATTTTAAAAGTCAGTGATAACGCTTCTAAATCTATCTACTTCTATTAGGGCTTGCGATTCGAGATATACTAGTACACTAATAGGAGCGTCTATAGGCTTGGCGAATTCCAGCCGCACTGAGATGTTACCGCTCTGCTGTGGTGTTAAATGGGTATTTACGCTAGCAGATAAGTCAGGTGTAATGTCAAACGGATAAAGGTTAAATTGATCAATGAATTCTTCCTGCGTTACCCCATTACCAAGCTCATCACAATCACCTGCAATATGGGTCAGATTACTATAGGCTCTGGCACAAAGAGGTAACACAGCGTCTGATGAATAGTCCGTACCCATTGTTCCACCCAAAGCAGTGCCATTAACGTATAGAGTTATATTTTTAAGTCCGAAATTCTCGAATTTAAAGGCACTCTTTTTATATTTTCCATTCACCGAAGCGTGGTCCTGCATGCCGATTAATATCCTTTTAGGAAGATTTCCCAGGGCAATGTTTTCTATCTGCTTCGATGCCAACCCTGCAGGAACCGTATATAGTTTGATCTGCACTCTGTTAATAGGATATTTCACTGTAGCGTTTAGTAAATTTTTCTCAATTTCTAGTTGTTTTGGTGAACTTAATTTCACTCGCCGTACGCGGAGGTATGTGTCCATAATGTGAACCACAACGGACTTTGCACCCTCTTCTTGATTCGCATCCAGATTTAAGCAGATCTCAGGACTCGTGCGGGTGAGCTTTATTTTCATATCCACCCCGTTCACAAGCAACTTCTCCTGGAAAGTGAAATCTGTGTGCAACCGTCCAAAACACTCGTATATTTTCTTTTTAGAATTTTTAAATTTGTCCTTTATACTATTTTCATCTTTAGTTTGATAATATCCCTCCGCACTTAAAAAGGTAGCCTTCGCTTCTTTGGAAAAGTTGAGGACATTTTCCAAATAGGCTCGTAGATGATAGTACCCCGTGCCTGCCGATATGTTGGTCTGATTTAAATATACGTCACACTGGTTGAATATGGCGTGCAGAAAGTTTGTTTCAGGGTATACAGCATATTTGTCATCGCAGGCCGTTCCATCAGAATGGGCTATACGTAGCTTAGCGTACATGTGCACACAGCTTGGATCAAAAAAGTAAGGACCTGAGCTGGGTATCACGAATTCTATAGGTGCACTCGGTGAACTAATTGTGTTTAAAGGGTTAATTGTAATAAAGTCACTGTGCTCAATAGAAACTTGGGTTGGCGGGAGCTCAAAAAAGGACAGCTCCGATTTACAGCATTGTGAACTACATGGGTGGATGAAGCGTGCCATGGCGAAATAGTGACTCCTCTCTCGACAAGTGGTAAACAAACTATGATTCATGAGATCAATATCCTTAGCTTATATCAGTCAAAAAAGTGGTCAACCATAGGTTTCATTCGCTTACAGCATTTCTTTTTTGATAGCCTTTTACGTTTAATACCACGTGACCCCTTCTTCTTCCGGGGAGCCCTCTTCTTCTTCCCGCCACCACGCATTTTTCTCTTTGCATCTTTGATGATTTCGTTCCGTGTACGCTTTAAATGTTTTTTTAGAGCTTCTTTAGGTTTAGCCCCGGCCAATATGTCTTCTGCAGTGTTAAGGCCTGATTGTAGCGCTTTCCTTCCAAGGTATCTGGCACCCCTCTTCAGCAAAGGAACAGCCGTACGTAGTATGGATGAAAAAATGGATCCAAGTCCACTACCGCGCTGGTATCGCATCCCTCGATAGACGGTGAAAGGCTTTCTATCCATTATAACTCAGTGCGTCGAAAGTGTAGCTTCACTGTTAAGCTCCCGTTACCGAATGGGAAGTTTTCGCCCTCAATCGTTCTTATATATATTGTGATATTGGTTATTAAATTAGTTGCGACATTCACATAATGGGGCCTGTCATATGTAATACTCAAACTCCTTCCTCTATGGTTGGGGATGTGAGCAATGCGCAGCAGGCGTGCCTGGGTATCCCCAACAAACTGGTGCTCCACTATATTACTGTAAATATAGCACATGTCTGGGGACCTTTCAGCCAATTTCTCCATCTTCAATTGATACATTAATCTGGACAAGTTATACTGTGTCTCGTGAAATGTGTCTCTTTGGAAGGCTGCGCTATATCGGCCGTTGGTTAGAATTTTGAACTTTCTATGTTCTTTAAGACGTCTGTTAGTCTTTGATTTTAGGATTAGTGTATGTGCAGGGTTGTTTACGATTTCATATACTAAATCATTCGTAAGGTTTGAGTTTCTTAAACTCACGTTTAAGCCTCTCACAACATCCTCGGCCGAACCATATTGACCCGGCCCTAGTCTTACTTCTGTACTGTAATACCGTGTAATCTTAGTCCGAGCGATGCGCATAGTTTCATCCATAGCTACCCCAGCTTTTTCACACTCGTCAATGTCTCTAAGAATCGTAAAAACGGTTTCTTTATGTTCAATATTTAAAAAGACGGTGTCCAGCTGAATTTCGCATATCCCCACCTCATACGAATCACGACCCAATTCAATGTGCCCATGGAGTTCTGTTACAAAGTTGGCTAGCGTGTTGTTAGGGTGTACAGACAGGGACGAGGAGGACGGGAGTGTGACGTAGAAATGGTTAGGAGCCATGTTGCATACTATTTAAGCTTCATTATTGCATCAGCTTTTATATAGGTGTTGAAGCTTTCTGGGTACCCTAGCCATTTCACCAGGTACATTTTTCTCCTTCCTGAACCTTTGCTTCCTAAAATTTTCTCAATTTTAAACACATTTTTTTCTAAATTAAACGCAACTTTCTGCAATTCCTCGCGGTAAAAGCCTCCTGAGATTTCTTCCCCATTCAAATCTTCAATGTAATACATCATTATCACCAGTGGTGGGCACGCGCAACAATTTTTGTAGCGCCGCAACCGCAACTCTGCTGAAATAGTTGCGCCGCACGCGCAAGCGCAACCCTTTTCAAAAAGTTGCGCCGCAAGCGCAAGCGCAACCAAAAATGTTGCGCCGCAACTGCCCACCTTTGCATTTAATGTATATCTGCAGTGGTTGGCACGCGCAACAATTTTTGTAGCGCCGCAACCGCAACCGCAACTCTGCTGAAATAGTTGCGCCGCACGCGCAAGCGCAACCTTTTTCAAAAAGTTGCGCCGCAAGCGCAAGCGCAACCAAAAATGTTGCGCCGCAACTTTTTGCGGCGCAACTGCCCACCTTTGATTATCACACCTTTAGGTCTCACAGCCCTAACTTTAAAAATCTCGCGTGTCCATCCTTGCTCAAAACCCTTTGCGAATTTATTCCCCGAACGCGACAGCCTTACATAATCATTGATTTTGAAGCGCACAGAGTGTGGTGGTGGTGGTGGTGGTGGTGATCCATCTCTTCTCGGGAGCGTACCTCTTTCTAAAACTTCGTTAGGTGTTGCCCCAATCGTGCGATGGTGTGAGCGGTTGTAGGATGATGCCAATGATTCCAGAATGTCTAGAAATCTGTATGTGTTTTTATGTGTAAAATAACGGTGCATGCGTTCCTTTATGGTGCGCTGAACTCTTTCAGCTAAAGAAGCCTTATGTATAGAATTGGTTGTGTAATAGCTGATATTAAACTCTGTCAACATATTCTGAAAAGCACGGCCTATAAACTCCTTCCCCATATCCGTACAAAAATAGCCAGGAACCCTGTTTTCTTTTAACATTAGCGTTTTGGTGGCTTTAGCAACTGTTTCAGGTGATTTATTTTTCAGAGGAACTAGCCACAGATATCTAGAGAACACGTCTATTATGAATAGAATGTAGCGGTAACCATCGTTATACACAGAATATCTTTGCATGTCTGTTAAATCTGCTTGCCAAATAGAATCAATCGAGGAAGCCGTTGTCTTGGCTGTTTTAAACCTTTTTCTCACAGGCTTATGAAGCGTATAAGCGTCCTGCTCCCTCAAAAATCTTTCAACATCTTTTTTTCCTACTCCGTAAACACTTCTGTACAGTCTATCTACGCCGCCGTAAGAGGATGGGGTAGAAATGTCATAATAGGGTTTAGTTAATACGTTAGCCATTTGCGTATTTTAGAGGCACGTGGGTAGGGTTGGTTAACCTCTTCTTGCTCCTCTTCAAAGGTGTTACCGCCGGGGGTGACGGCGCCTTCAATTGTGTCACAGGCGTTGCATGTTCCAAGTCTTTTAACCTGTTCAGATTTCCTATCAACGTTTTAGGGACATTTATTTGTTGTAGTCTTGCTTTAATATGCTTCCATCCTGATGGTGATGGCCTATCCCACTTTCTCACCAGATCATGGACAATGTCTACGATATTCGATCCCTGTACCTTTGATCCTTCCACAATGATCTCCCCTGTATCGGTCCATTGTATGGCGGGGTCCTCATTCAATAGATTATAAAGACTTAAGCCTTTACTCCTCAAGGTAAGTGGGAGGGTATTTTTTAATACATGTTCGATATGTTGTGTGGCTAATCTTTTTGGTTGGTCAGCTGTGTCGCCGGGTACAGATCCTATGTCGCCATCGTCCCCCGTGCTGTGCCTAATAACCACAGGAATCTCTGTAGGGCTCTTATAATTTTCGTACTCGTGAAGAAATTTCTGCAGAGCTTTGGTATAAGATTCTTTCTCATCAGGTGTTTTTCACTGTTTAATAGGGCTAACAATTCGCTTTCCATTCTTTTAAGTCTGCTTTTACGGGGATCTAGATACGTGTCTGGATTCCTTGCAGTGAGGCGTACACCTCGTGGGGAATCACTACCACTTTCTTCATTATATTAATCTAGTCAGTAAAGGACCCAAACTGAAAATAAGATGGGGAGAAATGACCCTCCTGTTTGTACAATAATTCGCTTTTTCTTCGCTACAGTTTGGTTTTACGAGGGTGCACGTATTATGTTCTTGTAGCGGCGTAGGCGAGCCTTCTGATGGGTTTTCATTGATACACTGCAATTTATAACGTTAAGACAGATTTCACAGATGCATTTTAAAAAGTCGGCATCGATATTTTAATAAACATCTGCTGCATTGCCCGAGGCAGTCGATGATAGATTTTTATTAATTCACGGTATTTCTTTAGTCTCTTTGTCATTCTGGAATATACACCGTTTCAGGCTCGTTTGGAAATATATTCGTTCGCAGAGAAGCACTCTAAACGTGCTTCGCGGATGAAGGTCGCCAAAGCAAATATCCGTAACGCGTGCTTGTAGCTTCTTTATAAACTTCCAAAAACTCCTTACGCTGATTCGGGAACATTTGATTGGCTAATACCCCAATTTGTGATACATCTCTACGTTGCGCGAATAAGACTAGATATTGCGTATTTAACGACACATCGCGCATGTATCTATTTTTGAAAAATAGATTCTGATTGATGAAGAAACACGCTTATGTTAAGATGGTGGGAGAATACTGTAAATGTCTCGGCAAACGTTTTATCCATCTCCAACATGAGATCGTCAATTACAATGATTGTATGTTCATTTCCCTTTAACGAATTAACGTCATATACGCCTTTGTGGAACAAAATATCATCTTGGTACTCGTTGAACACTGATTGATACGTCGAATAGCACCATATAACTTTATGCACAAATTTCGAGAACATCTCCCCTTTTCTTTAATGATTTTAAGCATAAACACAGTTTTACCACATCCTGTAGGTCCAGATATAATACATGTGGAGGGGCTCGTGAATCTGAATTTTTCTACAGAGTCCATTTCTAACACGTCACATCCTAAGTGAGTCATTTACAAAATATTACAAATTTGAGTGCTGATCCTTATATTTCTTCACCCACAGAACCGTGAATGACGATGAGGTAGAGCAGCCCATCATTACGGATGACCTCGACGACAGTGTAGTTGTGATCTCCTCCCCTGAACCCTCACCAGCGATACCGGTAACACGTCCAAAGCGGAGGTATGAGATACCCACGTCAGGTATAAAGCGACAGAAATACGCGTCTGTTGCAGCGGTAATAGATCCCCAACCCTCAACCTCTTACGCAACAACACCCCCAGCAGCACCTAATATATCCCCTTATTCATCCGCCGCCCCCCGTTCTGTTAAGTCTACAATAATAGAGCCCCAACCATCAACCTCCTACGCAACAGGGCCCCCATCAGCAGCACCTTCCGCTAATATATCCACTAATTCCGCCCCCCGTTCTGTTGAGGATGGTATAACGCTGGAATTGGTGCGATCCGCAGCCCCACCCCAGCCTTGACTAGAAATCGGTATAGAGTCAGGGTCGACCCTAGAGTCATGTATAGCAATGGTATTGAGCGCGGACTACGCCGGGTTGTAGAGCGTATTATAGAGCTTGCTCTTCAGAATCGTGACGAGCGTGAAGTCAGGACGAGTATGTCCTTTGGATTCGGGTCAGATGACGGTGACGTAGACGATTATTGGATGATAGTGCCATTAGACGTTTGGCGGCTGAAGATGTAGAATATATATAGGGCGTATAATGCAAGCCGCCCAAAGTAGTATAGCCTTCAATATGGACAACTTCACGGTAAATATTGACCATGTATACCGTGTTGCGGGTCATAGTGCCATACCGTATACTCTTAACTTCAATTCTCAAGCTATTTATAGACGGCATATAAAACGTCGATCGTGGTTGCGGCTTTATAGCAGTACTCTTAGCACGTATGTTCACTGTACAAAATACACGAACTCAAAAAATTTGGTTGCCTACAGTCGTGGAGCATGCCGTAAACTAGCTGAAGACTGTGAACTTGAATTTGACTGTAATATGGGTCCTGAAGAGCTGAGAAGGGTAGAATAGGAAATGAATGTCCGCATAGTTGTGTTGGGTTGGATGATCGTCGTAGGACTGTGTATGTTTTAAAAGCTGTGAGAGATCGTACAAGGCCCTACTTATTTTAGGATTGTCAGGGACAACGTATCTCCCATCCGAATATAAGGTGGCTTTACGCGAGTTATGACAAAAGTCGAAAATATGGGAGACATCATGATTTGTGTAAGGGGTGCCTCGAGTTTGCGGATGATATAGTGAGACATTGTAAAGACTGTCACATGGTATGTGAGCAGTGTAAAAGCACCAAATGTGAAAGCCGTGTAGTTGAAACTGAGAAGAGAGACTGTGATGTGTGTAGACGCACATTTTTCAATAATAGCTGTTTTGATTTCCATAAATCAATTGGCACGTGCAGGAAAATGAGAATCTGTGAATGTGGTATGTTTCACACAATGGATAATTGGGGAAAATTTAAGCACAAGTGTGACGTAATTCACTGTCCTACATGCCAGGAGGAATATAAGGCGGATGGAGTAAAGCATGTATGTTATATGAAAGATGCTAAGCCTAAAAATAACCCTGTATAACTGTATACTACGATATAGAAAACATATACGAAACGCTGAAACCAAAGAGGTAATTCCACATTTACTTGTGAGCCAGACTATCTGTGATGAGTGTATGGATATCGAATGTGACGAGTGCCCCAAATGTGGTAAACGGACAAACGTTTTTAAAACGAATGTCAGCGATAGTCCTGTGAGACTATTTGTGTCCTATATTGTCAAGTTAGCCGACAAGTTCAAAAAAATGACTGTGTATATTCTCGCCCATAACGGGCAAAGTTTGACACGCAGTTCCTTTATAAGGAGTGCTTGAACACGAATCCTCTGAGATATTTACAGGTGATCCATTGAAAAGAGGCAACAAATTAATACAGATGCAGATAAGAGGCAATGTACAATTTAAAGATACTTTATATCACACCTTGTAAATTAGCAAAGCTACCCAAGGTGTGGGAGTAGCAGCTGAAGTTCCAAAGGATACTTCCATACACTCCTCACCAGCGAGACTTTAAACTACGTAGGCCCACCACCCCCCAAACATTATTTTGACTGTATGGATGAACGTGAAGACTTTGATCGATACTACGACAGTTTTAATGAAAGTAATCCTTATAATATAGCTGATGAATGTGAGCGTTATTGCGTGAATGATGTGCGCGTGCTTAGAGTATGATTCCAGGCCTTTAGAAGGATGTACATAGCCCGTTTCAAATGCGATCCACTGCAAGTCGCAACCACCATCGCATCATTATGTTTTACGGTGTTCAAGAATAACTTCATGCCGAAAGACACCTTAGCCATTATTCACCGAAACAATCCCCGCAGTTACGGGCACAAGGCTATTTACTGGCTCATACACCTACAGCAACAGACAGGTGTATACATAAAGCACGCCCGCAACACGGGTGAAGTACCCATTAAGATTAATGGACGTGTTTTTTGGGTTGATGGGTTAAGTGAAAACCGTGTCACTGGTGTGAAGACTGTGTACTCCTTTAACGGTGCTGGTGGCATGGATGCCCCCGTCCTGAGTGCGGAGTCACCGGAGATATCAACGGTAGGTCTCCTGCCGACTGTCTTGCATCGACCCGCACCCGCGATCAACTTATAGGATCACAGTTCAATCACAAAGTCTTGTGGGAGCATGAATATGATGCACGGATGGAGACAGACGAGGTGTACGTGAGGAAATAAAAGCGATCAAGCGTTCAATGGTGCTGGATCCTCTCAAATGTGGTGATAGCTTGTTTGGAGGACGTACAAATCCTTTCAGACTATACTTCCCACCTACGGAGGGCGTGAAGCTCCATTACTACGATTTCTGTTCTTTATACCCATACGTGATGAAGAGCAATCCGTACCCCGTGGGCGCTCCTGAGAAACTGGTGGGGCCTAGCCTACCATCCATCAATGAATTTTCAAAAAATTTGAATGATCGTTACTTTGGGATCTCTTTCGTAGACGTACTCCCCCCACGCAATTTATGGATGCCGATCTTACCTGCCGTTATCGACGACAAGCTCATGTTTCCCCTGTGCGTGAAGTGCGCGGAAGAGGATAACGGCGAATGTAACCATATACCCCACCAGCGTAAGATCAGAGGCGTATATACAAGTCCTGAGTTGGCCCTAGCCGTGCGCCATGGTTATAGAATACTGAAGATACATGAGGTGTGGAGGTTTCAGAAGCTACCCAACCTTTTCACACCATATATAAACACCTTTTTGAAGGATAAGGTTGAGGCATCAGGGTATCCGCGAGGAGTTGATACCGAAGATGAAAAGTCTGCCTATATTCAACGTTACCGCGACCGCGAAGGTATACAACTTGATCGTGTCCAAATTGTAAAGAATCCTGGCAAGCGCTTTAGTGCAAAGTTGTCTAAACAGTCTATGGGGAAAATTTGCGCAGAATACCGGCAGAGGGAGCATTCATTTGGCACAAAGTTATAGCGATGTCTGGGATTATGCCAATGCCCCCGATAAAGAGGTCATGGAGATCGTAAATGTAGGTAATACTTACGTAATAAAGTACAACACTGAATTTGCCACAGATACCTCAAGGGTTACAAACATACCTGTGGCCAGCTTCACAACAGCCTACGCCCGTATAAAATTTGGGGTCTATTGCATTCTCTTGGGCGGAGAGTATTGTATGCCGATACAGATAGCGTGATATTCACAGAGAGGGAGGGTGAATACATGCCCACTATTGGGGAGTTCCTCGGCGAGCTCACTGATGATCAAGGATGAGTATGGGGACAACGCATACGCCGACTCTTTTGCCTCAACAGGACCTAAGACTTATGGGGTACGGGTCAGGGTGGGGGATGAAATGAAATATATCGTGAAGGCAAAGGGTATTACGCTCAACCATGCGAATCGGGAGGTTGTTAACTTTGAGTCGTTGAAGGATCTAGTATGTTTGGATGAACAACCTCACCAACTAATTGTAGGCACCCACAATTTTCGGGCGCAGAAGCTGGGGGGCGTGAAGGAACTTAGGGGTACGATGGTTTGCCGTAACACCTATAGGAAACGTTACAGTTACCTGGTACCTATGATACCGTACCCTTTGGATACCAATGATGCTTCTAACTCACACGTCTTGTATATAATCGTATCTATTTGTAAATATATATATATATATATATAACTTGAATATCTCGTTATTAAATCGTATTTGTAAATATATATAACTTGAATATCTCGTTTATTAAATAAATCATGTTTCAAATAGCGTTTCACTTCTCCTTTGTGTGTGTGTGTGTGTGTGTGTGTAGGTGAAAGTTCTAAGCTCCGCCCACTGTAAGACCGTGAGTCATGCTACTATCTGGGAGTCCCTGCGTGGTCAGTCGACCGCAGTAAGCCCGAGAGATCAGACGTGTATTCAGATCAGACGTGTATTCAAATGGCTACCTTTAATATTGCTTGTACAACGTTTACGAAATGGTATTCAGTAAAGTGCCAGGATGTGGTGGATACCGAAAAACTTCCTATTCATCCCTCCTATGCCTCTTTTAAAAACACATTGGATTGTGCGAAGTTCCAAGATGTACAAATACTCTACGGATGTTCTGGTGAGACCGTTGAAGGCTTTCGTTGCACAGACGATGTGCTGAAGTATACTGCAGAGCTAAACTTTATAAAGTCTCACATACACCGTGAAGTAAAAGAAAACAACGCGTGCAGAAGAGAAGCAGCAGGTATGGATAATGAGTCTTGCTGATGGGTGGTGTGACAAGCGGTATTACGTCATGCTACACCATGTCGATTACTCATACCCTACGACTGGAAATGTGAATCTCGTGATCATGGACAATCTTAAGTATTTTTATCACTATATTAACGTATATCATGATGAGGTTCGTAGTGAGGTTGTGGCTAGTGCCATGCGTGAGTTTTTAACAGATTTTAGAGACGAGTATCGTTTGATGGGCAGAAAGGAAAAATATGAACATATGTTCCTCTCAAATAGTGCGCCGGAGTGTGGAGATGTTTAGTAAAATGTTCCTAGTTCTTATCCAAAATGTCTGGTGCGTAGGCTGGTAGTGATATTCTTGTACGGTACAACAATTCGACTCGCGAAACAAGCCCATTCGCGTATCATCGAGTCAGCCGCCCGTCGAACCATTCCTGCCTACCTGCGTGCCTCACACGGCTCATAGTTATCTCAGAGCTTGAGCCGAGTGGACGTGCGCTCCTCGAATACGATGGAACTTCCTTTGAGCAGCATTCTCAACGCCTCGTACGATGTGTCCGTGACGAAATCGTTGCGCGTATTCAGGCGTAATTCCGGTACCATTAGCTATGTACTGGAAACGGAATGTAGACCGACAAACAAACGGGTTTATTTAAGTATCGAGGAGATGAATAGAATCTTTGTGATAGTTGAGAAGTGGAGTGAAGATCGTTATAAAATACCTGCTAACGTAGGTACAAGAGAGCAGATTAGTGACGCACCCTCATACGCCGTTGTATGTACGTTGTGTATAAATAACGATCGGCCGTGCATTGATATACGGTTGATGTGGAAGAATGCTTCTGATAATAACGCTCTTATTCCTACGCGAAACCGTTTCATCCTCGACAGAATGTTTGAAATCGTCGGATTCCGTAAACTGAAACCTATATTAGACGCGCGTGTTACGGATATGTTTTATTTTGATACAGTACTTGAATACGCATACACTGCTCTGCTCGATGGGTTTACCGAGTGTAGGGCTGGTGAGAATGGTCTAGTGCTGGATGTTTATTTAAAAAGTTTAGACTCTTTGAAATACCATGAACTTTGGTACAAAGCAATTGATCGGTACAAGGCTGAGCTCACCTACACCGTTCACCCTGAATTTCTTTATATAACGCGCAGTTGTCGTAACGATTTAGAAGATTATTTCAATTGCCGCTATGTTGAGTGAGTTCACGATTGAAAAGCTCGAGTCGGTAGAAATAAACCCTCGATTGGAAAAGCGTTCTTATAAACTTGTGTTTAATAATGTAGCTAACGATGAACTCTTTGTGCGTGCTTTTGATTGTATTCTAGACGTGTTTAAAGATGACTTACCAGCCGGTTGTAAAGTGGGAACAAAAATAGTACTGAACGATATGAAAGCCCTTCATATCGAATACAGGTTTTCCTATACTTTAAGCGGTGAAATATTATTAAGCCGCATATACTGCGTAATGCAGAGCAATAATGATGTAATTGTAAACTCGATTAAGACCGAGTTTAGTATTTTGAAAAAAAAGTGAATTGTATATATATTTTGCTTGACATTTCTCCTGTACTGATTATACGCATATTTCTATTGATTTATAATATATATATATATATATATATATATATTTTGCGTGATATTTCTCCTGTACTGTTATGTACATATTTCTATTGAAGTGTATATTTATTTGAAATGTATATTTTATTTTATATATCACCATAATTGTGTGTGTGTGTGTATATTTCTCCTGTACTGTTATGTACATAATTCTATTGAAGTGTATATTTATTTGAAATGTATATTTTATTTTATATATACAGGGTGGGCGGAAAGTAGCTCCCTATTTTGGATTGGTAAAAAAATACGTATATTATCCATTTATTTCAGAAGAAATAATATGAAAAGGTAGGCATACATGATAGGTTTTCTCTAAAATTCAATGTGGGCTCCAACTCTTTCCACCAGCTTCTGGAGCCGCCCAGGAATGGCGTCCACTGACTTTAGCAGGAACTCCGGCGGGATGGAGGACATGATTTCCCGATTTCGGTCCTCCAGTTCTTCCAATGTCCTCGGTTTGGTGCGGTAGACTTCTTCCTTTACATGGGAGAACATCGACGATCTGATATTTATGCAAGATGGCGCCCCTCCGCACTTCGCTCTTGTTGTCCGTGAGTGGCTGGATGCCCACTTCCCTGGGCGTTGGATGGGTCGTCGTGGTCCACATCAATTGCCAGCCAGGAGCCCCGACTTGACACCGTGCGACTTCTTTCTTAGGGGGTGGGTAAAGGAAGAAGTCTACCGCACCAAACCGAGGACATTGGAAGAACTGGAGGACCGAATTCGGGAAGTCATGTCGTCCATCCCGCCGGAGTTCCTGCTAAAGTCAGTGGACGCCATTCCTGGGCGGCTCCAGAAGCTGGTGGAAAGAGTTGGAGCCCACATTGAATTTTAGAGAAAACCTACCATGTATGCCTACCTTTTCATATTATTTCTTCTGAAATAAATGGATAATATACGTATTTTTTTACCAATCCAAAATAGGGAGCTACTTTCCGCCCACCCTGTATATCCATAATTGTGTATATATTTCTGTTATACGCATATTCCTCAAATGTATATTTATTTTCTATATATTTATAATAAAAAGAATGATGCAATGTTGTTTATTGTTGTGCCTTCTACTACCGGTATTCGAAATATAATAATGTATACAACAGGTATCTGGCAATATTTAAGCCTTCTAAGCCAACTGGCTGATTAGGAGTCTATAATAGTGTATACAATGGTATCTGGCAACTCTGTCTTCGATTAAATGAATACATGGCGCTATCTGGCAACTCATTTACAGCCAACTGGCTGATTAGGCGTATATAATAATAATGTATACAATAATACTGCTAAAAAGAGGTATCTGACAACCATTTACAGCCAACTGGCTGATTAGGAGTCTATAATAATGTATACAATGGTATCGCGGTATCTGGCAACTCAAGCCATTTACGCCAACTGGCTGATTAGGAGCCTATAAAACAACGCCAACTCGGCTGAAGTCTTAATGTGCACTTGGCTCCTGCCAGGTGAACACCTCTCCTCCTTTCTCTCCTCCTCCTTTCTCTTGGGGGATAACGCCGCCTCCAAGTTCCCCCCCCCCCTTTGCAACAACCCCCACCCCTTTGCAGCATTACATAATAACCTGCAACATTCTTGCAATCTCCCCTTTTGCGGCTATACTACTCCCCCCCAAAGAAAAGATGCCACAAGAGCCCAAAAATGGTAGCTCTAAATTAAGTGAATGTTTCACTAACCTTACAATTATGATATAGATATATATATATATATATATATATATATATATACCTTAACTTAATATATACAAGCAATGCTGCATCAATCAGCTTGGCCATCATTTCGCTTTGGGACAATGGCTTTTCCTCTTCAATATTTTCTAAAAGACGTACTAAAACGCGAATGATTTTTTTCATTTGAAATTTTCATATGTTCAGTAAATTTTAAATGACTTATTTTTGACATTTTCATGAAATTTCGCAGCACCCTGTTAAGAAACTGGTTTATAGCGTTCAGTGGAGCAACACCGAAAGTTGTTCCACCAGAAATTTGAAAACTAACTTTTGCTTGTTTTTTTATATACTTTGTAAAAAAAGAAATTTAATGTTATTATCCCGAAAGAAATATACTTTTATTTTATTTCAAATTAATACAGTATATGCACCGGACGTCGTTCACTTATAGGATTAAACACAAAAATAAGAATGAATGATAGGGTTGTTTAACGCAACATCGAAGGTCCATATGACGGAGGAGAAGTATAGCTTCACATGGGATCCGAACTACGGGTTGCCACATAATCCGGTAAACCATCCAACTGCTACCCAGTCCCACTATCGCTTAGCTTTATTGATCAACGGGAAGCGGCGTTACGACATTGGTCACGACAGAGCCCATATAACAAACCAGATAAAAATATGTAGTAGACCCCCCTTCAACTAAAGTTTTCTATGCAGATAATTTAGAAAATAAGTATATTCATTTTCAAGGGCTAACGAATATATGTATATATATATATATATATATATATACACCGTTGGTTTGCTTCCGCTCGAATTGTTCATTCTGATGAAAGTCAAGCTTTTCACTCCACCTTAGACCTACAGTTTAACGTGGAATCCGAACCATACCCCAACAGCAGCTCAGCGTCTTAACCACTAGGCCACCCAGGGTACCCATTTATCTACCAACCACTTTCATTATTGTGTGAAAGGATGAACAGCTGGGTTTTGCTGCGCGCCGGCTGCCGTCACCGGGTTTTGACCCCGGGGCCGATGGATTCGTAATCAGCGACGCTAACCACTACACCACCGATGTTACATACACACCATGCATGGAACAAGGACCTCTTCTGGGAAAAATTAAATCCACTATTGTTCGAATAAGTAATAATAAATAACAAATACTATAGGTTTTCTTTTTCATGATGGAAGACCCAACGTGGGCAATTAATTTTTTCCAGAAGAGTTCCTTGTTCCATGCACGGTCTGTGTGTAACATAAAAGTTTCTCGGGGTACCATTCTAAGTTGTAATATATAACCTTACCTTACAACCTTACAAAGGTTCCGCGCGATGATTTCTCATTTCGCGAAGGTCAAGCTTGTCGCCCCTCCTCTCGAGTTGGCCTGGTGAAGTAGTGAGTTGGATTCTTGCGCTCTCCACCTCACATAGCCAGGTACGCCCGGCTCATCGGGAATTGTTCTGAGCGAGGCGTCTATATATATATATATATATATATATATATATATAGAGAGAGAGAGAACAAAGAAATAATGTTATCACTTTTTATGGATTTGAGTAAGGCGTTTGATGTAATAGACCATAATATTCTACTTAATAAATTATATTGTTACGGCTTCAGAGGAGCAATCAGTGATTGGTTTAAAAGTTATTTGTCCAATAGATATCATTTTGTATCAGTAAATAAGGTTTGCTCAACTGAAGCGCTTGTCAGTCATGGTTAAATGTTGATAATAAAGAAATTAGAATTACTGGTGGTACTTCTATTGCAGACTCTTTAAATATACATTTTAATTCGATTGTGGATAAGCTTCGCTCACAGTTACTAAATAATGATCACTTACCTCTAGAATATATGCCACCCAACCCATTAAATTAATATTCTTTTGTTGCTGCTACCTCTAATGATTCCTCGATCGCTCTAGTACATTATTTAAAGAGTTAAAACTACTAAAGCTCAATGATGTAATGAAAGTGGCACATTTTATTTTTCTTTACGAGTGTAAGAACAAAATCATTAACTTACAATGGGTAAATAGATATTTTGTAACTCATCAAGAAATCCACTCGTATCAGACCAGAAATAGATCAAAGCATGTTATACCTCTATTTAGATTGTCTTCGTCTAAAAAAACTACCCATTTCCATTGGATTGAAACTATGGAATGATTTAAATGTTGATAAAAAAATATTGTGAATGTAAATTCGTTTAAAACCAAGTTGAAATCCCGATTAATAATGACATACTAATAAAAATCTAGAATTAATGTACATTAGTATTGTTTATTAATTTCTCGTGTGTAATCTAGTATTAAGACACATTTCTCATGATTGTTCAGTTCTTATCTCTCGTGTATAATAATGATTTATTTGTATGGTATTGGTATACCATACCTTCAATAATGACCTTGCATTTGTCATATCGATAATGATAATTTAAGATTAATACATACTTTAACTATTAATAATACTTATTTATTTATTTATTTATTATCAATAATAACTATATGTTTTATTTTTAATAAGAGCCCAGTAAAGCCTAAAGCTTAAGGGCCAAATTAAATAAAATAAATAGTCCAACCTCACAATTAATTATGTCATTGTAAATTGTAAGACCACTGTACTTATTTTATTATTAATAAAGGTTATTCAATTGAAAAACATAAAAGTATTTGACACTAATCACTGCTTAGGCCTAATTGTTAATTCTTCTAATAACTTTTGTAAATTAAATAAGCGTTTACATCCATAAATTTGTGAAGACTATCACCTTTCGTTATATGGAAATATATCAACTTCAAACACGTTCAAATTGATCAAAGGCGTAATTGTAATTAAGACTGGTAGTTTTTGCTATTAAATTTAATAAGAAAATACACGATATCATATTTCCATAAAGTAAATACTCTCTAGTGCCTTTTTCGACATAATAAATTGGATAGCAGGAGATATGTACAGTAGTAATCCCCCGATTTACGCGGTAGATGCGTTCCTGAACCTTCTGCGTAAAATGAATTCTGCGTAAATTGGGGGAACTATAACTTAAAATTCAGTGTGCTAAGTACAGGCACCCCGAACCCCAAGACACCCCAAATATTAAATAAAAGTAAATAAAATACAATAATAATATAATAATAATAATAATAATCTGCCAAAAAATAATATTAATTAAATAAATAAATAAATACATAAACTCATCTGTAAAAAAAAGTAAAAATTAGTAATAAGATGTAATAAATAAATAAAAAAAACACCATTAGGGTCTCTTGCAGCTGACTTCTTAACCACCACGGCCTTTTTATTTATTTATAAAAAAAATTTAAATATTTTTTGGACCGTGTTAATCCAAAACCGCGCAAATGGGATGCGCGTAAATCGAGGGGGGGGAGGGGGGGGGGGGGGGAATTACTGATTTTATTTTTTTATTAATTCAGTGTTCAAATTATTATTATTTTTTAAAGTTCCCCTTGATATTTTCCGGTGAGACTGCTTCGTTTTCTTCATTTCTGACAATCCCTTTACCTTCAACAATACACAAATCAATCCTTCCTCTTAACATTTTTGGCGTTTCCTATTCTCGTGATCTTTCCTGAAAAGATTACATATACTCAGTGGCGTACTAAGGGGGGTGCGAGGGGGCGGACGGTGACAGCCAGGAGGGGGGTGCCACCGGAGAGTGAAATACCAGTACAAGTTTTCAAACCAAATGAAAAATTCGCCAAAGTAAGAAAAAAAATTAAAAAAGTTTCAAACTATTACAACAGCTTAATGTTAATTTCGACTATAAAATAAATTTTATTTTTATTCGCAATACAAAATTTACAAACGAAAAATTAAATATTTGATAAAAATTACATCGAAAAGCGAACGTTTGTTGAACGTTTTAATCATCAGTTTGTTGAGCATAGCCAGCTGGCTGCAACTGACATCCGAGTCTTGTTCACTTGACACTGTGACTCCACATACATGAGGTATGTTTCATTAAATAATTATGATAAAGCGTAAAGTGCTGGGTTTTATAACAATATCATGGTACTTATACCAGTGTCCAGTAATTTTTGACAATGTGTATCATAGTGATGTTTAAGTGTTTATAAATGCATCGTCGTGATGTTATAATACTCGGTAAATGCATCGTCGTGATGTTCTAGAAACATGTTTATGAATGGTAGTCCCTGTGACTACTGGTTATCAGTAAAAAGACACAGGAAAGTCACACTTTGCACTAAACTTTAGACTTGACTTTTTTCCTACAACCATGACTACGGAAGTAACGATGATGTGTATGACAGTTTTTTATGATGACTATGTGGTGATCTTACGATGGTGGTGGTGATATGACTGCATAATTTTTTTAATGCAACTACATATGGTGATGTTGAAAACGAGAGGGTGATGATGTGACTGCATGGAGATGTGTTAATGCTTACATGCTTAATATAGTAAAACACCGTTTCAGATTTACATCAAACAACTACAGTACTATTCTATATTGAATTAGTACTAATGCTTATTGGCTTAGTCAAGTTCAACAATTTTACAATGCCCAGTAGTAGTATCATTGTATATTTAATATGTTGTTAATGCTTACTGCTTATTAAATAATTATATCAATTATAATAGCTAGCGTTATACCATATCATATTGAATTAGTGTTAAGCATTGGCATTGATAAATAATTAATTGTCTCTGCTTGTCTGGGTTGATAATCTGATAACTCAATGGGTATCTGGTTGGAAAAAGTTTGAGAACCACTTGTTTGAAGCTTTTCTGTTGTAATAATTTTTGTTTACTTCTTTATTTACTGGATATACTGTTAATTTTAATTTTGTCAGTGGTCTAGTTATTTGTGAGTAATGCTCATAGTTTTTCTGCTTTTGGTTTGGTTTGCTCATTGTATCAGTTGCTCAGAGACGGAGACACTAGTCGTATTTGCACTTAACCCTCCCCCCAAAAAAATAATAATAATAAATTTTAAAAATTATTTATGGGGGGGTGCCAAAGGAAGGATCCGCCCCGGGTGCCAAATACTTTAGGTACGCCCCTGCATATACTCTCTTTCCAAAACAGTTTCTAAGAGGTTAGGGGTGTTGTACCCGCTCCACAGTTTCTTCACCCCTACTCAGTTGCTATCTCTGTACAGAGGTCTTGTCTGCCTCCGTATGGAGTACGCTTCTCATGTGTGGGGTGACTCACCCAAACAACCCTACTTGATCGGGTGGAATCAAAGGCTTTTCGTCTCATCAATTTCCCGCCTCTTACTGACTATCTTCAAGCCTTCTCTCTTCGCCGCAATGTTGCCTCACTCTCTCTTTACTATCGCTATTATAACGGACACTGCTTTTCTGAACACTCTAACTACATGCCCAGTGGCGGTCCTAGCTTACATGACGCCCTGGGCGAACCTCACCTTCAGCGCCCCCCCCCCCCCCCCCCCCCCCCCCCCTGTTCGCCAACACACACACATTCGAATCCCCCCAAAATAAAGGACAGACATAACTCTTTCACAAAATAACTTTTTATTGGACTAATTGTTGGAACTTCAGAACCAAAACAAAGACTCAAATTTCTGAATTTTACAAATCCTTCATCACGTAAATAGAATAACTCACTTAAGAGAATGTAATTATGATACTATGAACAGGAAAAATACAAATTAAATTGCACAACTGCCATAAATAAACTAGAGAATCAAATTTCTAAATTGTACAAATGCTCTATCACATAAATAGAATAAGACACTTAAGAGAGGGTAATTATTATGCTACACTTTGAACAAGAAACAAAATAAATTGCACCACAGCACAACTGCCATCTAAAGCCTGACTCTTCTTACCTTCCTTGATGCAAAGTCATGAATTAAATCATCATATGAAATCTGCTCAGCAATTGTATGATTTATACTGATGATGGCCAGACCGGTAAGGCGTTCCTGTGACATAGTTGACCTCAGGTAGGATTTGATGAGCTTCAGCTTTGAAAAGCTCCTCTCTGCTTCAGCAACAGTGACTGGAAGAGTAAGACCAATTCTGAGAGCAGTCCACAAATTTGGATATATTTCAGAGAGCTCCCTTTCATGGATAAATGTCAGCAGTTCAAGCAAGGATATGGTCTTTGATGGCAAGTCAGGCAAGTTCTTCAGCTCCTGTGCAAGCTCTCTGCCATCCAAGTCAGATTGTCCCTTAAAGTGTAGTGTAGTACTAAGGTTCACACATTGTTCTGTCAGCTCCTCAAATGTGAGATTTTGGAAATGTGTCAGCACTCCAAACTTCTCTCCCACAATTTCCAACGTGGAAAATCTTTCCTGAATGGCTGATGTTGCAGCATCAACCACTGCATTGAAAAATGTCACCTCCAGCTTCTTCAAAGCATCAATCAAGGGCTCATCAGATGCTTCATAGGAGAAGTGCCGCTTTGTGGACCTCAGCCGTTTTTGTTTTAACACAGCCTCCACATTCATTTGTTCACAGATATCTGTGGCTGCCATTTGTGCAGCCACAAAACCTGTTGCCCTGTAATTGCGGAGACCTCTCTCTGTTTTTTTTAGGAGATTTACTGCAACATCAACGTGCATGCTAGGAGACTGCATCTGCTTGCTCACATGCTGAATTTGGCACAACAGGTCATGCCACACCACTGAACAAATGGCGAAGCGGTATGACCCAACCTCCTCTGACAGAGATTGAGCCTCGACCTTTATTACAGAGTCTTTGGTGTGGTCCCTCACCTCGATCAGTGCATCTCTCACTGCAGCTGCCTGATATCTCAGGGGCTCCACACTCTTGATCTTGCTTTCCCACCTTGTATCAGACCACATCTTCAATGTGATGTTCACATGTTTTTTCAAAATGGCCCATCGTTGTGTGGAGGCTGAAAACAAGTTGTAAAGCTTCTGCAAGATGCCAAAGTAACTTGTGGCATCAATAGATCCCTTAGCAGCATCGGCCACAAGCAAATTCAGAGAATGAGCCCCACATGGAACAAACAGAGCTCTGGGATTAATTTCTAGGAGCCTGGATTGAACACCCTTGTTTTTTCCCCTCATGTTGGCCCCGTTGTCGTATGATTGTCCTCTACAGTCCATGAAAGGAACTTTTAGCTCCTCCAGTCTCTTCAGAATCAGAGATGCCAAATGTTGACCAGTGGACTCCTCTGCCTCCAAAAACCCCATGAAATGTTCCTTTATATGGGGCTTCCCCTCCAGTGACACAACCCGAATCACAACTGACAACTGTTCAGTGTGGCTGATATCTGGAGTGCAATCTAGAATTATTGAAAAAAACTTTGATTGTTTGATGTCGCTCACCATTGCTGAAATGGTCTTGCTGCTCGACAAATCAATGAGTTCGTTTTGTATGTGGTGGCCGAGGTAGCTGGTGTGACTGGAGGTCCCTTTTTGGACACGGTTAATGTGCTCTTGCATTATAGGATCAAATTGTGCCATCAGTTCAACTTCTTTCAGAAAATTGCCATTTGATGGTGAGAACAATTTTTCTGTATGTCCCCTTAGTGCCAAATTCCTAACTGCCAGAGAATGCACAATAGCAGTGAGACGTGTCAGCACCGCTCTCCATCTCAACTTCTCAGCCTCCAGAAGTGCCATCTCCTGCTTGTCAATGGTCTCCCCCTTTCTCATCCTCACTGCCAGTTCTTTCCAGATTTTCATAGAATTTAGGTGTTCTGAACTGTTGTCATGTGATGTGAGCAATGAGCTTGCATGCTTCCAGTCCGAGAGTCCCAAACTTGTTAAATTTATTTTCCTCTTGGAAAATAATGTACAACAGAAACAGAAAAGGCTGTTGTTTTTTAAGGAATAGACCAACCAACTTCTGGTTATATTTTCCCCACTAACCAATGACTTCCTGAAGTATTGATGGTGGAAACTTCTTCCGTCACTGTCGTTTCTAGGGAATACAAAGTCAGATGGTACTTGACTTGGTCCCCTGGAAACCAGTTGTGTCCGAATTCTCTCAGTCAGAACTGAAGGCCAGTTAGCAGGGTCGGTGGACAGAGACTCATCCTCAGGAGGCGATTCTGCTCCAGGCATTTCTAATAGAAAGAACAAGAGCATTACTCATTAGTATACACACCTAAGTTAGATAACACATTATTCACAGCACTTTGTTATGGTGGTGGTGTTATGGAATTATGGTGGTGAAACACCACACATACCCAGTAACCCAGACCCAGTGATAATAACATTATAATTTATAACTGTTTGCAAAATGCTTTGCAGGGATGCAGACACACATACACATACACACACACGCACACACTCACAGACATATGTGCACACAAACTCACCTGAAGAGTCCTGCCGGGGAGAAGTAGAAGCAAATGGGTCTTCATCCTCAGGATCAGACTGCATTTGTGGAGACATATGTGAGGCTGAGGAGGTAGATGGCTCCTCAGCCTCAATAATGGCAGAAGTAGACGGCTTCTCATCCTGGCTAGTGGCAGAGGGTGTTCCAAAATATTTCAAAAGTGCCCCTGCAAATAGTAAAATAGAACATAACAGACCAATGCATGAATAGGCTAGTACAATTAATTTAACATGTTATTAAGCACAATTTATTAAACTTTTAGAATAGGAAACAAATGAATAATACAACCTCCTTGGTTAATGGCTAATTATATACATAATAGTACACTTCAAATGACTCAGAAAGCTATATCACAAAATAGCAGTGCAATATAGCAGTGAAGAGTAGATGACATAGCTCTATACCTTTATCTTTTGCTCGTTTCTCCTCTTCTTCTTTCCTCTTTTTTCTAAACTGAGCACCTGATAGCTTTGACCTCTTCTTATCCATTTGCGGTTATTTGACAGACCTTAGTGGCTTAGTGTGAAGATTCGTTCTGTAATAAATAATATACATTTCACTATTTAACCAAACCCAGAAAAATAACATTACATATGTTAAAGTATGGGCCTTTATTCCCAATAATATTAATCTGGAAGCATTTTGCATTGTTTAGGTCTTTTATGGGAAGGTTTATGGAAAATGCAATAGATGGTTTTTTATTAATAAAAATATATTTATTGATCTTTTTTATTTATTTATTTTTTTTTATTTTTATTTATTTCTTTATTTATTTATTTTATTTTTATTTTTTTTTTTTTTGCAGGCGCTCATGCCGCCCCTCCACAAATGCCGCCCTGTGCGGCTGCCCATATTGCCCATATGAGGAACCGCCACTGTACATGCCTCCTCCTTTGAGGAGAGCACGCAGCACCAGACTTTCGAGACATTCTCATTCCTTTTCTGTCCAACTCTCTAATGCAAGGATTAATCAGTATTTTCAGTCTTTCCTCTACTCAATCGGTTAACTCTGGAACAATCTTCCTCAGTCCATCTTTCCCCCTATGACCTCCAATTTTTTAAACGCAGTGTCCAGGCATCTCGTAAACCCTGGACCTTGATTTTGGCTTTCTTCTTCCTCTATGGGGGTAAGTATTTTTGTGGGCATTCACCCTTGTCCCCCTCCTTCCTACACAAAAGAAAAATATTACTATTATTTTATTACTTATTTTATTGCTATTATTATTTTGTTGCTTATTTTATGGCTAATATTATTTTATTGCTTAATATTATTACAATGACTGTACTGTAATAAATATATGTTGCCCGAAGAGTAATAACAGCCTTCCGCAGGAATTAGCAAAAATATCTTGCCCGTAGTGCGGGTTTTTTTACTAGTTGACAATGTCCAGTTTTTTGATGTAATAACATTTAATTCCAACAATTCATGTATAATTTTTTGCAAATTCAATTTAAGCAATTGCAATGTTATTCGCAGTGATGTTTACTTGTTTTGTGTAACTGAAGGAAAAAGCCTCGCAGCTTATCCTTTTTCCTTGTTTTGATCGAAAGATCGAATGGTGACCCTAAATAGTTGACTAACCCAGTTTTCGTAAAGTACAGCTAATTAAATAAAGCCTACCGACAAATTAGGACCCTAGTCAATAGCGAGTGCACTATATAATATTTGAGGACATTACGTTCGAGGCGAAAACCGCTTATCGCGCACTGAGGGAGGTCAAGCTCGTGGTTCTTATCGACATATATTAACATACTTCCTCTTTATCTTCGCATCATTAACTTTACAAAACTAAATAAACAAATAAACTAATGGATAAATAAATTAATATTAACATTAACATCTTCGTACGTGATTGTATTAATATATGTTTTCCACCTTCATTATATTCTCAAACCCACATCACGTCAAGAAACAAAGAAATAAAAAAGTATCCCTTCAGAAAATGTAGAAAGTTGGGAAAAGGAAAACGGCAATAATTTGTGTTTTAAAAACAAGGGCTGCCTTAATAAGACTTCATTATCGCCATTGTTTATTATCAATTCCCACTTAAAGTGTCGTTAAAGAAGGCCATAATTTTGGTTTTTGCGAGTCGATTGAAGGTCGAGGCGAACTATATATATATAATATATATAATCTTTTTCCTTGGTTGTTGTCATCTTATCCTCAACTTACGATAAGAGTACCCTCATAATATAACAAAAAAAATTGAGGATTAATTTAGCAGAAATTTAGCATAAATAGATGATAGACTCGGTCTATTCAACCTTTTTATTGGATGTAATTTACTCTTTAGTTTTAATTTTAGTCTCATTCAACAAAATTATACTTTAATATAAAGTAGAGAGAATCTCAAAAGGCAAAAGATAATTAAAAAAACTAAACGACTTTTTAAACGCTGTTTGAAGACATCTTCAGCACCACAATTAGTGAATTAGGCAATGATATATATATATATATATATATTATTTCATTGTATAAGATTCCATAAAGTTTAAAATATTGAAAGCAATGAAGTAAATGACCTTTAAATCGAAAAATACAAATTTCTGAAGTACAGAAATACATTTTAATAAAATTAAAAATTAGTCGAAATTATCTTTTGTAGAAATCAAATGAGGTCAAAATTTGGCACTCAGACTGAACATACCATTAGTACATTATGCTGAACCATCACAAACCAATGAGCCGGGTGTACCTGGCTATGTGCAGTGGAGAGCGCAAGAGAACAACTCGCTCCTCCATCAAGCCAGGCCTAGAGGCGGGGCCACCAGCTTGACCTTCGTGTGAAGAGAGACCAACGCACGAAACTACTACGAGATGTACGAGGTATATATACATATATATTATTATCAATGTTCATGACACATATGTAAATAGATTAAGCAAAAGATAAATTAAAGGTTTCGCTGTTTTTCACAAAGCACCTTCCCCGACACCCCCTCTCATAAGAATACGAGGAGCACTTCACAGCATCATTGCCAAGAGCATAGAGGGTCAACGGACTGACAAGGCTTCCGTGTGTGTGTGTGTATATATATGCGTCTTGGTGGTGTAGTGGTTAGAGTCGAGACCCGGTAACGGCAGGCGGCGCGCAGCAAAACCCAGCTGTTCAGCCTTCCACACAATAAAGAAATTTGTTGGTAGATAATGGGTACTGGGTAGCCTAATGGTTAAAACACTGGGCTGCTGGTATGGCGTGGTTCGGCTTCCACGTTAAACTGCAGGTCTAAAGTGGAGTGACAAACTTGACCTTCGTCCGAATAAACAATTCGGCTGGACGCAAAACCAAGGTTAACCAACCAAGGTTATATACGAGTATGTATACAGAGTGAGCCAAATGTTTTACGCGGTGTTAAAGTTGCTCATCAGAACAGTGTGGCCAAACTCTTCCAACACGTGTAAAACCATTCTAAATCTTGTACTGCAGAAGTTTGACGAAACGGGTACGTAGTGTTAAACGAAACATTTCCTGGTCGGTGGACCGGGCTGCGTGAGCCGATTGACTGTCCAGCGTGGCCTCCGACTCTGATTCCAGCTCACTTCTTTTTACGGGGTATGCAATAAAAGACATTATTTAGTATGTGACGAAACTCCTCCGGATTCTTCCAACACTGAAGAATTTTATCGTTGCCAAAAGTGCGAAGCTTCTCAGTGTTGTTATGAATTGTTCAAATGGAAACAAACGTTATTCGTATTTCTCTTCTCGAAGGCAAACATATTTTAATGGTTTAATTTTTACTTTAGATTCAGAGATTTTTCTTTTAGAATTAACCAGTAAGGTGATCACAGTTAAATTAACCAACCATAGGAAAGTATTTTGAAATCCAGGGTTTCTTAAGAGGATGAGGAGGCACCCATTTACCAGACTTCTCGCTGGCATGGTGCTGAGAGATTCTTCTGTGTTGTGTTTTTATAATGTAACTGAAAGTACGTAATTCATGTTAAATAACTCTCTCTCTCTCTCTCTGTTTAATGTAATTATGTTAAAATGTGGGCCAAGTACTCTCCCCCTTTAATTAAGGAAACCAGTAAATGAGAAATTAGTATAAGTGAATTTAGTAATAGAATACACAGTATAAGAGATATAAAAAAGCCAAAGAATATAAAAATCCTGTTCATTTCATTACAGGAGTCATGCCAATGAGTTTGCCGATCAGTTCCAGTAACACTGCAGTCGTGCAGTCTTGAACGGTGGATGCATGAACAAAAGTATTATTTCTAAAAGTACTGCCATGACTTTTCATACAACTTTTAATTTTTTTTCACTAAAAATTCAAATAGAATTTAAGGCGTTTGTTGACCTTTAACCTCCCCCTCCCCCCAGGCCCCCATATATATATATATATATATATATATATATATAATGAGCACTATTGTTTTCTAATTTTGAATAAGGAACTGAACAGAGTACAGAGTATCATATACAGGAGGGAATTACGTTTATTGAACCCAGGAGAAGTATCACAAGGTCAAAGGTTAAATAATAATGCCAACAGGATTTGTAAATTTGGAATCGTGGCATGCATGCAATGCCACTTTGTCTCCATCGTTCGTAATGAGGTAGCTTAAATGTCTCTATCCAAGCTGACCTTACAAATAAAGAATAGTGCTAGTGCCATACTGCGCGAATTGAAGTATATATTTCAATCAGCACTACTTTACTCGACTTACCCGTTTACACACACACACACACTCCAGTAATTTTTAGGGGTGCCTATTTTACTCCTGTAATTTAGTCATCTCTAAGATTTAATTAATATAGCCTGCGATGGTTTTGTTGTCCGAAATATTTTATCACTTATGTAGTAATGTTTGCACGCTGATTCCGAAAATAACATTCATTTTTCGTCATCACGTACAGATTTTTCACAAAATGTCATATTACTCCAGAATTATTACATAAAAGAAAAGGAACCGCGTACATTCGAGACTAAAAGGCATAGATCTCACGAGAAAACTCAGGACAAATAACGATGAATATGTAATTGACATCAATAGTCTTCTTCTTTTTGAAGTTGTTTGCATTTGTAATTAGCATAACAAAACGAAATAGGTACCTCATGTAAATTGAAATAAATAATATTTATTTATGTTGTTTTTTCCCTTCCAGTTTGCAGAAAATCCTTACGTGATAGAAAAAAATGGACACCTTATTCGAAATCAACGTAGTTGAATTATATAAAATCAGTTATTGGTAAGAAAACAACTCTTACAAAGTTCTCATTCGCAGGCCTGTGTATAATTAGACTCGTATGTAAGTCGTATGCAAGTCACGAACCGCTTGTGTATTAGTAGTATAGGTACCACGACATGGAAATGTAATACTGTATTCACAAACTGACCTTCACTTATTTTCAAGGATACGACTTTCACGATATGGTCGGTAATTGAGGGCATTCACTTCACTCCTGCAGCGTCTGACGAAGAAAACTTGACGGGGGACCACCTCCTTAATTAAATCTGCTGGTGGAAAAATCTGTAGTTAAAATAATTACATATTCGCGCACTACAATATACCAAATAGTGAATCTAACTATACTGTACGTTTAATCCAACTGTACTATAGTTGCACTATACATTTTTTTTGTTTTAGCTCTCTTCTCTTTCTACTATATTGGGGGGAGGGTTGCCGGCATTCGCCCTTGGACCCTCCTTCCTGCATTACAAAATATGCTTATTGCTCTGATCAAAAACTATACAGCCACGGAAGAACTAGTTAGATTAGCCATAGTATAGGTGTGATTACAATTTCTTTATAATAATAATAATAATAATAATAATAATATAATAATAATAATCAGACTGGAGGTTCAGTAACTGGCACAACGTTTAAGTCAGACTAATGCGGTCAATTGCGCCAACTTCTGGATTATTTCCAGCACAATCGGGAATCGAAACCCCGGTCTTAGTGACTTCATTTGGTTTGCTTATTGGGAAACGGTGTTACCACTGGTAACCATTTGGTAGTCTTCGGATAGTTAACCACGTATTTGGTTGTTTTAACCAGTTAATGTTCCTCCTCGATGGTCACTCTTTGCGCACCTCAGACTTCGCCATTTAAATTCCTGACGATGGACAATAATTTTTGTTAGTACTCCTTGACTTATCCAAATTTATTAAGTGTATGGACACAAATTGTATAATAGTGTCACGTGATCCATGTTATATAAAGAACGGATATATATATACTTCACTATATATGGTTAACTTTTTACTAACAAATCCAGATGAACAATTCAACCATGCAACCATGATCGCACAACTATTGCTTATAATTTTCTGGTAAGCTATAACATGATTGATGAAGTTACAGCACTATCGAAGTGACCATGTACGCATTTGGTAATCACCATTCACGAGGTATATATCGACATACGCGTACAAACCAAAATAAAAATTCCAAAATGTGTACACAGGAAATATGTACGTAAAACAATGTATACAGTTTAGGTAAAAAACTTCGTCCACGAACCTAAAATTTGTAAACAACAAAAAAAATTACTAATTGGTTAAATGATTGAGTTCTGTTTTTGAAACTTGAATCCTGCCCCCGAAAGAGAATAAAGTATCCATAAAGAAAACAATATTATTACCAATTATAACCATTTCTTATTTTTTTATGTTTTTAGAAAAATTTTGGGTTTGTAGGACCCCACCCCCGCACCCGAAATTAAACATAAAAACCTTTCAATTATATTTCACCAAAAAATTTTCCAAATCAAAACTTGGTCTTAATCTCCCATCCCCACATCCCTCCCTCATCGAAAAATAAGCAGCTATCAAAACAACGGCATGATGTCATTCATTTACAACATGTTATGTTAATGAAGTCATCAAAAATTAATGTATTTCCTACAGTGGCTCTTTCGTAACAAATGAGATAATAAAATGATGAAACACGACATTACATAGTAACCTCCTTCCTCAATATACAATTAAGTAGTGAGTATTTTTTCCTACGACAAAAATTTAAATTAGTCTCACTTCATTTATAACTTTTCTTAACACCCAAATGCACACACACACACACACACACACACATATATATATAATGAAAACTATGATGTACTATACACAGACTTTGCTAAAGCGTTCGACAAGTGTGACCATGGAATCATAATACATAAACTGAAATATATGGGAATAACAGGAAAAGTAGGGAAATGGATATATAATTTCCTTAGTGAGCGGAGACAAGTCGTTACAGTACAAGGAGTATCTTCATCAGAATCAGAGGTCCTCAGCTCAGTACCACAAGGAACGGTATTAGCTCCACTACTCTTCATAATCATGCTAACTGACATAGATGAGGACGTTACCAGAGACAGCACAGTAACATCCTTTGCAGATGACACAAAGATCAGTAGAAAAATACGAAAACCAGAAGACATAGGATCCCTACAAACCGACATAAACAAAATTTACAAGTGGACGGAAGACAACAATATGAAGTTTAACACCGAGAAATTTCAGCTATTACGGTACGGAAAAAGAGAAGACCTAAAGTCCATGGAATATTATACCCCAAATGGACAGGAAGTCCAGAGAAATTCCAGAGCAAAAGATTTAGGGGTTGTAATGACAGATGATGCGAAATTTGAAACACAAAATAAGATAGCAGTAAACAGAGCAAAGAGAATAACGGGTCTGATATTGAGAACTTTTAAACGAAGGGATAGGAATGTAATGATCCCCCTACTGAAAACCCTGATAATACCCAAACTGGAATACTGCTCGGTCCTAACATCCCCATATAAAAAAGAAGACATTAGACAGCTGGAGGGGATTCAAAGAAGTTTCACAGCCAAGATCAATGGGTGCAAAGAACTAAATTACTGGGAAAGGTTACGAGAACTAAACCTATATTCACTGGAAAGGAGAAGAGAGAGATACACCATTATTTACACTTGGAAAATAATGGAGAAACTAGTCCCTAATCTTACTCTGAATCCCATAACTCCCCAAACAACGGTGGAAGGTAGAAACGGTAGACTGTGTCGTATTCCCAAATTGAAGGCGAGACAGGGAACATCCTTAACCCTGAAAGAAAATAGTTTTGTAGTGAGAGGACCAAAACTATTTAATCAGCTGCCCAAAGACCTAAGAAACACGAAGGGAGTTGCATGGAAATCTTCAAAAGAAGACTTGACGCCTGGCTCAGAACAATCCCCGATGAGCCGGGCGTACCTGGCTATGTGAGGTGGAGAGCGCAAGAATCCAACTCACTACTTCACCAGGCCAACTCGAGAGGAGGGGCGACACGCTTGACCTTCGCGAAATGAGAAATCATCACGTGGAACCTTTGTAAGGTTGTAAGGTAAGGTAAGGTTTTATATATATATATATATATATATATATATATATATATATATATATATATATATATATATGGGATGAATTTCACAATAAAACACGTGAAATGAATGAATGCTGCAAACCCACAAGGAAAAGAAAAACGATTCCAACTGAATACGGATATAGATGTTCTTTGGACTAGACTAACACAGAGCATTGTTGCTTTCATTGGTGATAAACCACGTACGAAAACCTCGTGAGTACTTTGAACCCCCCTATTTGCTTGGCAATGCTGCTGCGAGCCGATCTTACCCTAAAATGGGTGTATGGGCGGAATGGTGCTCCATGTAAAAAGATGCTTAACGCTTCCTACTTACACTTAAATTACAAATGCAACGATGAGATATATATATATATATATATATATATATATATATATATATATATATATATATATATATATATATATATATATATATATATATATATATATAAGAAAAATAACTAGATTAGAAAGTAGAAAGAAAGTAGAGTAAACTAAAGGCATAATAATTTTAACCATGTTCGTCATAAAGAGACGCCGTAAAGTCTACCACTTTTCTTCTTTAATATTTTAAACTGTTTAGCAATAAAAAAAATTTTATGGGATAACATTTTTTCCTTTTTCTTCTTCTTCTTCTATTTTAGAACAGTTCAAGGATGGTTCGTCTCACTTCATCATATTATCATTACAGGGTGTTCCATGTGTAAGTCAGTCTTGGATTGAATGTAGCAGTTAAATGAAAACCTACATTGACTTATGGGACACCCTGTAAGGGGCCCTACGAATAAATGTATTCATATACAGTGTATATATATATATATATACGATATAGAGTCTTCAAAATAGGACTGATCATTCTCTGTTGTATATAACTTACAAATGATAAGTCCTTTATTGAAGTCCCTGTCTATATATATATATATATATATATATATATATATATATATATATATTATATATATATATATATATATAATACTGTATATGTGTGTGTGTGTGTGTGTGTGTGTGTCCCAGTATACACAACGACGATTGTATATACCCAAAACACTTATAAACTAAAGCCCTTATAAACTTATAAACTGAAGGTATAATAATAATAATAATAATAATAATAATAATAATAATAAAATTGAACTAATCGATAATGGAGAGTCTCCCTCAAAAAATAAACTTCCCAAAAGAAAATAAAGTTGATAAAATAAACACACAAATAATGAATAAATGATTCTTTGGTCTTTTTTATGAGAATTTTCAAGACAGGTGCAGTAATCAGATCATTAAACATTAAGAGTCGAGTTTTTAGAGCAGAAAAGATATAATATACGTTAAACTTATATATATATATATATATTGTCCAGAAGTCCTGCCCCAAAGGCAGGATGTTTGGGGACACCATATATATATATATACAGTGTATATATTATCAACATTTAAGACACAAATAAATAGTTTAAGTTTAAGGTTGGAGAAAGATTTCACTGTTTTACACAAAGCACCAATCTGTCCATACATCCATTCAGAGTACAAGCAGCTCGCAGTATCATTGCCAAGTATATATATAGAGTCATCGTACTGACAAGGCTCCTTCAAGTTCTTCATCACTACTGGAAACAACAATGATTCGTGTTATCATAATCAGTGTGTGGTCAAGTTCGTAATCATCATATTGTCTGTGTCATTAGTTTGCACTGCTTGAGGAACTCTTGGCACTACGGGTGTGGTTGCATGATTCATCATGCGCTAAAGTTTGTGCTTCCTCGCCAAGGCAACGCAGATGCGTCTCTTTCAATTACAAGTACATTCCTATCCCCTCAAGCTTTCTCTACACAAACTGGACCAAGAACTCAGAATTTCCGCTATTTCAAACCTTCCTTTTATCCAATATCCATTTTATCTTTGTAAAATATTAACGTAGTTACCCATAACTCTCACAATTATTTTATAATGCTTCCAACCCAGTTCATAAATATATAGAAAGTGTAAACATAGAAGCTATACAAAGGACATTTACGTCTAACGTAGAGAAAACTAAAGATGAAGACAACTGATCACGACGACAATCCTTGTAATTGTATTCCTTTGAAAGAAGACGCGAGTGATACCCGATAATATACAGTACATATAGAAAACATTCAAGGAATATGTCCCAAACTTTAGAAATAAAATAAAAATGTACTGAACTAAGAGAATATGTATATTTTGTACTATCGCAGATGTGGTGGAACAGGAGACCATGAAAAGAAAAATGGAAAATACTGTCAGGATACGAGGGGAGTTACGAGGAGTTACAAGGACAAGAAATACCTCAAAAGGCCTTGCGGCCCATACCGAGGAGGTACCAATGGCAACGGGTGCCAGGGAAAAATTCCTACACTCTCAAATAGTGTGCAAGATTCGGTTTAACCTTTCCTTGAACTGATCCACAGAGGAACTGTTCACAACTTCTGAAGGTAGCCTGTTCCACGTGTCACGGGTCTTATAGGTAAAGTAATTCCCACACACACTAGTGCTAAACCGTTTCAAATCCAACTTCCAACCATTGTTGCGATCCTATATCTTCTGGGTTTCTTATTTTTCTACTGATCTTTGTGTCATCGGCAAAGGATGTTACTGTGCTGTCTCTGGTAACGTTCTCATCTATGTCAGTTAGCATGATTATGAAGAGTAGTGGAGCTAATACTGTTCCTCGTGGTACCGAGCTGAGGACCTCTGATTCTGATGAAGATACTCCTTGTACTGTAACGACTTGCCGCCGCTCACTAAGGAAATTATATATCCATTTCCCTACTTTTGCTGTTATTCCCATATGCTTCAGTTGATGTATTATGATTCCATGGTCACACTTGTCGAACGCTTTAGCAAAGTCTGTGTATATTACATTATAGTTTTCATTACTTTCAAGTGCATCAATAATGTTGTTATAGTGTTCCATTAGTTGTGATAGGCATGATCTGCCTGACCGAAACCCATGTTGGTTATCATTTAATTTTTTCTGAGTTTCCAAAAAGTCGTAGATTTTCTGTCTATTCTTTCAAATATTTTAGTGAGATGAGATGTAAGCGACACTGGCCTATAGTTTTTGGCCTCGGATCGATCTCCTCCTTTATATATTGGGACTATGTTCGCGCTCTTCAGGATGCCCGGTAGTGTCTAGTGATCGTCTCCATATCCAGTATAGGGGCTCAGCGATTGCATTCTTGCAGTTTTTGATCAGTGTGGCATTCCATTTATCCGGTCCTGCCGCTGAGTGTGCTTTTAGTTTCCCTATAGCTTGTGTAATATCATCTGTCGTAAAGTCGAAGTTCGTTATACTTTCCCCTTGTAGTTCTTCTTCAAAGAACGCGTTTCTATCGCGTATCAGTGTCAGTTTTTGGGATAGTGAAAGATGATTCGTAATGAGCTCTTAATATTTCAGATACTTCTGTTAGATCATCAGATCACTGTTCTCGTTTTTCAGAGGTCCGATAGTCGCATGATTTTTCGACTTCCTTTTTACAAAATTAAAGAAGTATTTTGAGTTAACCTTTATCGCTTCTATAGCGTCGTCGTCTTCTTTTTCTGTATGCTTCTCAATTAGTTCCTGTATGACGTCATCGATATTCTGCAGTTTATCATTTAATATTTTTCTAATGTTGTTTACAGTTACTTAACTGCGTAGTTTTTCTCTTTCGGAACAATACCTTCTTTTGTCTCTCGAACCTGCTTCTCTTTCCTCTTTGTTGTATTTTTGAGACATGTCTTTCCACAATTTCCAGCGTCTTCTCCTCTAAAGTCATTAGCATATCTTCCGTTGTCTTGGTCTCGAAAATGGTTTTCCAATCTATTACTTCCATGCTGGATGCAACATCTTCCCAGTTTATAGCTTTGGAATGAAGATTACAAATTTCGAATTTGCTTCTTTCGTTGTTTGTGTTCTTTCCTTTCTTGTTGCTTTTATATTGGTTGTTATTTCAATAATGTTATGATTCGATATTATAGTTGGGGATATTTCTACATTATCAATTAGGTTGTTGTTGGTTGTTGTTTAGCCGATCAGCCCACCCTGATCGAGCAAGCCGGCGGCACGCAGGTAACCGATCGCCCTCTCCGGAGTGGACCAGAGGTTCAGCGCACTCGTGATGTTGTGTTGTGTTGCTGTTGTTTGTGAATACCAAATCTAGGCAGTTGTTTTTTCTTGTGCCTTCTGTGCCTTCTTGTGCCTTCTTGTGCCTCTGTTATTTCTTGTGCCCCCCTTGTCCTAGTGTATACAATATTTTTTCCTATCCTTTTATATTTCATGAATGGGAAATTAAAATCAACACAGAGAAAAATATTTGGGGCTGGAGAGTGTAGATCTTTTACCCAGCTTCTTACCTCTGTAATGGAATCTGAAAATTTTGAGGTTGGCGTGTTTGGGGGTCTGTACATTACAATTAGTACCATATTTAATGTTTCAACTTTTGCTGCTACACATTCTACGTAGCTGTTTGAGGCACTTATAGTCATTTCTGCCATATGCCTTTCGCGTGTGTAAATAGCACATCCTCCTTTACTTCTCACTGTTCTGTTCGCTCGGAGTATGTTAGAGTTGTCAATTTGTATTTCTTTTTTGTCAACACAGAACTCTCAGTTTTCACAGTTCGCCTGGCAGTCCTTTAGATGAGTTTCCGTGAGGCATGCAAAGTCTGCTCCGGCTTCTTGCACGAGTCCTTTCAGGTATAAAACTTTGTTCGGGAATGATTTGATTTAAGGCCCTGAATGTTGGTTAGGATTATTTTTATTTTTTCTCTATCGTTTTCGCGTACAGGTGGTACCGATTCGTTTTCCAATCGTGGTGCCGGTTTCGTTGCCTTGTGGTCCTCCGAGAATTTGCCTCTTTTTATCTTTGTCGGCACCTATTGTCCCGATAACGTATAAAGTGTCTTTGTGCGTGCCTTTTGTCCGGCTCTCGGATTCCTATATTTGTCAGCTGACTTTGTATTTGCTGGATAGTATTTAGCAGCCGAATTGTGTTGGCTACATCTAAAAAATTGGTACCCTTCTTTGATGTTCGTTTTTCCTGTTCACCCGTTGCGCGTTCCTTGAGGGTGGTGGTAACGGCATTTTTGTCCGTATTTGCACCTCCCATATCTTGCATAGGTGTTGCAGACAGTAAGATGGTGGAACTCGCACTTCTTTTCAAATTTGCAATATCCACTTGCGTAATGTGTGTTACATAATGTGGGATGTGCATAGATGCATTGCCCATCCCGATATCTGCAGTTCCCTTTTGCGTAGTATTTACATACGGTATTTTCCACGCTTCTAACGTACTTCTTGTTATCTTATTATTTTCAATGTTCTTAATTTTGGTATTATCATTATTTTTCTTTGGCTTTATTTCCTACGTTTCTAGTTATTATCTTTTTTTTTAGCATTTCGCTAATTGGACAGTTTTACTACCTCGCAACTTTTATTTATCTCTTTTCTTTCATCTATGTCTTCATTCCGTATTATATATATATTTATATATATATATATATATATATATATATATATATATATATATAAGGTGCAACAAAAGTCTGTTCTCATAGGGAAGTAAGAAATAACAGAATCGATCGTGATGAGTTTGTATGTACTACGTGGCAACAATGTCTGGTTATTAGCAATGCAATTTAAGCTTGTACTGGATTAATTGGCAATTTGATTGTATTGTTTGTAGTGTATAGTTAAAACTATTTTCTCGCTCAATTCTGTTATTTCTTATTTCCCTATGAGAACCGATTTTTGTTACACTATATATATATATATATATATATATATATATATATATATGAGCAGTTGATTTTCAACTTTTTTTCTAATGACTCTAAAAAGAGGCTGATGAAGAAGAACGATTGAACCACACACACACACACACACACACATGACAACCGTTTCTCTGTCTGAACAAAGTCTCAAAAGCTATTGATTCACAACACAACATCCGTGTCACTTTTTTTTTTTTCTTTTTTAGTAGATAGAATGCGAGAAATTACTAATCTAGAAGACACAAGTAAAGAATACTATAATCATTCAATTGGTATACATAGATAGTATTTTTTAAATTTTGCTCGTGAATGCGTAGTATATTGTGTGCACAATATACTACGCATTCACGAGCAAAATTTAAAAAATACTATCTATGTATACCAATTGAATGATTATAGTATTCTTTACTTGTGTCTTCTAGATTAGTAATTTCTCGCATTCTATCTACTAAAAAAGAAAAAAAAAAAAGTGACAAGGATGTTGTGTTGTGAATCAATAGTGAAACATATAGTACGTATATGTGTGTGTGTATATATATATATATATATTGGACAATAATGGTCCTTTCACTTGTACATGGGAGTTTGTATATATATATATCCAGCTGGGAGTTGTCACAAATTATATACATTACACTGCCCAACACCAATTTTGCCGATTTAATTCTAACACCTGTTTTTAGGTAACTTTGGTGTGCTGATTTAAAAAAATCACCTTAGTTTTTGCCTATCACGTCAGGTTTTCGAGCAATCAAATACGGATATTTCGGAGATATCGCATTTTGGCAGGGTGTGAACTTTAATATACAATGGTAATATTGACACATAAAGTGATTAAAAGTGTTTAAATAAGCAAAAAATGAATCCATATTAAAGCAAGCACGGGACCAGTTTTCTTAACATTGTCTTTTTCTTGTTTTCTTACTTTTCAGTGCTGATAAATTTTCTCTTATAGGACTTCCTAGAATGAGAGATGTCAAGACAATCTCTTTGCAGGCTCCAGCAATAGTCAGCCACCATATGGGTATCCCATCTTCCTTGGTATCGTTCTTCCATCACTTTGATATCTTGGTGGAACCTTTCACCTTGCTCTTCACTAACATCACCAAGATTTTCTGGAAATTTATCCAGATGACTGTTGAGATAGTGAACTTTAATGCTCATGTTGCAACCCAACTGCTGAAAGTTTACAAGTAACGTCACTAGCGGAACCGGCTGCTCTCACTCCGCCAATGGGAAATCTCTCTCAGATCATGACGTCACGCTCACACCTGGGGAAATCACAGACACCCAAGATTTTAATATGTTGTACATGACCTTTAGATTTAATGCACAGATCTGCGTATTCCACAGATAAAATTTTAACAGCAAAACAGCTGTTAACAGGTCTCAAAAATCATCAATTTTGATAAGCGCCCTTCATGGATCACCCAAAATAGGCATATTGCATTGCACGAAAACCTGATGTGATGGACAAAATCTAAGGTGATTTTTGAAATCAGCACATCAATATTATCCAGAAACAGGTCTTAGAATTAAATCAGCAGCAAAAAAAAATTTTTTTTTTGTTGGGCAGTGTTATCATAGACTTTAATTAATTTGACTTCCTCATTTGAAACTTTACACACACACACACACTTCTTGAATTGTCTTGAGATGGGTATCTAATTTCCTGAACGTATATGATCCATACATTTTCGAGATTCTACTAATGCTCGAAGTTGGTCCTTGACCAAAAATATGAGGTTGTAGCAATTACTGAATCTTGGTTAAGTATAAAAAGTAGAGATTTTCGCGGAGAATATCACATTCCTGGTTATGAGATGTTTAACAATGATAGAATAGGAAGAAGGGTACGGTACAGTAGTCTTCATTCGGTCACAATTAATTAAAACCCACAATTAAAAACATTGCAGAAATTAATATTAATATAAATGCTACGTTTGTTGAAATTAAAGACAACTCACAAAAGAAATTAATAATTCTTGATGTAAGTAGCGAACATGATGCGATAATTATGGGAGATCTTGATTTACCTCGTGGGGATGGGGGTGGTCTTTTACAATCTAATTCGGGTCGTCGATTGTACGAGGATTTGCTCGAAAGTCCACTTTTTCAAATGGTCAAGTAATCCACTAGAGAACGCAATATTCTAGATTTAGTTTTGAGTAGAGAGCTAGATTTAATTGATAAAATCTCTGTTGGAGATTACTACTCCACCAGTGTCCATAAGCAAACAACATTTGAAATTAAAATTAATGTTCATAATTCGGAAAGGCTGGAATAGGTTTTGGATTTTAAGAGAGATAAATTTCGTGACATGAAACTGCAACTTTCGACCCATAATAATTGGGATGAGGCTCGATCGCACAGTGATATTAATGTCACATGGACTTCTTTTTATATTTATTTTAAACGTTTAGAATTGAGTAATATTCCATTACGGATAAAGAGACTGGTAAAGTCTGTTAAACCTAAATGGTGGAAATGTTGAAATTAAAAGTAGCTTAGCGTTAAAAAGGAACGCGTATTTTAAATTTAAAGAAACAAATAATTTGTCCGATGAAAATGTTTAAAAGCCATTGAGAAAGCGAAGCAAAACACTTATTAGAATTTTTAATGTTTTTGATGATCTTGGTGGTCTGGTCTGTATTGAAGGGTGTAATGGTCGTGTCGAGTCTGTAGGTTTTCTTGTGTCTGGCTGTTTGTCTGTCTGCGTGTTTCTGGTTGTTGTCTCTGTTTAAGGACTTATCTTTGCGTAGTGATTAACTAGAATGTTAGCTTGTTGTGTGTATGTTGGGATATTATTTTGGCTGCGACAGATAGCCGTGTGTGAGGTGTGAATGCCGCTGTTAGGGGGTAATGCTGTTTATAGTCTTGTATAGCCTGTATGTATCTGTGGAGTGGTTTAGTGTTGTTATGAATTCCCTGAATGTTTCTGTTTGTTTTTCTTTGAGTTTGTTGTTTATTTCTGTGTTGAGCTGTTGTATCTGCTGCTTTATGGCTTCTGTGTGTGGTGTTTGTGTGTTATGTTTGAGGTTGTTACGTTGCCTTATGAGGTGGGCTATTTCTCTAGTGTAATTTGGGTTGTATTTCCTAATGTTGCCCTTGGGTATGTATTTGTTTGCATTATTGATAATCTGATTAAATGTCTTGAGTGTTGTATCGATGTTTATGATGGGTGTGCTGTTTAATGTGGTGAATTGTTCCTCAGTCTGTATTTTGAACTGTTCCCAATCAGCTTTCTTGTAATTTCTGTAAGTGTGCCTAAGGCTGTTGGGGCAGAGTGTAGAATGTGTTGTAATGATGATGGGCAGGTGGTCTGATGACAGTTGTTTTTCTGTTCTCCATTGTGTATGTGTTGCTAGTGAGGGGGAACAGAACGTTATGTCTGGGGAGGAGTTTGAGTATCCTGCTTGATGTGGTATGTGTGTATGTTCTTCTGTATTGTTAAGAATGAAGAGGCTGTTTAGTTTGTGTGGCTATGTTGGCGCCTCTGGTGTTGTTTTGGTTGTGCAGGTACCAACTAGTGTCTTTGGCGTTGAAGTCTCCTCCTAAGATGACATTAGTGAGAGAGGCAAGATTGTGTAACTGTGGATTGTTATTGGCTGGCACCTGAGGTGAACTATCTGGTGGGATGTAAATGTTGATTAGTGTGGTGTTGTGTTTTGCGCGTGTTTTAATGTTAACTGCCTGTATTTCTATCGTGTTATCTGCTTGGATTGTGTTTGTAATGTTTTGAGTAGCATCAGTGTAGCTAATGCTTTTACGTATGTAAGTGATGAGTCCACCCCCGTTACCCCCAGTACGATCTTGACGGATCGCCGTGAAGTCAGGGATGGTGGGTGTTTTGTGTGTGCGTTTTAGTTTTGTTTCTTGTATAAGTGCTATGTGAATGTTTTGTTTGTGTACGAATTCCCTAAGCTGCATGATTTTGTTTGTGAGGCCATCTACGTTGTACTGTAATATGTTAATATTATACTTCTGTATGTGTCTCATGGTGCTATTGTGTCTATGTCTTTGTGTATGGTGACATGTGTAAGTTGTAGTGGGGCCTGGATTAGTCTTAATGTCGCCAGAGAGTAAGAGTAGTTCGGGAGCACGCAATTGTTCCCTGTAATTGAAAAAATAGCACGCTGAGAATAGGTCCGGCCCCGGGAGCCGATCGGCACTCTGACCGTGCCACGCAACAGGCCGTCGACTGCCAGTCTGGCCAACCGTAGACAGCCCGCTGCACGGAGATTTGAGGAAGTTTGGCCACCAGCGCGTTGATGTTTTGGTTTGACGTCACCTCTTCGCGTTGACGTGTCCTGCGCTGGAGGATGCAGCCACTGTTTAGAAGCTTCCTCGTCAGCTGCTAACACTTTTTTCACGTTGTTCTCGCTACCTGTTCAGACGTTTTTTATAAACAAATTCGAAGGCTACTGGACCAGACAACATATCTAACATACACCTTAAACACTTGGGCCCACAAGGAATACTAGCTCTCACAAATATCAGCACATATTCATACCAACACTGTATTATTCCTGACATATGGAAACAAGGTAAAATTATTACACTACTCAAACCAAACAAAAATCCAACAGAACCAGCTTCCTATAGACCCATTACTTTACTATGCACACCTTCCAAAGTAACAGAAAGACTAATCTTACAAATCACCAACCCACACATACCACTATCGCCTACTCAACATGGATTCAGACCTCACCACTCAACCACGACATTACTCACTAACCTCACGCAGCACATCATGGATGGCATCAACTCTAGAAGACCAGCTCAACGTACACTATTAGCAACAATAGACATTAGTAAAGCATTTGATGCTATCCCACGCTTCCCTCTCATAAACAAAATACTCAACACAAACATGCACAATAACACCAAAAGGTGGCTGAGCAACTATCTCTCAGGAAGATACTCACATGTCACATTTAATGGCAAGTCATCCAAAAACAAGCTTTTTCCGAACGGGGTCCCTCAAGGCTCTGTTCTCTCACCAACACTCTTCAACTTATACATGCATGACATTCCAACACCCATAGATAACAAGCTTAGCTTATCATCATATGCAGATGATATCACTCTAACATCCACCCACAACAACATCGACACCGCTACAAATAACCTACAAACATACATAAAGTATACAAGATTGGCTCACACACAATAGACTCAAAGTAGCGCCCACAAAATCAACCATCACCTTGCTTACAAGCAACACAAAAGAACACCAGGTAATTCCACAACTTACACTAAACAACATCAACATTCCACACACTCACAGAACCAAAATACTAGGTGTCACATACAACACATCATTATCTTTTGCAAACCACATTCAGGACATTAAAAACAAATGTACGTCAAGACTTAACACGCTTAGGGTACTAACAGGCACAAACTTTGGACACCAGCAGGAAACAACATCACTCATCTACAAACAATATATTCGCTCAGTTATGGACTATGCTAGCCCATGCTGGGCACCCATTATCTCAAACACACACATAAACACCTTACAAACAATACAAAACAACGCACTTCGTATCATTACAGGATGCACTCAAACAACACCAATAGAACACCTGCACACAGAAACAAAAATACTAAAAGTTAGGGAACATTTAGACATGAGGGGAACACAATTCATGCAGCAGCGACAACTAACCCACAACACCCTTGCCACTACATGTACAATCATGCACCAACACCTCGCACCATTAAGGTAACACCAGAGAGACATTATAACCAAACTACTCCATCCATACCACGCCCCACAGACATCACACAGTACAGAAAACACATACACACACACCTAACCCACAAAGCACTGACACGACTCGGTCCGAATGCGGTCCTAGGTGCGAAGCCGCCGCCCATTAACAGGTCAGAGATCAGCCTGAGCAGATCGGATCGAGTTAACTTAGCACGATTCCGATGTGGACATCACCCCAACTTACGGACATATAAACACAGACTAGACAACTCCATAGACGACACCTGCCACCTGTGCCAAGACACACCACAAACAATTGAACACATTATGACGGACTGTACCGCTCTAGCACAACAACGAACACAACACAACATCACGAGTGCGCTGAACCTCTGGTCCACTCCGGAGGGCGATCGGTTACCTGCGTGCCGCCGGCTTGCTCGATCAGGGTGGGCTGATCGGCTAAACAACAACAACAACAACAACTTATTAGAAAAAGTAAACGCGACTATCAACTATACATATATAGTGAACCAAATTAAATCGAATCCGAAGCAATTCTCTCATTATGTTAGGAATAAAAAAGTAGCTTCGCGGACTATTATACGGTAAAATAACGAACAAATTTACGATGACTTACGAATGACGAAAGTTTTAAATGAATTCTTCTCTTCCGTCTTCACTAACAAAAATACGAACAACATTCCTGTTCCCGTAATCATGCTCAATGATGATCGGTTAAAGCTTCACGTTAATGAAACTTGAAGTACTCTCGGCCACAGGTAAAATTAATCCTAATAAAACTCCAAGTCCAGATAAGCTTTACCCTAAGGTACTTAAAGAAGTGAACTGCGCAATGGTCTCTCCTCTCACATATATAATTATTAATAATAATAATAATAATAATAATAATAATAAATCGTTACAGTCCGGAGAAGTTTCATTCGATTGGAAACCTGCAAACATTACACCAATATTTAAAAAAGGGGACAAATCGCTTCCGGGAAATTATCGTCTCATCAGTCTGACTTCAGTAGTTGGTAAGCTTATGGAGACGATCGTGCGGGACAAAATAGTTAATCAGTTAGAAATTAATAAATTAATAAAATAATTTTAACGCGGCTTTCGACGTAATCGTTCTTGTCTTACTAATTTGCTCGATTTCTTTAATGTATTTGTAAATATATATATTGTGGAGAGTAAAACAGTCGATATTATATATTTCAATTTTCAAAAGGTGTTTGATAAAGCGCCACGTAAGAGATTATAAGCTAAACTTTATTCTCACGGAAGTGATGGTAGTGTTTTCGAGTGGATTGAAGATTGGCTTAGTGGACGTAAACAAAGAGAGCTCATTAATGGTAAAGCGTCTAACTGGAAAAGTGTAACTAGTGGCGTGCCTCAGAGATCAGTTCTGGGACCAGTTCTTTTTATTATCTATATTATCGACTTGGGAATTAATAGTATAATTTCAAAATTTGCGGATGATACCAAACTAGAGGTACGAACAAATCAGCGGCAGAACGTTTGCGGATTCAGAAAGATACCAATAAATTACCGGAGTGGGCAGAATTTGGCAATAAACTTTAATATAGATAGATTTAAAACGTTATATATCGGTAGAGACAATGTTAAAGAAAAGTATTTTATGTGTAACAAGACACTAACGAGTGTTACGGAAGAGAAAGACTCGGGTATTATTGTTGCCGACACTCTTAAACAGAGTAAGCAATGTATCGAAGCAGTTAGAAAAGCAAATAGAATCTTAAGATTTATTGGTAGATCATTCAAATTTAAGTCGGAGAAAACAATGTTAACATTATATAATTCCTTAGTATGCCTCCATCTGGAATACTGCGTTCAGTTCTGGTTCCCATATTTACGACAGGACATAGACAGAATGGAGAGTGCAGCGACGGGCTACTGAGATGATTCCCAGACTTAAAAACAAATCATACGTTGCCCATTTAGAAACATTAAACTTATTCTCACTCGTAAGAAGGCGAATTCGAGATGATTTAATCCAGATGTTTAAAATGATTAAAAATTTCGATAATGTCGACGCCGAAACATATTTCTCCTTCAGAAATACAGATAGAACTCGCGGTAAGTCTCAAATTACTGGGTAAACATTTTAATTCTAATGAAGCTAAACATTTTTTCTTCAATCGTATTGTTAATTTGTGGAATAGATTGCCAGCCACCGTATTTCAAAGTAATTCGATCGAATCCTTTAAAAAGAGACTAGATGCTTATCTTGCCTTAAACCTACAGTTGGAAGTATTTGTTAGAACGTAGAAGTAGGCCTATTGTAGAATTTTCACTCTGATTCCCTCCTCTTTATTTTAAAATTTTCACTTTATCTTTAAATTTCTTTCCTTTCTTTCAACCTCTCTTCTTTGCTTTGCATTAAAGCTTTCATTTGTCTTTAAATTTTCTTACATCTTTTAACCTTCCTCCCTAAACAGACAGCCTCGTAGGTAGGGCATGGTTTTGAGTAATCAGTTCTACAGATCTACAGAAGCTAAGGCTAACAAAGACCCTAAGATCCACTCTAAGGCTAGCCCGAGAGAAGGAGAGAGTAGGGGGTTAAGAGAAGAGAGGAGAATAAGGGGTTAAGTAAGGAGCAACACCTATCATTCGTGGGTTAACATTCATTCAGAAAAAGAGGGAAAAAGTCTCACCATCATCATCCGCCGGCCACTGCCGACAAGTCAGAAAAATAGTCGGAGAATATAGGAGAGGGTGAAAGATGAAAAGAAGTAAAATAAGAACGCTTACAAACCATGCAAACACAGTCTTAACTCACTGTCATACCATGCAAACTACAAACATGCAAGAAAAGAGTTAGAGACATGCAAAGTAAGGAGGATAAGAAAAAAAAAAAAGTAGGTAAAGTTAAACAAAAAGTGGGTTAGTTTACGCTATGAGCTACATCTACATTCGCGTTAGTCTAATTTTTTTTTTTTTTTTTTTTTTTTTATTGCTGGCATCACACGCTGGCATGTCACAAGCTGGCATTCATCGTCAACAGACTCATCCTCGAGCACCACCACCAGAGCTCCTGTTGTTAACTTTCTTTTTTAATTTTAAACAACGTTAATATTTGTAAAATGTCTGTCAAGACGGTTCTTAAACACATTAACGCTGGTAGAATGAACGACTGACGCGGGAAGATTATTCCATTTATCAATTACTTTAAACGTAAAGAAGTTTTTAGCGATATTAGTAATGAAACGTCTGCCACGCAACTTGAATCCGTTATTGCGAGTATTACTATTATCGAAAGTGAACAATTTGTCAAAATTTACGTTATCGATGTTATTAACGATTTTGAAAACTTCAATAAGCTCCCCCCTTAATCTCCTAGTTTCGAGTGAATACAAGTCTAACACTTTAATCCTATCTTCATAAGGCTTATTGCGCAATGCCGGAATAAGTTTCGTGGCACGACGCTGAACCCTTTCTAACCTATCAATATCCTCACGCAAGTACGGGCACCAAAACTGAACGGCATATTCCAAATGAGGCCTGACTAGGGACTTGTAAAGGGGCAATATAATACCTTCGATTTAAATTCGAAATTACGCGCTATGAAGCCTAACATCCTATTAGCTTTTGCGCAAGACTCCAGGCACTGGTTCCTAACCTTTAAATCTTTAGTTACGCGTACGCCTAAATCTACTTCCTCGTCAACGCTCGCTAAATCCCTATCATCCATCGTGTACACGTAATTATTGTTGCGAGAACCTATATGCAAAACTTTACATTTATCTACGTTAAATTGCATCTGCCACTTATCCGTCCACTCCATAATCCTATCTACATCGTCTTGGAATTCGAATTTAATCATTAATTAATCAAAAAATATTTTTAGAAAATGATGGGAAATTATTAATTTTCCTCATAATTTCAGCATCATTTTACTTTAAATTTTGAAATGTATCATTTGAATTTGGCACATTTTTGCGTGTATGAACTGTCTAATCCGCCCATGCCTGATTTCTTGAACTAAAGCAAACTAAATGTTTTCGTCGGTCTTATCTCACGCAACAGAAACAATAAAGCTCTTTCTTACTCTTTTCAAAAGTATTTAATTTTTAATCATTTTTAATCAGTTAATCATTGATTACTTAGAAAATTTCATCATTCAGCACTTTTTCCTAAAAATGATTAATTAACCATGCCCTACTCGTGGGGACCAGCCAGTCTGTTGTTGTTTGGTGTCCTTTGTATAATCCAAGAAGCACCTCTATACGAAACAAATAGTTATTTAAAGTTAATAAATAACATTAATAAAATTGTTTTCAATGTTGAATTTCAATTTATTTTATCGAATTTCTTATGCCAGAAGTCAAGGCAAAGGGCGAGACCCCAACTCCCTCATAGAAGAAGGAGAGAGTTGAGATCAAAGTCAAGAACGATCACATCGTAGTACAATTACGCGTTTTAATTATTTACATTTCTTTTTTTCATACTTTATTATCACTCTTAATACTTATTTACACTTATTTCTGAATTCTATAATCGGGTAGACGAATAGTGTGACCAGCCATCGAAACTTAGAACGAATAAATCGAAGGAGTTGGGAAATAACGACAATTTATCGCTATTTTCTGATTTTTATTTTAATTGAAACTAGTGATTTATATTTCAAATAATTGCATTCTTACATATGTTAATTTCGTACAATTTTAATCAGTTTATTAAACTAAAAAACATTATCGACCTTTCTCATTGAACATCGTTATATTTCTTATTAAAAACACGATATACAACAACATTTTGTTGTTCATTTTTAATTTTGAAAAGATTGTGTAGTGTGTATGATGCATGCGTGTGTAGTGAGGCATAAAGGGAGAAGCGTGTGTTTGAGAGTATGCTGAACTGCTCACAGGGTAGATGAAACGCTGAAAAAGTTCAGCTAAGGAGGACAGTGACGGGAGAAACGGCAGTTCCAGCATTTCCCGTCTCCTGCCTTTAAGTGTGACTACTTTTTTTAAATTTTATTTGACGTCATCAACGTTGATTAGATACTGGTACAAGTGCTTCAGAACTAACATTAAATTCAACACTGATTTCATGGAATGGACATCGACAAAAGTTCTGGTTTATCAGTGTAATTTTAATTCTTTATTTTCTGGCTTCAATTTCGGCTCACCTTTGCTTCGTGAATGTTGTCATAACGTTTCAAGCAGTTTCTCCAATTCTGTAGTCACGTAGTAACACTCATCAATATTCTTGAAAGTTGTTCTCATCAAAGTAATTGTTCCATCAATGTCATTTTAATATATATATATATATATGTGTGTGTGTGTGTGTGGAGTGGACGTCTTCAAAAGAATTAGATACTGGTTCAGGACAATCCCAGATGAGCTGGGTGCACCTGCCTATGTAAGATGTATAACTCTAAAAAAACAATCTCCCTTACTTTAAGCCAGGTCAAGAGGTGGGGTCACCAGCCTGACTTCTGCAGGGAGAGACCGACGCACGGTACCACTAACAAAATATTGATTTTTTTTTCCTTATTTTCGCGTCTAAACCGTAGTAATGACTAGCTTTTACCTCCTAATAAGTGCGTGTGTGTGGGTGTATGAAAGATTTTATCCCGCAGTGTAATGTCTGGTAAAATCTCAAATTAGGTCAAATAAAGCAAACAGTAATTACAGACTTAAATTAGGGCAATCCGCCAAGTTGACTTTTTCTGTCTGTGGTTTGTAAAGATTCCATCGCGGGACCCAGTTTCAGAAAACCTGTGTAGCATAGTGCGATGACCTCGCACGAAGAGAGAGAGAGAGGAGAGAGGAGGGAATGAGGTGTATATACATTATACAGTATAGACACACGAAATTAAAGGATGAAAGAAAGAAGCAATTCTCTCTCTCTCTCTCTCTCTCTGTCGTATATTCACCTATAACTTTTTATAGACATTTATTCGACGGTGCATCGACATTAGAGGAAACGCAATAAAATCGCTTTTAAATTGAAACCATCTCAAATGGAGCTCCAAACTACGAACTTATTTCCTATCTGGAAAAAAGGCTGAGACGAAAAAACTAAATTTTGCTTTCGCGTCGAGCCACTTCTCGGTACTCTCTATGGCAGGGGTTCCCAAATTGTTCCGCGGAACACTTCTCACGGTATACAAGTGTTCCGCGGAACACCAATTTGGGAACCCCTGCTCTATGGATTCCAAAAATAAATTTTTAGTTCCTAATTTCCATATATACTATATATATATGATGAATAAAACCACGAAGGAAGGAAACACAAAATGGTGCTCAGCGCTTTCGCTAATGACATCCTCAGGAACACTGAAGTATATAAAAAGGTTAAGCCTATATATAGGTTACAGAAAGAAAAAAAGAAAAAATAAATAACATACATACACACAAACACACATATACATATATATATATACATATCTATATATACAAATACATACATACATACATACAACATATACAATAAAACAGAGAAGTATTGTTAGCCCACTGTATTGATTGGAATAATGCTTCAGTTTTATTCCATTCAAGCAACATTGTTAATAGAAATATTCTTGAGTCTGCCATTATCCAACTTTCAAATAACTTCAACATAAGCAAAGGTCTTTTTCAACTCGATCCTGTTATGTTGAATTCCTTTAAAGCAGACTTAGATAAGAAGTGTAAAACATTAAATCTTTGGTAAACTTGTCTTCTACTTTATTAACTTTTAATTTGCATTTTTTTTTTTATATATCGAAACCTGACCATAGGCAGCAATATGTTAAAACCCGGACAGAGTTCTAGTATAAATTTGTATTTTTATAATCCATTTGATCTTGTGCTAAAAATCGATTAACTTTTAATTTGCATTTTATTTTTTTATTTTTTTTTTTTTTTATTATTATTATTATTTTTTTATATATATATCGAAACCTGACCATAGGCAGCATTGTGCTAAAACCCGGCAGAGTTCCAGTATAAATTTGTATTTTTATAATCCATTTGATCTTGTGCTAAAAATCGATATTTTTCCTTACAATCTGTACGCCTCATTGGTAATCCTTTAAGGTTTTAATTTTTAATAATTTTTTTATTTTACTTCTCTGTTTATTGTATATGTATGTATGTATGTATTTGTATATATAGATATGTATATATATATATATATGTATATGTGTGTTTGTGTGTATGTATGTTTTTATTTTTTCTTTTTTTCTTTCTGTAACCTATATATAGGCTTAACCTTTTTATATACTTCAGTGTTCCTGAGGATGTCATTAGACGAAAGCGCTTGAGCACCATTTTGTGTTTCCTTTCCTTCGTGGTTTTATTCATCATAAATATTTTTCACGTGTTACCTTCGTGAAATAATTTTCATATATATTATATTATATATATATATTATATATATATATATATATATATATATATATATACTGTATATATATATATATAATATCTTATTCATTTCCTGTAAATGTAACTGTACTTAAAAACATTATATATATATATATATTATATAGTGTGGAAAAACCCTGGTTATTTAAAAAAAATCAAAAACCATCGTTTTAAAAAAAAAAACAAAAAAAAAAACATGGTTTATTTGTTTTTAATGTTTTTTTTTTTGGTTCGTTAGTGTTTGATTGTAATAAAATTATTTTATCTTTCATATTATTTTATTTAAGCATTATACTAACTTTTACGAGAAAGAAACTACCTTTGTTACACTCAAATTATAAAACCAACTTGTTTATTATTTTCTCTAAATAATAGTGATAATAGCGAACAAAATTCCTTTAACACTATTCAGATTTCAGATATACCTTAATCATATTGTTCATACGAACAAAACATGTCAAATGCGGTGACTAGGAATGTAAATTATTTTGTCAAATACCAAACCAACCCTATTTGGCGCAATGGTAAACTAAATTTCACCTTTTTCTGCGTAATTGATACTTTAAGAGTGTGGTTGGGACACAATCTTTATTGTCAGGATTTCCATTGAAAAATAGTAAAATATCTTAGCTGAACGTACGGACATTTTTTTCTTAGGATGTTGATTGATGACACTGTGACAGACATATTAAAAAATAAGCACAATATTAGGTTTCGTGTATGAATTGATGCATGAAATTGTTATCATTGATTTACGTTCATTCTAAGCATTAAAAAAAAAAAAAAAAATTCTTCAGAAAACCAAAAAAACCATGGTTTAAACCAATCCACCCTATATATATATACATATATATATATATATATATTTTTTTTTAAGTTCGGGAAGAACCGATTCGCCTCTATTTAAAAGGGCATATCTCGGCGGAAAAACAAAGAAAAAGTGAGAGGAAAGACAGAGGAAAAAGAAAGGGTGGAGGGGACAGTCGAAGTGGAAAAAGACCAAGGATGACAAGGACTGCAGGGTCGAGCACCATCATCCTTGGGTGCTAGGGCCGGGAGGGCGCACGTGAAACCTCCAGGAACAAGCACGTACAAACGAGCACAAAGAGCACGAGCTTAGAACCCCCTTGCGGGATATATATATATATATATATATATATATATATGGGGGTGGTAAGTGTGTTGGCAATGTAGTGGTTACTCAGCCTCAGCCCCGGCCCCGGCCCCGGCCCGGGCAGAGCTGGGCACTTGCGTTTTTTTTGCGCGTTTTTTTGCGGTACTGCGGTACTGCAGTACTACTACCGCACCACCAAACCGGTACCGCATAACGCAGTACCGCAAAGGATCGCTGAAAGTACAGCAGTACCGCTACCGCATTCAAATTTCCCGCGGTACTTTCCGCGGTACCGACCAACACGGTAGTACCGCAGTACCGCAAAAAAACCGCAAGTGCCCAGCTCTACAGTGGTTAGCATCGCCGACTACGAATCCACCAACCTCGAGTTCGATTCCCAACGATGGGCGGCGTGGTGCTCAACCTGCTGTTCATCCTTCAGTACTGAAAAAACAAAACTGGTTGGTAAGTAAATGGTTACTATGGGTGCCCTAGTGGTTAAGACACTGGGCTCCTGATCGGAAGGTGTGAGATCGATCCGGGCGAGGACTTTGTAATTTCTGACTAATCGTGGGTTCGTGGTTTGGATTCCAAGTTAAGGTGTTCGTTTAAGATGGGGCAACAAGCTTGATTTCGCCAGAGGGAACCATTCGGGCGAAAACACCAAAAGACATATATAGATATATACTGTGCACTACACACACCATATATATATATATAATATATATAGGGTGTTTCATATGTTTGGAGACAGTTTTTTTTTTTTTTTTTTTTTTTTTTTGTCACGTTGAGAGTATGGCATTTTTGCTGACAACTGAGGGGTTAGTTGAAGTAATTTTCATAACCGCAAAGCTTAGTAGCACTTGTCGCTCAATCGCTGATCAATTTAGAAGACATCCAGATAAGCAACCCATTTGCCCATGCAACAGTTGGGAAATCAGTGCAACATTTGAAAGAAACTGACAATGTTTGTGAAGTTCAAAAGGTGAACAATTTGAACACCTTCTGTAATAGTATGTTCATAAAGTTGTATCACTCTTTCTACATATTTCCAATGTCTTTAGATATATGAAACACCCTCTCTCTCTCTCTCTCTCTCTCTCTCCTCTCTCTCTCTCTCTCTCTCTCTCTCTCTATATATATATATATATATATATATTATATATATATATATATATTAACTGCAAACAACACACAGTATAATTAATGTAAAGAACGACGCTTGTATAGAAGAACGTTCCGCACAAGATGAGGAGGGAGAACGAACAAATGAAAAATGAGGTAACCACCCGGAATCAAACCCGGGATCTTCCGATTGCCGGTCAGATATGCTATCCACTACACCATGGGCCTCGATTGATCAGAAGTCGTAATTCTCCTACATACGAGCAGAAACCAATGCCCTGAGGGGCACCTCCCGCATGCCGCACATGATGTAGTGGATAGCATATCTGACCGGCAATCGGAAGATCCCGGGTTTGATTCCCGGTGGTTACCTCATTTTTCATTTGTTCGTTCTCCCTCCTCATCTTGTGCGGAACGTTCTTCTGTACAAGCGTCGTTCTTTATATATATATATATATATAAGAGAGAGAGAGAGAGAGAGAGAGAGAGAGAGATTTGCGCGTTTTTTTTTCACATATATGAAATATATATATATATTAATTAATTAATATATATATGAATATATATATATTAATTAATTAATTAATTAATTAATAATTGTAACTCAAAACTACTAAGATTTTCCTCCATTAAAAAAGAGAATTTCCAAGAATTGGAGATGTGGAAATGGAAATTCAATGAGTTTCGGATGCATTAATAATTTTTTTTTTTAATTCTGCTTTCAAAGGATGTTATATAGTCTAATATCGACGCACTTCCTTCTTGTTCAAAAGTAAAACAATTTTTTTTTTACTTGTTTATTCAGTGTTGGAAAAGGAAATTCTGATATATATATATATATATATATATATATATATATATATATATATATATATATTAGTGATGTAGCGGATGTCATTTTTTTCACATCCGTGGATGCGGATGCGGATGAGGATGTTTGATTTCAACATCCGCGGATGCGGATGCGGATGTCTACATTTCATTATTTTTTAGGATATATTAAAGATTTGTTGTGTTTAACATATATAATAAGTTATTATATAGAGAGCTGTAGCTATAATGTAGTATAATTGATTAATTGTACAATAATTGCTGTACTTTTCTCTGAACATATAAAATAATATGAAGCATCTAACTAATATAGAAATCAATTAGTGAATTCGTCTGCAAATAAATTCGTTATATTTTGTTGAGTTTCAGCCACAATTAGAAACCATAATTGTGTTACCAGGATGCGGGACGTGAACCCAACTCAAATGCACCCCCCCGACCTCTTTCCCCAACCTCCACCTTATAGAAAGAGATCTTTAATTAGCTTGATAACTATTTATATTAAGTTTAAAGTTTTATTAGGCATATTTATAAATGAGTAATTAAAATAAAGTAAACTAAGATGTTCATCGTTTAATGTTCAAACTTAATTATAGGAATGTTATGCTTAAGGAACATTAATTTTTCTGCCTTTTCTGCTGCCAGTCTGTTTCTCTTTTCATCATATATTAATCCAGCACTGCTAAATAATCTCTCGCTTGGTACGTTTGTTGGAGACAGGCTAAATGTTTCCTTGCAAGTTTACTCAAGTATGGATAGATATCTGCGTATTTTTCCACCAACTAATATTGTCACATGCAGCCAGGCGTTTTTCTTGGTGATAGCTCTCGATCATTTTTACTACATCTTTTGACATCGCGTAGGTCTCGTCATTGCTGCTTGACTCAAGAAACTGAGAGACAGATTCTGTGATAGATTTGCTTGTTGAAGGTGTTGGTTCTGTCACTGAAACTTTTATTCTTTTGGTGGGTGGCGAAGCGACAGATTCAAGAGATTGAAGCTCTTCAACTGCTTTGCCAAGTGATGATTTAACTCGTTCTAATGTACTAGGTGAAAATAACTTAGCTTTGTACGTGGATCTAAGTAGGTTGCAAGAGAGTAACTTCATACAAGAACAGCCTCTCGTCTTGTCGCTTGCATCACTTTTGCACACAATGAACTAGTTCTATTAATATAGTAGAATTTGATAATTTCCGCTTATTAATGACATTTTATCTCAACGGTCCACATCCGCACGACATCCGCAGTCCAAAGTGCGGATGCGGATGCGAGAAAATGTGCGGATGTTCCGCGGATGCGGGTGCGGATGCGGATGTGACCTACATCACTAATATATATATATATATATATACAGGGTGAAAGAAAAGTGTTTAAGAATTTTATACATACAAATTTGTTAATAATAAGTAAATTCTAATGATATCACTGCAGTGTATGCAATACTTTTCAAAACAACTATACACGGCCAGGAATGACCCTAAGCTAAAACAGGAAGGCCCTAGCCCCTGTCAGCGCCATGTCAGTAAGGATGGAATATAGCAATGAAGAAAAAATGAATCTTGTATCGTGGGCTATTTCTTATAATAACGGTGAAGAAAGTTTGCGTTTATTTCAAGAAAAATATAATAAACCACCACCAAATGCAACCACTCTTCGATACTGGAAGCTCAAACTTTTGGAAACAGGGAGTCTGGTAAAAGGTTGTCCAAGAAGCAAGCGGAAGGCCAGTAACGGGGACAGGAGATAACAACAAAGAAAATGTCCTCGCCAGTTTTCGAGTCGATCCAACAACTTTAACGAGAAAAGTCGCTGAGGAATTGGGTATTTCCAAATTTTCAGTAGCAAAAATACTGAAATCACAAGGATACTACGATTACAAACCCACTTATTCTCAGCCCACATCCGACGATGATTCTGATAGACGGCTGCAGTTTGCTGGAACAATGAGACAAAAGTTCAACAGTGATCCAGATTTCCTTCAAAAGATAAAATTTTCAGATGAATGCGTTTTCGGTTTAACGAGTAAGGAAAACAAACACCACGTTCACTACTAGTCGAAAAAAATCTCAAAATACGATTAGGTAAACCCGTTAAAACGGCTACACTAACAGTTTGGGCGTGTATTGGTTATTCAGAACTCGTTTCCTTTGACATATCGAGAGATACGATGGATGGAAAGCGCTATTACCAGGTATTGAAAGACAAAGTTTTGTCACATTTTACTTATGGCGTGGCAGGAATTGTCTTTATCAACATTACTCTGCAGCTGCCCGTGAGATTCTGGATACGAACCTTGAAGGAAGATGGGTTGGGGGGCGACGTCCCATCGAATGGCCAGCCAGATCACCTGATTTAACCCCATGTGATTTCTGGCTTTGGGCTTATTTCCGTGACAAACTGTACACTCCTGGTTTCATCTATCTAAATGTGAATGCGCTTGGCCACAGAATAGATGAACTGAAAAGGATCAGACTCGATATGTTCAGAAGAACAATGAAGAGTTACGGAGAAAATCCACAAAGGTATGACAACGGATGGAGAACTCTTTGAAGATTAAATTACAGTTTAACAAAATATTTGTATGAATAAAATTCTTATAGACTTTTTGTTCGATTTGTTTCATCATTTGAACACTTATCTGTATTAATGTTAACAACTAAATAGTTTTATGTATAAAATACTTAAAGACTTTATATATATATATATATATATATATATGATGCAAACCTACAATAAAAAATGAAAAGCAATTGCAAGGTCTTTCGTGTATCTACCAGAACACCTCGACAGGTAATAGGTGTCAAGTCTACTGTTGAATACACAAAGGCCTTGGAGTCGATTTACGTTTTTCCTTGTGGACGTGCATCATTTATTTATGCCACTCGTTTAATTGTGAAATTCATCCCATATATATATATATATATATATATATATCAAAGATAACTTTTTCCCATTGAAAAAAGTTATCTTACTTGTACGTTTTCAAAGGCACCTTATATAAATGTTTTTAAATGTAACCATACTGTATATACTGTATATATATTATATACACATCTTTCTGGGTCATACCCTCATTCAGCTTGTCAATACATGAGTGTAATCACGCACCGCACAACTTCACAATCCTTCTCAGACCAGACAATTATTTATTTACAGTAGGAGGACGTTTCTTATCTTTTTCGCTCAAAACTGAATATTGGAGTAAGGAACCAATATATATATATATATATATATATATGATACACACAGACCGTGCATGGAACAAGGAACTCTTCTGGGATAATTAAATCCACTATAGTCCGAATAAGTAATGGTAAATAACAAATACCATAGTTTTTCTTTTTCATGATGTTAGCCCGACGTGGTTTTTGGCTAAAAATATAATAGTTACCCCTTTTTCTTTGATGTATTCAATCTGACGTGAAGGCAGCGAGTCTTTTGCTTATATTGAGGTTCTAAATGTAGCAGGGCTAGGCTGCTTTAAACCCTAGATCCATGTCCCAAAGCTGGATCCTGTCTGCTTTGCAGATAACTGGTGAGGGAAGCTATATTTATGGGACCTCTTTGCGAGTGACCCGTTGCCCACGTCGGGCTAACATCATGAAAAAGAAAAACTATGGTATTTGTCATTTACCATTACTTATTCGGACTATAGTGGATTTAATTATCCCAGAAGAGTTCCTTGTTCCATGCACTGTCTGTGTGTATCATAAAAAACTCAGGGGACCATTCTGAATTCATTCCCATATATACCATATGTCCCACAAAAAAGTACACCCAACTTTAGATTGTACTAACTCCTCCAAAAATTGAGATATTTTGGATCTGTTTGTTTGATTTAATATTGCAAATTATTCTTTGTTAACGTTCAAAATTTATTCATGTTTAAACGATTTAGTGTTTAAGCATCTGCTTTTAACTGAAGGGTACAACAAAATGGATTGCGCAAAATCAGTCAATGAAAAAATAATGTGTGTGCTATCGATGTAATGAAAAGACAAATACATAATAATAGATACTTTAACATAATTTTAATAAGATACAAAGCAGATATTTCTTTATTCCTTATTGCAAAAGTTATGCTTAGTTTCGTTTTCTTTCAACATGACCGCCATTCCTATCGATGCAAATCTGGAGTCGAGCTCTCATCTTCCCCATCACTCTTTTGATAAGATCTGGATTGTCTTTTAACAAGTTGATTTCAGCTGTGATGCGAGTCCTCAAATCATCTAAATTGATAGGTTGTAATGCAAATACTCTATTTTTCAAATGACTCCATAAAAAGTAATCACACGGGGTCAAGTCAGGGCTGAATGCTGAATGTTCTCGTCTGTTCTTGCCGTCTTCGGATGGCCTGAACGTCCTTTGTTCAAATTGAGGACCGTTCCTTCTTCTTTGTATTTCCGAACATTCTTCAAAATTGTATGTTTAGTTGGAGAAGCTCTATCGGGAAATTGCAGTTCGAAGGTATTCTGAACTTGTTTTAAGCTTTTAGTTTGCAGATAAGTTGTGACCATGAGAACGGTTTCAAAGTTATTTATAAATTTAGTAATTCAGATTCTTCATTTATATGTATGACTCGTATCTTAGATACAAAAGTTCGAATTATTTAAAAAAATATTTGCAATATCCTTCGACGTAAAAAAGTAGCACATTCGTTAAAGCAAGAGGAGCTTTCTGGCTGGGAGAAATGATCATTCGCGCAACCCATTTTGCTGTACCCTTCAGTTAAAAGCAGATGCTTAAACACTAAATCGTTTAAACATGAATAAATTTTAAACGTTAGCAAAGAATAATTTGCTATATTAAATCAAACAAACAGATCCAAAATATCTCAATTTTTGGAGGAGTTAGTACAATCTATAAAGTTGGGTGTACTTTTTTGTGGGACATAAATATATATATATATATATATATATATATATATATATATATATATATATATATATATATATATATATAATATGATACACACAGACCGTGCATGGAACAAGGAAATCTTCTGAGAAAATTAAATCCACTATAGTCCGAATAAGTAATGGTAAATGACAAACACTATAGTTTTTCTTTTTCATGATGTTAGCCCGACGTGGGCAACGGGTTACTCGCAAAGAGGCCCCAAAAATATAGTTTCCCTCACCAGCTATCTGCAAAGCATATATATATATATATACAGGGTGACTCAAAAGTCTCCATACATAGGCAAAATGGTCACTTTATTATGCGATCACTTGTAAGTCACAAAATATGCTCTATGTGGGCACCATTACACTGAATGCACATACGGATGCGTTCCTCCCAGTCATGGCAAACGCGCGTTAACACGTCTGGTGTTATGCGTGCACACGCATCATGAATGGTTTCCTTTAGGTGGTCCGTGTTTTGTATTTTCACCTGGTACACCATGGCCTTCAAGTGCAGCCACAAATAAAAATCAAGGTGGGTGAGGTCTGGGGACTTCGGAGGCCACTCCACGGGACCACGGCGGCCAATCCAGTGACCCGGAAACTGCTGATCCAGCCACTGGCGCACGCAGATACCGTAATGGGGTGGCGCCCCGTCTTGCTGAAAGTACGCTGGAAATCCCCCGTCCTCGTTCAGCATGGACGGCATGACTGTGTCTTGCAGCATGTTTAGATACATTTCGGCATTCAGATTGGTGTCAATGAAAAAAGGGCCAACAATTGTGTTGCCCCATATCCCACACCACACCATCACTTTTCCAGCGTCTTGCGTCTTTCAGGGACTCATCCAGTGCGGGTTGTCATCACTCCAATAACGTACGTTTTGACGATTAACCTCTCCATGAACATAAAAGTTGGCTTCATCTGAAAACAGGATGCCAGCCGAGAACTCCGTGTCTTCGTCCACTTTTGTTCTTGCCCATTCACAGAATTCCAGCCGCCTGTCCGGGTCGTCTTCGCTAAGATAAGTGCAACATTTGCATTTTGTATGGATGCCATCTGTGCTCTTTCAAAATGCGGACGATACTCCTTTGGCTGACACCGCATTCTGCAGACATCCGTCGAGTGCTTTTATGGGGACTCTTTGCGAACGCTGCCAGCACCAGGTCGCTGTGCCTTCATCGGTGGCTGTTCGTGGATAGCCACTTCTCGGTTGGTGTGCAACACTTCCAGTCTTCTTGAACTTCTCAATGAGTTTGGCAACGGTATCGTGTGTGATGTGCGTGCCGGGGCGTGTCTCCTGTTAAAATCCTCGGCAACCTTGCGACAGCTTCCTGATCCTGCCAGAAGAATGATCTCTATACGCTCTTCTTGGGACAAAGGCATCTCAGCACATCACCTGCAAAAACATAAAAAATAAATAATCATTTATTTATCATGATCATTTTTCCCATGTATGGAGACTTGACTCACCCTGTGTGTATATATATATATATATGTATAGAAACGACGTAAGTGTAGAGGAGCGTTCTGCACACGAGGAAGAGAAATAACGAACAAATGAAAAATGAGGTGAACCGCCCGGGAATCGAACCCAGGATCTTCCGATTGCCGGTCAGATGCGCTATCCATTACACCACGGGCCTCGATCAGTCATAAGTCGAAATTCTCCTACATAGGGCAGAAACCAATGCCCTGAGAGGGCACCCTCGCAAATCGTGAATATGTACATTTAACTGCAATGACCACGCAGTATATTAATGTATAGAAACGACGTAAGTATAGAGGAGCGTTCTGCACACGAGGAAGAGAAATAACGAACAAATGAAAAATGAGGTGAACCGCCCGGGAATCGAACCCAGGATCTTCCGATTGCCGGTCAGATGCGCTATCCATTACACCACGGGCCTCGATCAGTCATAAGTCGAAATTCTCCTACATAGGGCAGAAACCAATGCATTAATATACTGCGTGGTCATTGCAGTTAAATGTACATATTCACGATTTGCGAGGGTGCCCTCTCAGGGCATTGGTTTCTGCCCTATGTAGGAGAATTTCGACTTATGACTGATCGAGGCCCGTGGTGTAATGGATAGCGCATCTGACCGGCAATCGGAAGATCCTGGGTTCGATTCCCGGGCGGTTCACCTCATTTTTCATTTGTTCGTTATTTCTCTTCCTCGTGTGCAGAACGCTCCTCTATACTTACGTCGTTTCTATACATTAATATACTGCGTGGTCATTGCAGTTAAATGTACATATTCACGATTTGCGAGGGTGCCCTCTCAGGGCATTGGTTTCTGCCCTATGTAAGAGAATTTCGACTTATGACTGATCGAGGCCCGTGGTGTAATGGATAGCGCATCTGACCGGCAATCGGAAGATCCTGGGTTCGATTCCCGGGCGGTTCACCTCATTTTTCATTTGTTCGTTATTTCTCTTCCTCGTGTGCAGAACGCTCCTCTATACTTACGTCGTTTCTATACATTAATATACTGCGTGGTCATTGCAGTTATATATATATATATATATATATATATATATATATATATATATATATATAAACCTTTCAGGTGTTCCGTGTGATAATTCTTCATTTCACGGAGGTCAGGCTTATTATCCCTCCTTTTGAGTTGGCCTGGTTTCGCTCCACTTCACATAGCCAAGTACCCCCGGCTCATCTGGTATTGTTCTGATATATATATATTTATTTATTTATTTATACTGAAATAATGGTTATACTTAATGTATTACGATGTTACATATCAGTTTATATACGCATTATTATTTTAAAAAAATGGTGCCACATTATATTTGGTGCCAAAATCGAACTTAAAATTACTAAAATGCCAAACTTCCCCTCTAATATAAGAGAGTGGGTATTTTGAGGAACGGTCACCAATTCAAATCACGAAAGATGTCAAAACCTAACCGTCATTCAGACCCCTCATTCAGTCAGTTATTAATACCCTCACTTTCATACAACGTTATTCCCTTATTCCGGTTTCGCTTGAATTTTGTTATAGGGCAGACCGGTCTAATCCGTAAACTTATCATTAAAAACCGGAAGGAATCCGTTATATTTTGACTTAAAACAAGTTTTATTCCCCTTGACTGACCCCCGTACAAGCGAAAATCTGGCCTCACCGTGTACGTGAAGTTTTGACGCGAACGTGATTTGGTCTCGAACCCAAATGAACGATTGAAAATTGGGGATTTTTTTTTTGTGGGGCGGAAGGGGTGGGGTTAGAAGGAGAGGGGAAAAGGATAAACTCGCTCGTTATTCGTATAAAAATTGTGCGCCTCAACTATGGTGCTCAGTTATTGGTTTGATCGAGTAGTTTTCCCGTTGATTTTATTAAAGACAGTGGAGGGGAGTTACTTTAATTTCAAACTTTTTGGGCCACCCCACATCCTTCAAAAGATTACTTCCCATGTAATGTCATTTCCCTTCCCATCGGCAGTCCACACGTGCGAATTCTCGTGGTGAAGATTCCCAATTTGAGAAAAAGGAGTTTTCTAATTTGTGAAAGGGTAAAAAGAAAGTTGTTCGGAGAGGGGGGGGGGGAGAGTATTTTCTATAAAAAATCTAACTAAAATTGAGAAATCCTACAAAGGGAATGGATCAATTTGAGAATTACTCCCTTTGAGACTCTCACTACCAGATTTCTTACTCATGGGCGAGAAATGAAATGAGAATGCCTGAGACAGGGAAGATAACTTGCCTACCCCCTGGACATCAAAACCCCGTGTGTTTGTTTGTCGGAACACGCAAACAAATACTTAAAATCACGTGTTACTGTTCATATACCAACGTCCGTACTCCGTAGCTTAGTTGGTAACACCGTTTCTTTTATAAGCGAAATGGAGACACCGAGGTCGGGGGTTCGACTTCCGATGGTGCTGGTAATAATAATCCGAGAGTTATCTCAATGGGCCGCACTATTGGCCTGAGCGCTGTGCCAGTTTCTGGCATTCATCACTGCTGTCCATATATCGGGTCGGCAAAAAAAGAAAAGGGACCTTTTAAATCCTTCATATCTCGGCAAATGGTTCATAGAACTGTGAAATTTTAGTATGTTTGTACTAGGTAATTTTATGGTTTATATGTTATCTTTTAGCGTTTTAGCTGAGAAACTGGATTTATGGCGAATATTCCAGAAAAATCTTGCTAATCACAGGTTCAAGTTGATAATTAAAGCGATTTTAATTAACGTAAGCCAACTGCAGGAGGTTTGGACAAGCTTCAAGAAAATCGATAAAACAGGAGATATCAAGAGAATACTTGGTAGCGGTATTAAATTTGGCCACCAAACAGTCCTGATTTAAATCCTGTCGATTAAGGCCTTTGGGAAAATTTGTCACAGAGAATTTATCGGGTCAAAGAAATGTCGCTCATTTACGACAGCTTCTTCTGGAAAAATGGGATGAGCTACCACACGAACAAATCAGTAAAGCCATAGATGAGTTCCGTCCTAGACTGAAAAAGGTTGTAGAAGTTCGTGGTAAACATATCGAGCAGTTTTTTTAACATCAAGGTAGCACCATATGTGAGTACTTTGTAACTTTTTATCCGTACATACAATGTGGTAGTGTGGTAGTAGTGTAGTGTAAATGGAGAATTTCCAGTGGCATAAAGAAATGTTCAATAAATCCGTAATTTTCATTAGTTTTCTTTGAAATCCGCTCACCGTATAGGAAATTTACTTAGTTGTGGGGTGTGAAAAAAAATTGAAATCTGACCAAAACTTTTACAGCCAAAGTTCGGGGTCTCCCTTTTTTTTTTTTTTGCCGATCCGACATGTTAATTTATGTTAAAGTTTGGGTACATTATTGCGCAAGACAACAAAAGATTCGGGAGAGTTAGTTAAAGAAAAAAAAGGGTTGCCATGGAAACACTAGTTCATTGTAATTAAACTATAAACTCAATAAAATTGTAATAAAGATCCAATATACAGGGTCCGCAAAAAAAAAAGGAGCATGACGAAAATTGCTCTCACGCCCGCATTGTTTGCCGGACCCTTAAATGTTATATATCTAGCTAAAGATAAGAGAGCCCAGAGTTGTATAAAACAAATTTCATCAAAATCGGTCATAAAATAAAGATTTTATGTCCACAAACGTGCAATGACTAAAAAAAGTGAATTTCCGCGTAAAAATTTAATGTTTCTCATTTTAAATTATTTTTTTCAGATGCCTAAATAATTTTAATCAATAAAAATGATAATATGCCCTTTTCTAAAGAAGATAAAATATTAATAAAACATTATAGACTTGATAAAAATTATGGCGCAATAAAATTATTACAAGAATTTCCGAATAAACCATGGTCGAAAGGAGGTTTGGACAAGCTGTTAAGAAAAATCGACGAAACTGAAAGTACTGAAAGGAAACAAGGAAGCGGGAGGCCAAGATCAGTTCGAACCGAAGAAAATATCAGAGATGTGGAACTAAGAATTTGTAGTCAAGAAGGCAGACCAGGGACTCACGTGACACCGTCCAGAATTGCTAATGAGTTGAGCATATCCGAAAGTAGCGTCAGAAACATTATTAAAAACGACCTTGAACTAAAACCTTATAAACGGATACACGGGCAGAAATTAACTGAAATTAACGAACAGAAAAGAGTTGTTTGTTCTGAACGCATGTTAAGAAATATCACTCCCGAAAAAGTAGACCTCGGCTTTTTTACTGACGAAAAGAAGTTTACGGTAGAACCACCGCGAAATTCCCAAAATGACAGAGTGTATTCAAGAGTTAATCGTAAAAATGAAATACCAGATGATAGACTTTATGCTACCCGTAATAATTTTTCTGCCAGCGTAATGGTATGGGTCGGTGTGTCTAAACTAGGCAAGACATCTGTTTTTTTCGTAGAGCCAAACATCAAAGTAGACGCCCGCTATTACACTGAAACTTTATTGGAACAAATGCTGCCCGAAATGAGACGATTGGCGAATAATGGTTACTTCTTATTCGAACAGGATGGCGCTCGGGCGCATACCGCTAAGTCAATTATTGAATTTTTAGAAAATAATGTTCCTGAATTGCTTTACCCAAAAGATTGGCCCCCTAATAGTCCAGATTTGAATCCCGTAGACTACGGAATATGGGAAATGTTGGCTGAGAAAGTGTACAAGCATAAGATCCGAAATGTCGAACATTTGAAAGAAGTTATCGTACAAAAATGGGAAGAAATTACCCAAGATCAAGTAGATAAAGCTATAGATAAATTTAGGCCCCGATTACGAAGGGTTGTAGAGGTTTCTGGCAAACATATCGAACAATTTTTTTAGTCTTATAATTTCGTTTTCTTTGGAAATTGTAAAATTATATGACATGTTGTAGTAAAACTTTTATATTTTCTTTAATTTTTGACGTATTGACATGAAATTTGGTACTAACTTAGTTTATTTGTTGCTTATTTGCCTAAAGTAAGTTATTTGTCATTATGTGTAAAAATAAATGTACAGTAAACATTTTCGTCATGCTCCTTTTTTTTTGCGGACCCGATATATATATGCACTAAAATCACAGAATAACACGTGATCTTATTAATAAGCAAACAACCACAGGGAAAAGGAAAAGGAAACACGAAATCCGAGCGCTTTCGTGATATATTCAAATCTTCAGGGAGAAGTGAATATATCACGAAAGCGCTCGGATTTCGTGTTTCCTTTTCCCTGTGGTTGTTTGCTTATATATATATATATATATATATATATATATATATATATATATATATATATATATATGTGTGTGTGTGTATATATATTAATTGTAAACTGCTATTTACCATACAACACCGGCAATAATCTAGATGAATACATTGATTTGCTGTATAAAATTAAGTCATTATCTCACTGTATAATAGGGTGTGTCAATTTTGGGGGTGAAATGACTAAATTGAAAATCATGTGATTTGGTAGCAATTTAATGTAATTATTTGGCATACAAAATAATATCCTTGCTTTAAAAACAATAAAAAATAACTCCTACCTACATCAATTTTAATTCAAAATTCCATTTTTCCGTAAATTCGTAACAAAATAACAAATGTGCGCAAACATCCTATCAACATTTAAAGTGGCAATAAGATATCATTCAGAGTCTTTATTTGAAAGTAACCAATGCAGTCATGTCCTGTTTGCTGCGGTTCCTTAACATCAGCATTCGGCTTGCTACTTGAGCTTTGATGTAGCCTTCTCGCCTCTCGTGACTGTAAACTTGACTAGCTGCTTCTGTGACCATTTTCACACATCTCTCCACACTCTGAGTGTGAGAAGGCCACTTTGGCACTTGCATTGGGGCCTCTTTAAGTTGTGTTAATCTTTGTTTGTTATACATGTTGTCAGTGGTGGCTCCAAAACTTCCGAACTCAAGTTAACTAATTCTGACAATTTCGTGGCATTGATGTTTATCGAAGGTACCTTCCTTGTCTGAACAGAGCAGTCTCCCAGCTGGTCATCATCTAGTGATGTTCCTCTAAGCTTTAGAATGATTTCCACAGCCTCAGTTCGCTCTTTGGTACATTGGCTGCAGAGTATTGCTTGCAAAACTGCCTCTGGCCTAGCATACCAAGCGGACCTTCTCACCACAGGTAACACGATGTCCACCACTACTTTCCTTTAGGTTCTCAGTAGCTGTAATTGAAACAAGATGTGGTTGGGCCCCTCCATCCACATTGGATTAAGTTTTACATTGAACCAGTGAGGAAGATAAAACCCAATAATAAATTCAACAATCAACATCAAATTCTGTAGCATTTTGCCCTTCAGTGCAAGAGAGCCAGATTTTGAGGCAACTCTCCTGATCTGATTGCTTGAACAATACGATAAGCGTAAGATTGATCCGTGCTGAGGTCTTTGATAACTTCTTCAGACAACACTGGAAGGGGAGGGCCTACTTCGACCTTTGGAAATTTTGTATTTATTTCTAATTCCGTTGCTTCATCTAGCATGTTGCCAAGGGGCCTGACCACTTGTTGTTGCTCTTTGTAGGACCATCAAGTTCCTGGATGAGACGACGAAGAGGTAGTTCCCCTGTGTGCAAATCACACACAGTCCAAACAAGCCTTCTTCCGAGTTTTTTCTCTAAATGCGTCATAACACCGCCCTGCCATCCAGTGTTCACCGCAGTTGAGTCTCCACCAACGGCCTGCGGTGAACTGTCAAGTCTTCTTTCTTGAAGCCAACATATTATTTGATCAGCAATTGCCTCTGCATGTTTCTTGCCTTCTACTTCTGCTTCAGGAACAAAGTGAAACAAATAGCGGCCACCAGGTTCGGAACACACAGAGTAGTGTTCTTCTTTGATGAGACCGGGAAACTTTCTGTCCATTCCCTCTACCTCTAGGAGAACTTTTGTGTCATCTCTTCTTCCATCAAACAAAAGGCAAGAGAGACTTTCCTCCTTCAAATCTTTTTCATGCTGATCAGATATTTCCTTCATTATTTTTCCTTGTGCTCTTCTTATCTTATGATCTAGCACTAAGGATGTATCCTCTCGGCTGATGAGGCCTGCATCTATCCAAGCGGCAGTGGCAATCTCTGCAGTCTCTCGTAGCCCCGTATGGTGGCGAATACTGACAAGGGCAATGTTTGAGATGTCTTTAGTGTTGTATTTCATTCTCTTCGGCGAAGGTTCAGATGGCATTTTGGAGCTATCATCTGATGTTGCTTCTTTCTGTTCATCTGAAGAGCTTTCAAAGAAGTGAGAAACCTCTTGATAGAGCTCTTCATCTCTTTGGGTGGCTTCTCACTCTTCTTTTTCTTCCTTTCTTCCCTCTCTCGGATTTTCTCTTTTTTCTTACAATAACAATCTGTTTTTTGGTTTCTGAATAATCTGCCGAACCAATCTGCATATTTCCTTGGCCTCCTGCCTTTGTTCTCTGCGCCTTTATGAAAGCCATCTCAAAACAGGGATCTTCTTCTCACGAGGACAGCGACAATCAATGTGAGGGTGAGGTTCTCTTCTGCATGAGGGAGAACAACTGGCTTCAGAACACAACTCTATGGGACACTAGCAGTTAAAAATGTCAAGAAGAGTCAAGTGTGTGCAGAAATTTATTTTTCTTTGCTAGTTTTCCTTTACCAAGTGATGTCTCAACTGCTTTGTGCCACAGCTTTGTTAATTTTAGCTCAATAGTTCTATACTGACTGAGTACAGGTGGTTTGAATAACACATTAGCTTTTTTCCACTGATGCAGAAGAGGGGGAATCATGTCCCTTATGAGCTCTTTCTCTGTGTAGTTCCTTCTATCCTTTGTATTTTGTTCACGAAGGAGTAACCCTAGTCTCAGCATGTCTCGCACTGTTGGTAGTTCTGATACGGGAAGCTCCTTGCCTGTACCGACTAACAGGCTCGAGTGGCATGACGACTGACCTCTTGTCTTCAATTTTGGCATCTTAGGAATATCTGAAAAGAAAGAAAAACATTTAAGTATTTTATATCAATTACGATGTTTCAAAGTTTAGTCATTCGATGTTCTAAAATTCAATAAAAAAATATTTCATGGGATTACAACATAATTAGACAGAAGAATATGATGATAATAAATAACTAATAATCAATAATCCATACTTAGTTAAACTGTAGTATTCGTCTAGTAGAATAACTATGAAGTAGGTACAAGAGCAATAACAGCAAACCACCGTCTATGACATCTAAGAGGCAACTGAGGACTGAGAGTGAGGGACAGTTCTATTCATGTTGTGACTTGTACATTGTACAACAACTATATGACCTTGAAAACACTCCATATGCGATCAGTGGGATAATTCTGTGACAGATGAATAGTTAATCAATTTATGTCCTATTATTTAGTAAAAGAGTCAATTTCTGAAACTTTAAGGTAAAATTGATGTAGGTAAGGGTTATTTTATTTCATTTCGGTTGGCCAATTTCAAGTTTTTACATGAAAAGACACTATATTTTCACTACCAAAATTGAGTTGAAAAAAGTTGACAAAATTGACACACCCTACTGTATAATAATGGGGGACTTTAACGCGCATGTGAAATCGGAATTCTTTGTAGAAATGAGTAACATGTGCGAGTCGGCCAAATTAAGTATAAGTGATGTAGATGTATTAGGGGTAACCAGTGGTAATTTTACATACGTTAGTGATACGAGTGGTACCACCAAGTGGATTGATCATTGTCTCACTAGTAATAATCTAAAGGATCAAATTGTTAGAGTTCATATTGTGCATGATTTCCTTCTTTCTGATCATAGACCATTAGAAATATTAATTAATTTTTCCAATTTATGCGCAACATGACATAGCAAGAATTCAATAGGTAGGAATAATCGCGTCGATTGGTCTAAAGTTAATATGCAACAGAGAATAGAATACAAAGACAGAACAAGTCACCTCTTTAATAACTTAGAAATTTTGCATCTTGCCTGTAATAATCTAGGACGTTTTGGTGCCGATATTTTGGCGCTGGACGCTTTGGCGCCGCCGTTTGGGCGCCACCGTTTGGGCGCGGAGCCGGTTTGGCGCCGCCGTTAATTAGTATTAAGTAGTAATACTTGGTTATTAACCTGAAGTGCTGTCTGTCTTTTCATAAGTTGTGTTGTTGCCCTTAATAGCATAAATGTCTGAAAATATATCAAGTAAGAAAGGGAAACAGAAGTTTTCACATAATGGATATTTGTATGTGTTTGATAAATGTAGCAAGCGCGACCCTTCGTTACTTTTTTGGCGGTGCGAGCAAAAGAGTCAGTGTATTATAAGGTGTATATATAATATGGGTACTTTTCCGTTATCTGCCCCATTGACGATTGGTTAGGTTAAGTTGTGATATTTTAGTTACTTTTAACAAAAATATCACGACTTAACCTAACCAATCGTCAAACGGCGCCCAAACGGTGGCGCCCAAACGTCCCATTCCGCATAGATAGGTATTATAGTAAGATAGTATCCCTGTTAAGAGAAGCAGGAAGTCCCCTGATTAAATCTTACAACTATCATACTAAGATTATTCCTGGATGGAATGATTTTATTGCCCCCCCCTGAAGAGGGAATCGAAAGATGCCTATGATTTGTGGTGCATTCATGGTAGACCCCAGATTAGGACCAGTATACATGAATATGTGTAGAAGTAGGGGTCAGTATAAAGCGGCCATAAGGCGATGTAAACAGGAAGAAGAGTCAATTCGAGTATCAAAAGCCTGTGAAGCTCGCATAAATAACGATAACAACAAATTTGGGAAATTTGTTAAGAATCAAACGGATGTCAAAAGTGTCCTCCCTCCGACAATCGATGGGGTGTCGGGGGAGGATGAAATTGCAAAGCTGTGGAAAAACCACTACTCTAACATTCTTAACAGTGTGAGTAGGGATAATGTTAAGATAGATTGCAGCGAAACGCCTGTGGGAGGGACAAGGGAAAATACTTTGATATCAGTTCCTGAAGTAAAGAGGTTAATTAAAGAGTTAAAGACTGGTTCTGCGTCAGGGGTAGATGACCTATCGAATGAGCACTTAAAATATGCCAGTGACGTACTATGTCTGCATATATCATTGCTCTTATCAGCCATGCTTGCTCATAGCCATATCCCTGCAGAGTTCCTGAGTATATATTTTGCCCCTGGTCAAAATAAGTACGGAGACATTCTGTCCAGCAATAATTACAGGCCTATTGCTGTCGCTTCCTGCTTCTCGAAACTACTGGAAAAACTCTTGTTACTCCGATTAAATGATTACCTATGGACATCATCTAATCAGTTTGGTTTTAAAAGGTCCCACTCAACTGACCTGTGTATCTATTGACCTGTGTATCTATTGAAATTTTGGTATTCCCACCAATCTTTTACCGTTTGGTGGGGCAATGTACTATCCGAATGTTTTGGCTCCTCTTGCGGGGTGAGACAAAGCTCCTTGCTCTCTCCTATGCTGTTTAATGTGTATATTGACGGATTAATTGCTTCACTTAATGAGGCAACAGTGGGATGGTGTATAGATAATACAAGGATAAATAACTTAGTTTATGCCGATGATATGGTGTTAATAAGTCCCTCTGTTAAAGGTCTGGATCGGCTACTAAACGTCTGCGAAGTGTATTCGCAGAAACATGATATTCTTTTTAATGTTACAAAAACTGAGGTCATGCAATTTCATTCTAAACGCTATAATCAGCCAGCTGACATTAGGTTTAAAATGAGAGGTGAAGTAATTGAGGAAGTACAAAAGTTTAAGTATTTTGGTCAAACTATCAACAGCTCCTTGAGGGATGACTCAGATATAAAAAAACAATCTCGAAGCCTCTGTGCTAAAGCGAATATGACGATAAGGAACTTTCGGTTCTGTACAAGTGAAGCTAAAGACACTCTCTTTCGTACTTTCTGCAGTAATATATGCGGACAGCAACTCTGGGTGAATTATAAAAAAGGTTCTGGCAGAACTCTAAATTTGCTGTACAACAGGTCTTTTAGACTCTTACATAAATTACCCCCGAAATGCTCAGCTTCGCAAATGTTTACTACCCACAATGTCCCGAGCTTCCCGGAGGTAACAAGACGTGCTCAATACAGGGTGTCCCGTAAGTCTGGACCCATAGGGAAAAATAATAAAATTACAAAATAGTCCAAAAATTTATTACATAATCTGTTCAAAGTGTCCGCCGTTGTGTCGCACACATAGTTGAAGACGCAATCTCAACTGCGACAGAACTTTCTGAATCACAGTCGCAGAAATTTCTTGACACGCCTCCACAATGCGTGCTTTAAGGTGGAAAATGTTCTGAAGTTTGACCTCGTACACTTTGGCTTTCAAGTGGCCCCACAAATAAAACTCCAGCGGAGTAAGATCATAATAAAAAAATAATAAAAATAATAATAAAAATAATAATAAAAATAATAAAAAAATATATTATAAATAAATTTTTGGACTATTTTGTAATTTTATTATTTTTCCCTATGGGTCCAGACTTACGGGACACCCTGTACAGTCTAATGCAAAGAATTAAAAAATCAACGAACCCGATTATCCAAGCTATCCATGAGTCCTGCCGTTTATCCTCTAAGCCCTGGACTTCTTGGTACGAAAACGTCTGTCTGAAGCCCCACTTAACCTCGACATTACTGTATTATTTCTAATTAATTGTATATATTTTTATCCTTAGCATGTGAACTGTCATTGTATTAATAATATTTGTCATCTGGACTATAGTCTGCCAATAAATCTTTTCATTTTCATATATATATATATATATATATATATATATATGTGTGTGTGTGTGTTAAATTTTGGGTACATTATTGCGCAAGACGACAAAAGATTCGGGAGAGTTAGTTAAAGAAAAAAAAAGGGTTGCCATGAAAACACCAGTTCATTGTAATTAAATCATAAACTCAATAAAATTGTAATATAGACCCAATATATATATATAAGCCTTGTTTGGGTTCCGTGCGTCGGTCTTTCTTCTCACGAAGGTCAAGTTGGTGGGCCCGCCTCTTCAAGCTGGTGGCCCCGCCTCTCTCATTGTAATTATATATATATATATATATATATATATATATATATATATATATATATATGTGTGTGTGTGTGTGTGTATGTGTGTGTGTACGTACATATAGTTTACATAAATAGTGACCGTGGATCTGTGATGTATTTACGCTTATCACCTGAACCCCTCTGACGTCATACCCATCATACCCATCTGAGTGTGCAGGATAAAAAAATCAAACACTTGATTTTGTTTAAAACATTTTTTTATACCAACTTTCTTTTAAGTAAACAATAAATAAGATTATCATGCCCTCTAATGCCCTTGATGCCCTTCTTTTTTGTTTAAGGGAATTACAAGAGATATGATATTACCTTGAAACCTTCTGGATGTTCCTTGTGACGATCCCTCACCACACGGAGGTCATGCTTGTGTTACCACTTCTGTAGAGATGGCTTGATGAAGGAGGGAATTGTTTTCTTATGCTCTCCATTTCACATAACCAGGTACACCCGGCTCATAAGGGATTGTCCTGAGCCAGGTATCTGCCTTCTTTTGAAGACTTCCACATCTACACTATTCGTGTTTCGAAATTCTTTTGGTAACTGGTTAAAAAGTCTTGGTCCTCTGACGACGAAGCTGTTTTTTTTTCAGAGTTGAGGATGTTCCTTGTGTAGACGTTAGTTTACGAACACTACCCAATTCGCCTTTCTTGTTTTCCACTGCTGTTTTACTGGTTATAGGGTTCAATTTGGCATTAGGAACTAGTTTCTCAACTTGCTGTCGCTCTCTAAGGAAGCTGAATATTGATTTTCCTATTTTTTCCTGCTATTCCCATATACTTCAATTTATGTGCTATTATTCCATAATCGCACTTGTTGAACGCCTTTGGAAAGTCTGTGTATGTTGCATAATAATTATTGTTGTTTTCGAGTGGATCAATTATGTTGTTAAAATGTTCTATTAGTTCTGATAGGCAGGATCTTCATGATCAAAATCCATACTGGTTAACATTTAATTTTTCTTGCGTCTCCAAAAAAAAGTCATAGATGCAACTCTTGGCCAAAGCCAGCTTTGGCCAAAAGAGTTGTATCATCTTAAAAAGCTATCTTCTTTTTTGTGTCTTGACTCCTGTCACTGTCAGAGAGTTTTGAATGACATTACATTTATACCTATAAGGATTCTTGTTTTATTTTCCACAAAGAGTTTAAAAGAAAGCACCAAGAAAACTAACTACCACATATACAGCTTTGGCCAAAAGAATTGGCTCACCCTACAACATTTCAAGTTTGGCTGATAAAGTCAAATGAAACCTGCGTGCTACTTCTGAGTAATGATGTGCCGTTCATGTATTGAATGTCATACCACTTTGTAGTTGAAATATACTGTACTTACCAAGAAACTGCAAAAATTGAAAAATATAACATTAAAACTAGGTAATATAGCAAATAATAATTACAGGAAATCTTTCTGAGAAAGTTCACGAATCTTGACAATCGTGGATCTGTTCAGTGATGTTATAGGTAATATGTTATAGGTTATATGTTCAGTGATGTTATAGGTAATTTCTATTAATGCGTCTTTCATTCCAAAAAATTTTGAGATTTTCAATTCTTTTGGCCATAGCTGCATACTCTGACATTTAAAATATAATTGGCGTTCCTCAAGGAGATTTCCTAGTTCCATTGTTACATGCAACTTACGTAGTCATGTTATTGAACTTTAATATATTAACCTAGCTTGACCTGGCCTCACTTCACCTCACCCGTAGGACACTTGTCGATAGAACATCACGTCGATAAAATTTTTGTCGTACGACCGAACTAGTAGTTGTTAAATCTTCACAGACTTTATATAGACGCGGACACACCTTGTTTTAGGGGAAAAGTTTTCAGAATTTACTCACTTTGTCTTGAGTATGAATATGAAGAGCGGCTAGGTTAGGTTAGGTTAAGTTCGGTTATGTTAGGTTAAGTAAGAATATAATTAGATTGTTCATAGAGCGTTCCGTTCAAGAAATATGTACAGGTTCAGTGATGAGCTTTCCGTGGAAAGTGAACGCCGAAAGATAGAAACGATTCTAAATATTATTTGAATACAGCAAACGATCCAAATTGTCGCGAATTTCCTAAACCTCATCTTAAAAGCTGCGAGAATCTGTCCTAGTTCTCAATGATCGATTTAGAGTATTTGGCACTCAATGTCACTCCTATTCCCGTACGCGGTCCGCAATTGACAATGCTTGAAATGAGAAGTACAAATCTGAAAAAAAAATATGTTCCTAATTTAGGAACGGGTAAAAAAGAAACCGTGACGTAGTTACATACTCGAGGGGTATTTTGTACGAAACATCTAACTTAAAATAGGAAATCCTACAATGGGAATGGATCAATTTGAGAATTTCTTCCTTTTACGTTTTCACTCGCAGATTTTTTTCAGTCTTGGACCAAGAATGGAATGAAAATGACCTTTGAATGAGACGAAACCAATGTTTATTTTATTCATATGTAGAAATGTGAGGGTCCATATGTAGGAATGTGAGGGTCCATACGTAAGAATGTGAAATTCTCTAACAGTGGATGTTGATAATAAAAACTCACTCTAATAGACAGAGTTTATTTCCACAACAGTTTCGATACCCACTGACATCCTCTTCGTTTTTCTGTATCCGCCCGAAGAGTATGCCAGTGGGCATCGAAACTGTTGTGGAAATAAACTCTGTTTATTATAGTGGGTTTTTATTATCATATTTTGACCTTCACGTAGAAAAGTGAAGTTTTTCGCATTTATTGGATGTTGATCTTATCAAAACTCGATGATTTTAAAAAAAAAAGCTTTAATTTTTACATGAAATAGGTTTATTCAAACTTATTCTCTTATTTTCCTCCCAATCTTATTATTTTCACTTATGAGAGCTGAATAAGTACACTTAAAAATGAAGATAAATCCAAATTAAAGGACTTATATCCATTTAATCGACAAGACCAAAACATCGACACTATAAAAAACTAATTTAAACTAACGTAACCTAATCTACTTTAATTTGACCTAAGCTGGTCTAACTTAAGCTAACCTAATAATAAATTGTCGATAGAATGTCAAGGCGATCAGATGTCGTATGGTCGATGTTAAATTTGTTTGCATTCATAGAGTTAAGGGTTTTATCATGGACGGGTCGAACCACCGTTTCCCGTTAAATCAGCAACGTTAAGCGACTTTGGATATGTTCAGTTGTTGGATGGGGGATCCTCCTCCACGTTCAGATGATGTGGCGACGCTTAGATGGTTCGGATCTCAGGTAAAGCTGTAGGTCCCCTCGGTTACATAACCTTTACCGTTACGAAGGGGGTTAAACAACCCCCCCACCCCCACTCACCTAAAACAACTTCATGTATTTAAATGGAAACTTATAATATAATATAATAATTTATATTCAAAGTAGGAGAGTAATAATATTTTTTTTAATTTGCTGTTTTTCAATACAATAACACTCAATTTCACAAAACATTTGCTGTAATCCCTTCCCAACTTCCCACCGGACTTATTAAAACAGGTGAAGATAACAGACAGGAAGCGCATTTCCTCACTATGTTGGGGCTGAGTGTGTTACAAGGGTCATCTTTAGCTTGGGCATTGAGAGGGTGAACAGCCAACTCAACCCGACCCAGGTGCCAGTAAGTGGGAGTGAACCAGAACCTCACCGCTCAGAGACCGCCACCGTAACCTCTGAACTACCGGGCGCCTACGGGTTAATTAAATGGTATTAAAACTAATTTTATACACAAATAACGGACCTATACCCAGTTGCAGTTGGTCGAAGGACCATTCCACGGACACTCTAATAAACTAACAGCCTAATCTAACCTAACCTAACTTAATCGAACTCATAATAACTTGTCACACTGAGAGAATGACATAAGTCCCCAGAGAACAAAATAACAGAAATAGCTTCGTGATTGCAAAGATGTTGCATCCCTTTTTAAGAGTTGTACAGTCATTACAAAAAGTTTTGTGCAACCCTATTTTTAAAGCGTGACCTGTCAAGCATAATCAGTCCTCGTGTGAAAATATTCGGTAAATTTAAGTTTCTTGTCGAATACATACAACTATTTTTACTTTTCTTATTCAATGGCGTACACGCGACATGCGTACATGCGACACGTTGTTGTACAGTGATTATTATTATTATTATTATTAATTATTATACAAACGCCTTGCAATTGTTATACCTTAAAAGCAGGTTACAAGGTCATCAAATTATGCCATAAAACTTGTAAAATATATATATATATAATAATATATATATATATATATATATATATAAATTATTTCACGAAAGTAACACGTGAATTTGTACTGAAAATAACCACGAAAGAAAATTAAAATGTTAATTTTCCTTCGGGGTTATTTTTATCCTAAATATTATTCACGTGTCAGTTTCATTAAATAATTATATATATATATATATATATATTGCGAGTGACATATTTCCACACGAGGACTGATTATATTATGCTTGATAGGTCATAGTTTAAAAATAGCTTGAACAAACCTTTTTGTCGTGACTATAGAAGGGACGTTTGTGCAAAAAATTATTCTTTCGAATTGTGGGACTTATTGCCTGCTATACAGTACATGATGGAACGTTTATTGTCTGCTTGAAGGCATTGCTTGTTATTAAAGGCCTGCTCACAGATGTTTGGTCATCAATGTTTGTATATACTGTATATATATATATATATATATATATATATATATATATATATATATATATATATATAATTAGGGTGATGCACAAATCATGACCATCGTGGATTTTTAGGGATATCCCCTCATTTGTTCCAATTTGTCACAAAAACACCCTGTGAGAAATTCCAGGTCAAACAAATAACATCCAGAGGTCGCGCCCGCCAATTGAAAATTTGAAAATTACAAAAAATTAGAGTAAAATCAAATTTTTTGAATTTGTTCTTATTTTTTTGCAGGTTTGTTGCAGGTTGCAGGTTTTGTGCAGGTTTGCTGCAGGCAGAGTGGTAGGTGATGCGTATATGAGCAAACAGCAAACAGCGTTCAAGGAAATCGGTATCGCAGTGTGCTTGTGGCAGTGTCTGGGAGAGGTGCTATATCAGTGAGTCTCTCCGCCTCAATTTCTCTTCTATTTCCTGTATCTTAATTGTGACGAAAATGAGATCAAGAAGCTCAACAGATATGTGGCTGATCGGTCAACAAATAGATAAATTGAATCAAAGTAAGCTTCCATCAAAGAAAGAAGTAATTTCCTTATTCATGAATTATAAACATGTCAAGAATGAAACCTTCAGAGAAGCATTAACTTCAACCATTAATGATGTATTGGAAGTGTGGCAGAGAGCAGGAATACCAACAACCCAGAAATGTAATGTTGTGAAGAAATTAAATAAACTGTATGATGAGTGGCAAGGGCTGAAGAAGAGCAAAGGAAAAAAAATCGAAGTTTTCAATAGAGAAAGAGAATACATGGAAAGAAAAATTGGATGGACTCTTTGATATTGCGCATGCAAATGCTAACGAGTTAATAACTATCGAAGAAGATAGAGTTTCTACGGCTACAAAGGGAAGGTCGAAAGGGTAAAATGATGGCTGTTGATAAGGATGAAGAAAAACGTCGAAAGGAAGCTGCGAAGAGACATGAAAAAATGGATAAGAAAAGGTTACGTGAATCAAGTGCATTTGATGAAACAGTTTGTTCTTGCAAGCAGCAGCAGTTCCTGCAGTGATTCACCTGCATCTACGGAAGAAGAAGTACATCTGGAACAGCCCTCAACATCCAAAAGAGGCCTTCCAAGAAAAAAATTCAAGATTATGAATGAAAATCTGCTTTCCTCATTGGATGTTGCTAAGATCAGCGACCGATCAGCCTCTTTAATAATTATTCCAACGATCGCAAATGTTGGAAAAGATCCAGAGAATTACAATGTTAGCTACTCATCGATTCGCAGGGCAAGACAGAAATCAAGAAAGAAGTTCAGTGAAAACTTGAAAGAAGAATTTCAAGCTGACAAACCCTTGATTGTTCATTGGGATGGCAAACTCCTCGAAGACATTACTGGGAATGAGGTTGTTGATCGGTTGCCAGTCCTAATCTCTGGCAGTGGAGAAGATCAACTGCTTGGAGTGCCAAAAATAGATCATGGCACAGGAAATGATACTGCAAATGCAGTACATCAGGCGATCATTGATTGGAATCTAATAGATAAGGTAAAAGGCATGTGTTTCGATACAACTGCATCGAACACAGGTCATAAAAATGGAGCTTGTGTCCTAATTGAACAGAAAATGGAGAAAGATTTGTTGTGGTGTCCTTGTCGACACCATATCCTTGAAATCATGTTGGAAGCAGTGGTATCCCCTGCATTACAGGCTTCATCAGGCCCTGACATTCAGTTATTCAAAAGATTCAAAACAAACTGGAATAAGATTAATCTAACTTCATACGATAAATTAGAAAATTATCCACAAAAGGAAAAAGAGGAAATCATCAACTTTGCAGCAAGAAAAATCAATGAAGATCAACCTCGCGACGATGACAGAGAGTTATTGGAACTGACAATCATCTTGCTTGGCGGTACTCCAACGACTGGAATAAAATTCAGGAAGCCTGGGGCTTATCATAGAGCCTGTTGGATGGCGAAAGTCATTTATTCGATGAAAATCTTTATGTTCAAAAGTCAGTTCAAAATAACAGCAATAGAAGAAAGAAATCTAAAAGAAATTTGTTGGTTTTCTGTTTCAATTTATATTAAGCATTGGTTTTCAGCACCCTGCGCAGCACGTGCTCCACGAAATGATCTGAGTCTTCTCAAGAATCTTCACAGCTACAAAAGCACAAATGAACAACTAGCAAATGCTGCTTTAGAAAAATTCAAGAATCATTTGTGGTATCTCTCAGAAGAGTTGATCGCATTGGCTTTCTTTGATGATAAAATCAGCTTTGACACCAAAGAAAAATGAAGGAGGCTCTTACAAAATCTTCGGAGCCAGATCCTCCAAAGAAGACACAAATAGACATCAAAACTATTGACAATAAGCAGCTTGAAGATTTTGTAACTGCTAACACAAAGTCCTTCTTCAGTATACTCGGATTGTCTTCAACGTTCTTGAGCAAACCAGTAGAAGATTGGCTTCTCGATGAGAGTTATTGGGTTGCAAAGAACGTAGTGAATCACATGAAAGTTTTAATGATATTGCTGAAAGAGGAGTGAAATTGATTGAAGATTATAACAAATTAATTACCAATGATGAACAACAGGAGCAATCTACTGCAAGTTGTATCAAATTATCGGAAGAAGCTTCCGGACAAAACTAAGAAAACTCTCGTATCTTTGATGCAACAATAAAATTTACGAGTATATCCATTCTATGTATCTATTGTAAATATCTATTGTATTGTATCTGTTTTATGAACAAATGGAAAAGAGGAAGGTGGTATGATAGGCCTCCTGGGGAACTTCCACTCAAAAAAAAGTAACGTGACGCTTGCTGTACCTCCTGGGTGTCATGGAAATCAGCAAATTTTCAAATGGCGGGCGCGACCTCCAAATATTCGAATTTTGACCCGAAATTTCCTCAGGATCATTTTTCTACCAAATCAAACCAAATGAGAGGGTATCTCAAAAATTTGAAACAAAAAATTTTACTCCCCCACTTTTGCATCACCCTAATATATATATATATATATATATATATATATATATATATATATATATATATATATATATATATATAGACCAGCCATGAGTGGATCCTAGGGTCTTTGTTGGTCTGAAACATTATAACATTATATACTGTATATTTAGACTATATTCATTTTCTACGCTGAAATTCTATATATGAAAGACAATGTGTTTTTTTTGTATAGTGTAACAAAGAAGCAATTCGTATGAAATTGTGTGTTATATATATATATATATTATATATATATATATATATATATATATATATATATATATATATATATATATATTCTTTGATTTATTATTATTATTATTATATTTTATAATTAATCATTATTATTATTATTAATAAATATTTCCCTTATCGTAATATCATTGGACGGTTTATCAGTGTCGAAAACTTGAATTATAATTATCTAATTAAACTGCTCGACTAAACATTTTTTTGGCATTCAGCATTCAATTCATATATATATATATATATATATATATATATATACAATAGTAAATCAGTATAAAACATTGTGACTTAAACCGAAAAAGTTGTATGGACAGTGGCGTGATTGAGAAAAAATATTTTAGATAATGATTTTTAAACGAACGTAACTCGATCGAATTGAAGGTATAAAATCTAATTTAAGATAAAGATCAAACCATTCAGTAATAATATTTTCCGATCACTAATTCAAAATTCGCAGAAATGTTGTGCCAAATTTTCAATTCAAGGAATAAGAATAAAAATAGGCGTGGTCTCATTAGTACGATCATAAACATATTACTTGGATGATTTCAATAAAACCTAATTGAACTCTGTCACACACATTTCCTGTAAACACAAAATACAATAGTACATACAGTATATATATATATATATATATATAAATTATATATATATATTATATATCAATGTTTTTGATACAAATATTTTTTTGACTCTCTCTCTCTCTTAAGGAGAAATATTAGGTGATGATGTGTATTTTTAATAGATTATTTTAGTCCCCCTTTTATAAATAAAAATAAAATACATTTACAGTTTTCTTTTAAGGAAATCTATAAATTTTGTCTTTGAAGATTGATTTACGACCAATATATATTATCTTCAAGAAGTCATTTCCTCATATATTCTGTGAACTTAATGATCTCCCTCTTCATTTGATGGGTATTCTGGGCCCCAACTTCGGGCACAAAACGATTTCAACAGAAATTAACTCGGTTCAAGGATAAAATAAGGCACGCGATGGAGTTAGGACGCCATATTGAGAACGATTTTCATGGAATATTCTTTTTCTTTTCTGACTTTTGTAGGAGGTTCTAATGTTGTGTTGTTTATTATTGTTGTTAATTTTGGGCATCTGGTCATTTGCATGGGCACTTTGGGAATCAATCCGAGAACTTACTGCATTTGAGATTCATTATGTAAATTGATATTTACGCATCTATTTGCGCGTGACAGTAAAAGACCAAATGCACAATCTCTCTCACACAATAAATATATAAATATATAAATATATATATATATATATATATATATATATATACTGGAACGTCTGCGCGCCTTGAAGCAAAAGCTCACCGAAACGCAAACTAGGTGGAGACTAGGAGGGGCTGGTGTGTTACTAAAACCTTTCCTAGTTCTCGCTTAATGTGCAAACTAAATTTGGTGTAGATTACCCAAGCCTTTTAGGCTTGTATAAACGAACATTGAACATCAGACATCACAGGCACATCATCATCATTATCCCATATATACATACGAGTATATATACATATACAGCCAGCTTTAGGATACGGCGAATCGCGGCGACCGCCTTGAGCCCGCGCCTACGTCATCACGCACAAATGCAGAAATGGCAGAAAAACCCAACAGTTCACTTTAAGTTTACTGCATCAATCCTTTGAATAGACTCGCCAAAATAATTTTTTCATTTGATTATATATAGGTTTCTATACATAATTTTCTTTTGTTTAGGCCAAGGTCCTATAACCTAGTAGCTAACCGTTTAGGCTGCCGTATAGAAAGCACTTATTTTACCATATACTGTATGTACTGTATACTCGTATATACATACCTTTCCTATGTTTGCATTCGATTTCCAATTGATATGGCTTAAACCACATGGCGTTTCGCTTACAACCGAGAGCTGACTGGCTGTTCTGTCAAAATCGTTTTTTGGAGCCAGTTCTTCAGCCAGTTCTTCAATCCAACATAAAAATCGCTAAATAAAATTCACACCAAAAAACAGTTTAACAAAACGCAAAATTCAGAGAACGACGAATGAAACGAAATAGAACCCAGTTTCCAGAAGACGAGCCAGCGAATTCGCCCGTAAAAGCATTTGAAACGAATCGTGGACCAAGGCTCTCATGTCACTGACAATGTCAAACGATTTGAACAAATGCAAAAGTACGTCGGATACTTCAGTTTCCTGTATGATTTGAAACAGCTTCGGGAAATGAGAGAAGAGGACGTGAAGAAGTATTGTATGAATTTGAACAATGCATTATCTGACGAAGAATCTTACAACATTGACGGTACAGACCTTTTCTCAGAGCTGCGAGTGCTCCGAGAACTCGTCCCCGGAGAAACAGGAACTGCGCTTCAATCCTTCAGTTTCTTAAGTCACTAGACAGCTCCTTCCCAAACGCAGTCACAGCGTATAGGGTTTTGTTGACAAACCCACTTACAGTGGCTACAGGGAAGCGAAATTTTTCCAAATTAAAATTACTGTAATAAAAAACTACTTTAGGACAACTATGTCTCAAGAGAGCTGGGTGGACTCGCCATGATTTCCATCGAAAAGGAAACAACATCAACATTAGACTACCAAGATCTTACAGCAGAGTTTGCCGCAAGGAAGTCGCTGAATATGGATTTTAGAAAGTAGGCTCTGCAACAGTGATCGGCGAGTTTTTTAATATATAAACTTTATTAAGGGGGCCCCGCACCCCTAGGGCCGGCTCTCTCTCTCTCTCTCTCTCTCTCTATATATATATATATATATATATATATATATATATATATCTTCAAAAGAAGACTGGACGCCTGGCTCAGAACAATCGCCGATGAGCCGGGCGCACCTGGCTATGTGAGGTGAAGAGCACAAGAAACTAACTCTCTACTTCACCACGCCAACTCAAGAAGATGGACAACAAGCTTGACCTTCATGAAATGAGGAATCATCGCGCACACACACACACACATATATATATATATATATTATATATATGAATGAATGAATTTAAACTAATATTTTAATTCATAAACGTGTAACGAGAGGCGAAAAAGCCTTAATTGAAAGCCATAAAAATTACGAAAGCCAAATCCTCTTCATCGCCTCTTATGAATAAGTTAATTTAACAGAAATGCTTGGAGAGGAAATTTTTGTAAATGGTTGATTCAGTGCCATGATCGATTCCCGAGAAAAGTTCACGTGATCGCATATATAATCGCTTTTTTATCTTTAAGGACTACTACGTTATCAATCAATCTTTTTTTTTTCATCATTCAGGCAGCATATTTGCCTATTTGCTTTGGTTTAAGTGAGTTTTATATACGATAACTGACTATATACTGTATTATATATATATATATATATATATATATATATATATATATATATAAACTAAATGGATTTTTTGGACGAAGGCGAAGTTTATTAACCCTTTTTACCATATAATGTAATATGCAAGGGGAAATATATAATAAAAATACCAGTCAAGGTAGAGCGGGGGAGCAGTGACTCTCTGGCCTCTCGTAGCCTCGGAAAACCATCGGTACACGGGACTGAGCTTTTTACTGGACTTTAACCGTATCTTTTACTGGAACCTTTACATTTTATATTGACAGAAACAGAAGAGCACAAATTTAGTGAAGCGTCGAACGCACTATGCAGCTAAACATGAATGCGTTTCGAAGAACTTATTGTCCGGCGAACATAATCAAAACGTAAATCATACGGTGGCATGCCAATTTTGTATATAATATATATATATATATATATATATATATATATATATATATATATCGTACATAACGACGCTTGTATAGGAGAACATTCCGCGCAAGATGAGGAGGGAGAACGAACAAATGAAAAAATGAGGTAACCACCCGGGATCTTCCGATTGCCGGTCAGATATGATAACCACTACACCATGGTCCTCACTCGATCAGAAGTCGTAATTCTCCTACATACGCGCAGAAACCAATGCCCCGAGGGGCACCTCCCGCATGCCGCACCTATATATACATTTCAACTGCAAAGAACACGCAGTATAATTAACGTAAAGAACGACGTCGTTCTTTACGTTAATTATACTGCGTGTTCTTTGCAGTTGAAATGTATATATGTGTATATATATATATATATATATATATTTTTTTTTTTTTTTTGCGCACAGACCATGCATTGTTGTATGCATGGTCTATGTGTAACATAAAAGTTTCTCATGGAACCATTCTGAGTTATCATATACCTTTCCTTTCAAATGTTCTGTGCGATGATTCCTCATTTCACGAAGGTCAAACTTGTCGCCCCTCCTCTCGAGTTGGCTGGTGAAGTAATGAGTTGGTTTCTTGTACTCTCCACCTCACATAGCCAGGTACACCCGGCTCATCGGGGATTGTTCTGAGCCAGGCGTCTAATCTTCTTCTGATGTCCAACGCAACTCCCTTCGTGTTCCTTAGGTCTTTGGGCAGCTGATTAAACAGTTTTGGTCGTCTCACAACAAAACTATTTTCTTTCAGGGTTAAGGATGTTCCCTGTCTTGCCTTTAATTTTTAGAACACGACACTATATATATATATATATATACTGTGTATATATATATAACTCAGTGACCCGTTGCCCACGTTGGACCTTCCATCATGAAAAAGAAAACCTATAGTATTTGTCATTTCTTATTACTTATTCGAACAATAGTGGATTCAATTTTTCCCAGAAGAGGTCCTTCTTCGATGCATGGTCTGTGTGTAACATAAAAGTTTCTCGGGATACCATTCTGAGTTGTAACATATATATATATATATATATATATATATATATTAAGCAAAGAACCACAGGGAAAAGGAAACACGAAATCCGAGCGCTTTCGTGATACGTATATTCACATCTCCTTTTCCCTGTGGTTCTTTGCTTATTAAAAAGATCACGTGTTTTTCTATGATTTTATTGCATATATATATATATATATATATATATCCCACAAGGGACAGTATTAGCTCCCTTGCTGTTCATAATAATGATTGCAGATATTGATGCAGATATTAAGGACAGTATTGTATCATGCTTCGCAGATGACACAAAGATATGTAAGGAAATATTGAACGAAGGTGACATAAGAAAATTGCAAAACGACATTGAAACATTATTCCAGTGGGCAGAAGACAACAATATGAAGTTCAACGAAGAAAAATTCCAACTTCTAAGATATGGTAATAAAAGGAGCTACAGAAAAAAGGGTACAAAACTATGCAAGCCAAACAGATAACACCAAATCCACAAGTCAGGGATCTTGGAGTAATAATGAGTAATAATGTCGTCGGATGCGGAATTCAGACAGCACTATAAAATCAAAATTACAACAGCTAGAAAAATAATAGGAATCATTTGGAGGAACTTCCGCAGAAGAAAAGCAAACATCATGCTCAAATTATGGAACAGTCTAGTCCTACCAATAATTGAGTATTGCTCAGTACCCACAAAACCACACAGAAAACGAGATATTGCGAACATTGAAGCTATACAAAGGACTTTCACGTCTAAGATAGAGGAAACGGAAGGTGAAGACTACTGGTCTCGACTACAATCCCTGGAACTCTACTCTCTCGAAAGAAGGCGCGAGCGGTTCACAATAATATACATATGGAAAATACTTGAGGGCTCTGTCCCTAACCTTAGAAATGAAATAGAAACAAACTGGAATGAGAGAAGAGGCAGATTTTGTACGGTCCCAGCTGCGGTGGGACAAGGGCCATGAAAACGAGATGGAAAATACCCTCAGAATACGAGGCCCAAAACTTTTCAATGTCCTACCAAAAGAAGCGAGGAATCTCCAGCACACCGACCTGAATAACTTCAAGAACCATCAGAACAAATTCCTATGCAAAGTCCCTGACCAGCCATGCGTGGCTGGCTCCGAGGGCAGGAGGAGATCAGACAGCAATTCCCTCCTTCACCAAATCCAAATGAGGCGGGATGCTGCAGAAGGGTCGACCGCAGGTCGATCCTGAACCGTCGTTCAAACTCACCTAAAGCATACCTAAAGTAAAGTGTATATATATATATATATATATATATATATATATATATATATATATATATTATAATGTTATGTTATAATGTTTCAGACCAACAAAGACCCTAGGATCCACTCATGGCTGGTCTACCTAACTGTGTTCGTAATTGTATATTGTGCATGTTCTCCCTGGTGGCGGAGGGGACCTACAATTTTACGTGGATTCCGAACCACAAAGCCTTAATTTTACTACCTTAAACTATACCCAGTCTATCAACATATGCGTCTAATCGATTTTTAAACATGTTTATAGACGTGCTACTAATTACTTCTACCGGCAAACTATTCCAGCTATTTACTATTCTATGCGTAAAAAAGTTTTTGGCAACTGCTGTCTTGAACCTTCTACTTGTCAACTTACACCCGTTATTTCTAGTCCTATTATATTGAGATATTTCGAAAAAGCTATCTCTCTCTACGTTATCGAACCCATTCATAATTTGAAAACCTGGATTAGATCACCCCTTAGCCTCCTTGTCTCGAGTGTAGTCAATTTTAACTCTTTAAGCCTATCCTCGTACGACTTCGACCTAAGCGACAGAATCATCTTAGTTGCTCGTCTTTGAACTCTTTCGATTTTGTCTATATTTTTTCGCAGATGCGGATTCCAAAATTGGATCGCGTACTCCAAATGGGGTCTAACTAATGATTTATAAAGAGAAACAATAATATCGCGCGATTTGTACTAAAAATTCCGAGCTATAAAACCTAACATTTTGTTCGCTTTATTGACCCGCTGCTGTACTTTGTTTCGCTACTTTTAAATCACCAGTGACTATAATTCCTAAATCTTTTTCCTGCTCTACGCTTGCTAACTCCTTCCCTGACATACTATACGCAAAATTACCGTTACGTGAACCTATATGTAAAATTTTGCACTTATCGACGTTAACTCTCATTTGCCACGTGACTAACCAATCAACGAGTTTCTTCAGATCTTCCTGGATTGTACCTCTATCTTCGTCATTAATCGCCCTACCACCCAACTTCGTGTTATCCGCAAACTTTGAAACTGTACTGACTAAGCCGACATCTAAATCGTTAATATATATATAAGGAATAGCAAGGGGCCCAATACAGAACCCTGAGGAACGCCGCTCGCTACATTACCCAACACGACTCCGCTCCATCAACGACCACCCTCTGTTTCCTACCTCGCAGCCACTCTTCTATCCAATTTATTACTACAACCCTGATTCCGTGAGCCTTAGTTTTTTCAATGAGTCTTTTGTGTGGTACGGTGTCAAACGCTTTTTGAAAATCTAAATGCACTACATCAACCGCCCGATGACTATCGTAAAGGTCAACCACGCTTTGAAAAAATTCTAAAAGATTAGTTAAGCAAGATTTGTTTCGCCTAAAACCGTGCTGCGTATTTCTAACCAAGTTATGCAATTCTAAGTGTTCGACTATACGATCCCTAATTATTGATTCCAGTAGCTTACCTACAACAGACGTTAAACTGATTGGCCTATAATTTCCCGCCGCACCTTTATCGCCTTTCTTAAAGATAGGTGTTACGTTTGTTAACTTGAAATTATCTGGTACGCACTCCTCAGAAAAAGAAGCATTAATAATCTTTGTTAGCGGCACAAGAATGCTTTCTTTTAATTCCTTTAGTTGTATGGGATATATGGAATCCGGCCCCGGTGACTTACGCATTTTCATTTTATCAATATAGCGCATTACCTCCCATTCACTAACCACAATATTATCCAAAATATTACCATTATCAAAAGTATTATGTCTATGACCGTAGGGATATTCGTTACATCTTCTATAGTAAAAACTGACGTAAAAAATTCGTTTAGCAAGGTAGCTATTGCCTTGTTTTCAGAAACTAGCTCTCCGTTAACATTTTTCAACGGCCTCAAGACACTTTTTACTGGATTTCTATTGTTGACGTATTGAAAGAATCGCTTGGGGTTTTCTTTACCGTCACGAGCTATGGAGATTTCAAATTCGCGCTTCGACTTTTTTATTACACTTTTCGCTTCACGCCTTAGAGATATGTAGTTGTTTCGTAACCACAAATTGTCTTTATCGCACTTATGTAGCCTATAAGCCCTATCTCTACTCTTTATAATGTCTCCTACTCTAGAAGTAAACCACAAGGACTTCTTGTTTACTTTCGCACGCTTAATTTTGTACGGTACACATTCCTCATTTATAGTCCTAAATACTGTTTCAAACGATTCCCACATTAGTTTTGCATTGGAGATTCCCATTACGTTTTCCCAATTGACGTGTGACAATTCATTTCGAAATTTACAAAAGTCTGCGTTCTGCAAGTTAGGAATTTTAGTCGAGTTAGCTGGTTTCGAGTGACTTACTGAGGACAAACTCTACCATATTGTGATCGCTATTGCTTAACGGTTCTATTACTTGAAGATCCGTGATTAGCCTATCATCCGTAGTTATTACTAAATCTAAAATACTGTCTAACCTCGTAGGTTCCCCAACCTTTTGAATAAGAAAGCTATCCTCCAGAAAATTAACGAAACGATTACCTTCCGCGTCTCCTTGCATTGTATCGTAATTCACGTTGGCGCAATTAAAGTCACCCATAACTAAAGCCTGCTCACTACCTATTATTCTCTTTAGTTCACGATATAACGCTTCGTCCGTATCAGCTGTTTGATTACGGGGCCTATATATAACCGCAACAAGAAGTTTGAAATCGTTCAATTTAAGTTCTGCTATAGTCGAATCTATCGGTTCTGGAATTCTGTGCTTTACTTCTATAACGTTCGCAATATACAGGGTGTCCCAGAATTAACTATCTATTTCAATGAAATCGGACAAATTTTTTAAAAACACACTTTTATTTATGTTTATCATGTTTAATATGTGTTAAAAATGTATAAATTTCTAAATTTTTTTCATAATTTTATTTTCATAATTTTTTCATAGTTTTATATTTAGAATGGCAAAGAGACTCTCCAAAAGTTAACGTGTGGCTTGGAATGACCAAATCCAAAATTTATGGCCCATTCTTCTTTGCGGAAGCAACTGTAACAGGTACCGTCTACCTTGATATGCTTCAGCAGTTTCTCGAACCACAGCTTCTTGATGATGGCATTCTTGATAATGTTGTGTTTCAACAAGATGGAGCACCATGTCATTATGCTCTAATTGTTCGAGAATACCTCAACAGACGCCTTCCGAATCGGTGGATTGGACGTGGAGGACCTCGACCTTGGCCTCCGCGTTCTCCGGATTTGACACCCCTGGATTTCTTTGCATGGGGTTTCATAAAAACAAAGGTTTATCGCCAAAAGATCAATAGTTTAGCTGAACTTAAAGAACGCATCCAGTTGGCAGTGCGGGAGATAACACCTGAAATGCTTCAAAATGTGTTTCGCAGCGCTGAGGATAGATTTGAAATTTGCAGAGATACAGACGGTGCACATGTTGAAACTTCTCAATAAAGTTTTGACTTATGATTTATAAATCTATTTGTTTTTGTTTCATAATTTAGTAATAAACACAAAATTATGTCAGTTTTTATTAAATTTGTCCGATTTCATTGAAATAGATAGTTAATTCTGGGACACCCTGTATGTATATATATATATATATATATATTATATATATATATACTTACTTACTTTTTGCCCCCTGGCTGGTCTGTTATGGCCAGCCCGCGTCCCCCAGCTAGGCCGCCACCGCGGCCGGCCGCGCCCACAGAGCTCTGACCGATGAGATGTGTGTTTGTCTGTGGTGTTGGAAGTGGGGGCATGTAAGAATTAGGTGTTCGGTGTTTTCGTTGGCGTGGTCACATCGTGGACAGTTTGTATTGTTCGTTTGGTGTATGAGGTGTCTGTAATAATGTAGGGAGGGGTGGTGGCCGGATCTGAGTCTAGAGAGGGTAACTCGTGTGTGTCTCGGTAATGCTTCTTCTTCTTTGGCTATGTTTGGGGGTCGTGCTTGTAGAACTGGGTTATTTGGTAGTGTGTCAATATATTGGTTTACGAATTGTGTGTATATGTTTTTTTTTGTGTGTGTGTGTAGGGCATGGGGGTAGTGTGGTGTAGAGTGATGAGTAGTGTGATGTTGGGGTTTCCTTTTTGTTTCGTGGTGGTTGGGGGGTTGTGGTGAGGTGGTGGCATGGGTGGGTTGGCGCGAGGGTTTTGGCAAAGAACTGTGTGCCTATCATGTTAAGGTGTGTTTGTATTGGAAGGATGTTAGTTTCTGAGTGTAGATGTGGGATGGGGGTGGTTTGTACGCAACCTGTGATGATTCTGAGGGCTTTGTTTTGAATGATTTGCAGTCAGTTTTTGTTGGTGCTGGATATTCTGGGGTGCCAGGCTGGTGAAGCGTAATTTAATGTACGGATGAATTGTTTGTATAGGGTGGTGAGGGTTTCTTTGTGTTGTCCAAATGTAGTATTAGGTAGCGCGGCGTAAGGTATTAAGTTTCTTTGGTTAACCTTGGTTTATATATATATATATATATATATATCGTAAAGAACGACGCTTGTATAGGAGATATTCCGCGCAAGACGAGAGAGAGAAAACGGAACAAATAAAAAATGAAGTACCACCTGGGAATCGAACCCGGGATCTTCCGATTGCCGGTCAGACGCGATACCATTACACCATGGACTTCACTCTTCCAAATGCCGTAATTCTTCTACATACTCGCAGAAACCAATGCCCCAAGGGGGCACCTCCCGCATGCCGTAACATTATATACATTCAACTGCAAAGAACACGCAGTATAAATAACGTAAAGAACGACGCTTGTATAGGAGATATTCCGCGCAAGACGAGAGAGAGAAAACGGAACAAATGAAAAAATGAAGTACCACCTGGGAATCGAACCCGGATCTTCCGATTGCCGGTCAGACGCGATACCATTACACCATGGACTTCACTCTTCCAAATGCCGTAATTCTTCTACATACTCGCAGAAACCAATGCCCCAAGGGGGCACCTCCCGCATGCCGTAACATTATATACATTCAACTGCAAAGAACACGCAGTATAAATAACGTAAAGAACGACGCTTGTATAGGAGATATTCCGCGCAAGACGAGAGAGAAAACGGAACAAATGAAAAAATGAAGTACCACCTGGGAATCGAACCCGGGATCTTCCGATTGCCGGTCAGACGCGATACCATTACACCATGGACTTCACTCTTCCAAATGCCGTAATTCTTCTACATACTCGCAGAAACCAATGCCCCAAGGGGCACCTCCCGCATGCCGTAACATTATATACATTCAACTGCAAAGAACACGCACGGTGGTACTTCATTTTTTCATTTGTTCCGTTTTCTCTCTCTCGTCTTGCGCGGAATATCTCCTATACAAGCGTCGTTCTTTACGTTATTTATACTGCGTGTTCTTTGCAGTTGAATGTATATAATGTTACGGCATGCGGGAGGTGCCCCCTTGGGGCATTGGTTTCTGCGAGTATGTAGAAGAATTACGGCATTTGGAAGAGTGAAGTCCATGGTGTAATGGTATCGCGTCTGACCGGCAATCGGAAGATCCCGGGTTCGATTCCCAGGTGGTACTTCATTTTTTCATTTGTTCCGTTTTCTCTCTCTCGTCTTGCGCGGAATATCTCCTATACAAGCGTCGTTCTTTACGTTATTTATACTGCGTGTTCTTTGCAGTTGAATGTATATAATGTTACGGCATGCGGGAGGTGCCCCCTTGGGGCATTGGTTTCTGCGAGTATGTAGAAGATTACGGCATTTGGAAGAGTGAGTCCATGGTGTAATGGTATCGCGTCTGACCGGCAATCGGAAGATCCCGGTTCGATTCCCAGGTGGTACTTCATTTTTCATTTGTTCCGTTTTTCTCTCTCTCGTCTTGCGCGGAATATCTCCTATACAAGCGTCGTTCTTTACGTTATTTATACTGCGTGTTCTTTGCAGTTGAATGATGTATTATTATATATAATATACATACACAGTATATATACACACATAGCATATGATGTCTGTAAAAGGTTTTATATATATATATAATTTCCTCCAGAAACTCTATAATAGTTACTATTCTATTTGTGGCAGTTTGAAAGCTCATAACCTATCCCTAAGTACAAATGTTCAGTCAATAAATTCGCGGAATTGTTTAATTTACAAATACAGTAATGGTGATTCCGCGAATTTATTGACTGTACCTCGGATATGTGCTGTACTACTGTATGTATGACACGAACAGGATTCTTTTATCGATCAAAGAACAACGAAATCACAGTTTTACGATACTCTTTTAGCAACATTAAGAAGAATTCAGTATCTCAACGGATCATGTATCAAGTAGTTTCGGAAGTAAATTACTACTTAGTAATATATATATATTTTTTTTTTTCATTTTATAGATTTTGGTGATAGTAATAAAAATTTTGAAAACTAAACGCCCAGTCATTACCAATTAGTAATTTTTTTATGCATTTTTTTTTTTTTACATTTTATATTTATAGGCGAACTTTTTTCCGAAATAAAACTACATACCGGCATAAAGAAACTGGCTGGTATAACTGTTAATAATGGAATACCCTGTTCATTTATTATGCATTTTTTGAATATTTTTGTTATTACACATTAATTTTCATAATGATATTAATTAATAATGGCACTGTTGGTGAGCTACAATCGATTACTTCCCACCTGGCACTATTCCCATTCTCATTTGTAGTCTGACAGTGAGAATGCTCTAAATGGAAATTCCTGATTTGGGCAAAGTTTCCTTATTTGGGAATGAATTAAGCGAGATCGTTACGCAATTGTAGTCTCGAGTGGTGGGGGGGGGGGGGGGGGTTGAAAGAATATTTTCTATGAAAAAATCTTACTCAAAGCGGAAACTCCCACAATAAGAATGGATTTATTTGAAAATGTCCTCCTTTGAAGTCCTCACTCTTGGTTTTCTCATTTTCGGACCAAAACAAAAATGTGAATGATCAAGAATGGGAGAGACAGATACAGTCGGTCAAAAGAGTCATGTTATATTATCTCCTTTCGCGTATTAAAAAGTATCATGTAACTATATAGGAATTCGAACCCGTGACTGGTTGCAACGGCAAATATAGGTAATACCAAACAATGAATAAAATTCCTATGATGCAGAATAGAATAATTCTTCTAACTGAAACTTGGTACGTCACAATTACTGAAGAATAAATATTAAGTTGCGGAGACATTTGATTGGCCGAAAATTGGTGACGTATGAACTAATTCTAGATAAGTAACCTAGAACAACCACCTAACCTAGTGTAACTTAAACCTGATGTAAGAGTCACCCTGATTGGTCCGAATTATGAAATGGGCGGATCGCCAAGTGAAGTCCCTTCACAGTATTTGTTTACAGTAATGAATGAATGATTTGGGTTGTTTAACTTACTTTGTAACATATAAGATCGTGTGACGGAGGGGACCTACAGTTTTACGTGGAATCCGAACCATCTCAGTCAGAGTCACTACATTATCCGAACGCGGAGGATGATCTCCCATCCAGCTACAACCTAGACCCAACGTCGCTTAACCTCGCTGATTTGACTGGAAGAGGTATTACGACGTGGCCACGACGAAGCCCTTGTTTAATTCATTTAAAATAATAAATTTAACAGTTATTTAACTCTGATATCTCAACATAACTGCAGAATTAGTATTTGCAGCTCCATCTGACCACCATAAACACGAATTGATTAACAGAAATGGAACACAAGCAAAAAATAGGAAATTTGCTCAGTTAATATTAAATTGTCAAATAAAGAAGTAGAAAGCGATAAATTATCAAAAGGACAGTTTGGATATCTGCATTATTTCGTATAAGAGCCTCTTCCATGAAGGACTTCATAGAGTCTTCGTGGAATCGAGTTGCTTGGTAGAATTGACAGATCCCCTCCCAAATGCCTCTGGTTTGTTTCGTTAAATTCTCACGATTCCTCGGGTTTCTCGGTCCCCACCCAACTGTTATCGCGTATTGAATACATTCCATGCGCATCGGGGAACACCAATTCTCTGAAAATGAGTAGCATAATTTTTTTTAGTGTCCATAAATTTCAGTCGGTTTCCAAACTCCAAATTCAAACATCCACGAGGCGCCATGACAGCCATTTCTTCGGACCTCATACTATCTCTTCCCCAACAATAGAGATGCCCTTGATCGTCAGTGAAAAAAGTTCTCGTTAGAGAATATCACAGTTCTTAAAAAATCAATGACCTTGAGTAAAAATTTCAAAGCAAATTTAATTCTGGTGTCCTTGTGATGTTGGCTTAATTATGGTTTCGTGGTGGGCACACGATGATGAATTCCGGCGGGTGAGGTCGTCTTCTCCGAACTGTCTAAGAGCTGTCGACCAGTTTTAAGTTGTAAGAAATGATATTACGTTGGTCAAGTGATTAGATGATGCCTTTTATGGGCTCTGGCCCCCTGTATTCTCTCTGCCTTGTTTTTAAACTTCATTCTATTCCGTATCTTATAATCCATTTTGATTTTGTAGTTCTATATACATATTCCCAAGCGATATGCAACGTCTACTGTCGAGAGTACAGTACATCCTCGTACAGAGCGATCATTGCCACTCTCATTGCTTGAGTTATTTCATGATTTAGGTAACCTTGGCTCCTGATTTTCGTCATTCATTAAACTGGATACCTTTAAATAAATACTGGTCATATTTTCTACTTTACTTGTCGTTGAATTTCAAGATTTTAAACGTGACATCGGGACTTTAAAAGCCACCATGCCTTCAGATTATTAAGTCATTTATAATGCGTTGATATAATTGCAAGAATTAAGCAATAGTTTTCTGAACGCGAATGACATACAAATGAAGTGTGACCAGAATTTAGTTTCAAGTCCATTTCGGTTTATAGATAGGAAGTTACATAAAGGGTTTTAGCTGCTTATATTTCTCCTCTCCTTTCTATTTTCCCCCTACTCCCCCACGTATAACGTGTCCGAATCCTTACATTTACACTGAACTAAGTTAATAATGCGAAAGAAATTAATGTAACAAGACTTTCGCGGCCTATCATAGCGTATGTACTTTCTTTCATACGAAAACAAGTGGGAAAATCTTCGTTTTTCAGTATTTACTCCAAAATCATCTTCGAAGTTAGTTAATTAACAATGTTTAGCCAAAACCAAAGACACGAGCGCAATGAAACAAATTTTAGTGACTTTTATGGAGAGGTTTAAACTCTTTCAAACTGAAATTCTTTTTGAATACAAAGTATGTGTAAATGGAACAGTCCCTGAAAACCGGATAAAACTAGTTACTTCCGCGTATAATTATGGAAAAGAAGTTTATTACCAGTATCTTGTTAGTATTTGTAACATCCAGAAACTACTAGTAGCAAAATTAACAAACACTTCATTCTTAATTTCAAATGCTTCGTTATAACTTCATTTGGCACAAATCTGATACACAAATAGTCAATTTTTGTAACTGAAATTTTAAGCCCATATAAAGTAATTATATTTTTAATGCCAATATGCCCACACAGAGGGGTATAAGGTGATTTTATTATATATATATATATATATATATATGACAGTAATAATTACCAAACTCTCATAAATCTTGAAACAATATTTGTATGCAAACCGCAACAACGCGTAGGTAAAGCAAAGAGAATGAATGAAATCGTCTGTCATAAGCTAGAATAAAATCGGTGAAGGGCACCTTACGCGCAAACTGGTAACCATGTGTAACAGACGTTATAGGAGAGTTGCTTCTCCGTAAAGGGTTGGTGACGAAAATCGCCTAAAATCTCGTCTTGTACTAAAATATCAACTTTTTATAAAAACCGAAACTTTCAAAAGAGTTAATTACAAACGTGACTCAAAAGTCTATTTAGGAATTTATACAAATAATCGTCATTCATTAGGAGAGCCACAAACTGGCACAGCGCTCAGGCCAGACGAATGCGGCTCATTGGGCTAACTTCTGGATTATTATTCACCAATACCTTCAGGAAGTCGAACCTTCGACCTCAGTGTCTTCAGTTCGGTTATGGAGACAAAGCGTTACCCACTGAACTACTACTTGTGCTAGCTAGGACCTAATATTTCATTTTCGTAATATGGGGTGTAGAGACTGCAATCAAGCGATCTCCTGAAGATGTAGAATTCCATTCATGCATGACCTAAAAGGCCTATTATGAACTGATAGTTTATTTATATATATATTATATATATATGAGAGAGAGAGAGAGAGAGAGAGAGAGAGAGAGAGAGAGAGAGAGAGAGAGAGAGAGAGAGAGAGAGAGAGAGAGAGTGGCGCAAAAGTTGAGCATCATAGGAATTTTCAGTGTTGACTATAATATATTATTTTTTTTCTTTTAGGTAGGGGATGGCTGCGAAATTGACAATAGACGAGAGGGTGAGCTTGGTTTTAATGTATGGAATACCAGGTACAACAAATCGATGAATCGGTACAGAATTAAATACCGATTAATCGGTACAAAATTAAATACCAACTCATCGGTACAGAGTTCTATGCATTAAAACCAAGCTTACCCTCTTTTCTATTGTTAATTTCGTAGCCATCCCCTAACTAAAAGAAAAAATAATATATTATAATCAACACTGAAAATTCCTATGATGCGCGACTTTTGCGCCACTCTGTATATATGAAAATGAAAAGGTTTATTGGCAGACTATAGTCCATATGACAAATATTATTAATACAATGACAGTTCACATACTAAGGATAGAAATATATACAATTAATGAGAAATAATACAGTAATGTCGGAGTTAAGTGGAGCTACAGACAGACGTTTTCGTACCAAGAATTCCATAGCTTAGAGGACAAACGGCAGGACTCATGGATAGCTTGGATAATCGGGTTCGTTGATTTTTGTAATTCTTTGCATCGACTGTAGTGAGTACGTCTTGTTACCTCCGGGAAACTCGAGACATTACGGGTAGCAAACATTTGCGAAACTGAGAATCTTGGTGGGTAATTTATGTAAGAGTCTAAAAGATCTGTTGTACAGCAAATTTCGGGTTCTGCCAGAACCTTTTTTATAATTCACCCACAGTTGCTGTCCGTAAATATTACTGCAGAAAGTACGAAAGTGTCTCTTTAGCTGCACTTGTACAGAACCGAAAGTTCCTTATAGTCATATTCGCTTTAGCACAAAGGCTTCGAGATTTTCGATTTTCTTATATCCGAGTCATCATATATATATATATATATATATGCAGGAAGGAGGAGTCAAGGGCGAACGCCCGCAAAAATGCCCCACCCACCCCAATTTGGGAGCAAAAAGGAATTTAGCGACCGAATGAAAAACCATTTATCAAACCACTTTATCAAATAAATGTATTGGTTTTGCGTTTGTACTTCAATCGGATTGAGTATAAAAATGTTGGTCTCTTTAAATTCGATAAAAATATTGGTACTAAAAGAAAAATAGTGACGTTCATCTGAAACATATATATTATTGGTACGTTCAACCTCAAACTGAAAATAATATCTTATTTTCCATCCCTGAAGAACGCCTTAAGGGCCAAATAAAATAAACAGTCCAATTTCACAATTATTTATTTTATGTTAAAATTGTTAACAACAAAAATTGCATAATTGTTAAATAAAAACGTTATTCATTCATTATATATATATGTTTATTTAACTCACTGCTTCACCAGGCCAACTCGAGAGGAGGGGCGACAAGCTTGACCTTCGTGAAATGAGGAATCATCGCACGGAACCTTTGAAAGGTTGAAATATATATATATATATATATATATATATATATATATATATTAACTGCAAAGAACACACAATATAATTAATGTAAAGAACGACACTTCTGTAGAAGAGCTCGTTCTCCCTCCTTATCTTGTGCAGAACGTTCTTCTACACAAGCGTCGTTCTTTACATTATATATATATATATATATATATATATATATATATATATATATATATATATATACTGTATATATATATATATATATATATATATATATATATGATGCAAACCCACAAGGAATAAGAAAAATGATTCCAAGGTCTTTCGTGTATTCAGAAGTACACCTCATCAGGGAGGTACACGTCATCATTCCTTGACGAGGTGTACTTCTAAATACACGAAAGACCTCGGAATCACTTTTCTTTTTCAATGTGGGTTTGCATCATTCATTCATTTCACATGTTTAATTGTGAAATTCATCCCATATATATATATGCAATCACATAGAGAAACAAGATAATTTTATTCTGAGCCCATGAACCTCACATTGAAGTCGGTGTGATACGATGAATGCGTGTCACTTAGCAACAAAAATAATGTATTTATTTATTTATTTTTACAGCTAATGAGATAAGACAGCAAATTTTAAGCGTTAAAAATCTCAGATTCCTCGACTGAGCGACTATATTAAATCATTTAAATGGCACTGGACAAACATCGCGAAATGTTTTTATTGTTAAGAGATAATGACGAGGCAAATTGCACGTATTGCACGATTTATTTTATGGCACTCCGAGTTTTTATATATCTCTACATGGAGTTGCCCGAGTTCGGTCATTGAGTCCGAACTCCGAGGTATACACGAATCCAAGACATAATACACCGTTATCTGAAAGCAGTGTTTTCTCTATTAGATAACTTATATAGAGTTACATTAACGATATCACGATAGTATTATTATATATATATATATATATATATATATATATATATATATATATATATATATATATAAGGAAAAGAGGTGGAAGAAGCGATTATCTTTTATAGTGAGGTGTTATAATGAACTTGCAACCGACGCATCACGTGACCTGGGTACAGTCGACAGAGGTCATTTTGATCCTTTTAATGCCCATTAAATACATTAAAAGCGGGATAAGGATTCCATACCTTTTATCTCCTTTCGGGTAGAGGTAGAATGTTAAGTAAAATAATTGACTGACGCGTCACACATTCTGGATCCGGCACGATTTTGCCGCTACTGGAGAGTTTTATATATACTGTATATTGATCTTTTTATGGCATGGTTAAGGCGTAACAATTACGCCCTTAATTAACTTAAATTCTCATGTACAGTAGTTAGAATGACTAAATCTGGGGGTAACTTTGGTCACCCCTAAAAGTGAGAACATCTCCCCTCTTCCTTAATATGCGGGACTTATTGGGTATTATAATAATAATAATAATAATAATATTTCACCACTTATGGAGTAGCAATGGGGTTAGCAAATTAAGGTTGGGGGATATACGGTCCCACTTTTATGAGACCCTAAATTACTCATACATAATAATTCATTCTAACTTTGTTAGAATTTAAAATAACAGCCTTTTGTTACTTTCTAACAAAAACACAAAAGTTATATATATATACACGCAGAGGGATGACACATAGATGGAAGCAACCCTAACAATCTCAATGCTGGCACGAACATCAAGGCATCCGACGAATGCCACGGCCGGGTCAGTCGGCGGATATGAACTCCACTGAACACGAATGGACGCTCTCGGGTCGGGGGGCATTGAAGAAAATGTCGAATAAACCCACTTCCAGACAACACTTGATTGACATTTTGAAGTCGGGGTGGAACAAAATTCCGCAAGAGAACGTATCAGATATCATTAAATCGATGCCTGACCGCATTTCTGCTTCAAGAGAAGATGAAAAGAAATCAAGCAAGTGTGAAATTATCTTATTTTACTTGTCATTTCGTTGCTTCAAATTATTATTATTAGACAATAATAAAGTGTTCTGCTGTAAATAAATTGGTATCTATATACTGTATCTGTGTGAACTATATATACAGTGTATATTAGGGTGACAATAAAAATCGAAAGTTGGAGTTTTTTATTGGCCATTTGTTCAATGCTGCTACTACATGAGAAAACAATGTACTGTAAATATTAGGTCATTCAGATAATATTTAAGGGTGTCTCAAGTGAGGTAAATAATTCTCCTTATTCATTAATATTTTTTTAATTACGTATTACGATTGGAGTACGCCTGCACTTAAACTTTATGAACTAAAACTAACGTTTATTTACATTAATAAAAAAAAATATAATTTACTTTACTAGGTAATGAATAATTAATGTTGTTATAAGGAGAATTATTTACCTCACTTGAGACACCCTTAAATATTATCTGAATGACCTAATATTTACAGTACATTGTTTTCTCATGTAGTAGCAGCATTGAACAAATGGCCAATAAAAAACTCCAACTTTCGATTTTTATTGTCACCTAGACTGTATATATATATTAAAATGACCGTTGGGCTCGTATTACTAAAAAGTTCTTCAATTCTCCCTTAAAGTGTATACTAAATTTGGTGCAGAACTCATCATATATATATATATATAATATAATATATATATATATATATATATATATATATATGAGGCTTCGCGCGGCACAATGACGAATCAACGAACGGGCGAAAATTCCGTTTTCTATAACTTTAAACGCTTCTGTTTTATCATTTAATCATTCACTCATTCAATGTTCAGAAAATTACTTACAAAATTAAATAAAAAAAACATCAATTACAAAATCTATTTTAATAAAATTATGAGTCTTTCACAAACTTTAAAGCCATTTTCCTCAAAACTTTGTTTTTACACATTCGTTATTGTACCGCGCGACGCCTCATATACGTATGGGTGAAAAAATTGTGCCATGCGACGCCTCATATGTATATGAAAAATGAAAATGAAAAAGTTTATTGGCAGACCATAGCCCACATGACAAATATTAATAATACAATGACAATTCACATCCTAAGGATAGAAATATATACAATTAATGAGAAATAATACAGTAATATCGGAGTTAAGTGGAGCTACACACACGTTTTCATACCATGAATTCCATAGTTTAGAAGACATACAGCAAGTGATGAATAGCTTGGATAAGCAGGTTGGTTGATTTTTTAATTCTTTGCAGTAAACTGTATTGAGCACGTCTTGTTACCTCCGGGAAGCTTGGAACATTGCGGTAGCAAACATTCGCGAAGCTGAGCATCTCGGGAGTAATTTATATAGGAGTCTAAAAGATGTTGTACAACAAATTTCGGCTTCTGCCAGAACCTTTATTATAATTCACCCAGAGTTGCTGTCCGTATATATATTACTGCAGAAACTATGAAAAAAAAGTGTCCAGCGTCACTCGTACAGAACCGGAAGTTCCTTATAGTTATGTTCGCTTTAGCACAAAGGCTTCGAGATTGTTTTCTTATATCTGAGTCATCACTCAAGGAGCTGGTGATAATTTGACCCAAATATTAAAATTCTTGTACTTCCTCAATTACTTCACCTCTCATTTTAAACCTAATCTCAGCTGGCTGAGTAGAGCTTTTAGGATGGAACTGCATAACCTTAGTTTTTGTATCGTTAAATGTTTCTGCGAATATAATTCGCAGACTTTTAGCAGCCGATCCAGACCATTAACAGAGAGACTTATTAACACTATATCATCGGCATAAACTAAGTTATTTATCCTTGTGTTATCTATCCAACATCCAACTGTTGCCTCATTAAGTGAAGCAATTAATCCATCAATATACACATTAAACAGCAGAGAGAGAGAACAACGAACTTTGCCTCAACCCGCAAGAGGAACCAAAACATTCGGATAGTATATTGCCCCACCTAACAGTAACAAATTGGAGGGAATACCAAAATTTCAATAAATTTAATATGTACATTGGAATTTTCCTGCCTTCGTTTTTTAAATAACATACAGTAAACCCTCGTCCAACGCGGGGGTTAGGTTCCTCGAGAACGGCGCGTTAGGTAAATCCGCGTTGGACAAACTTAATACCTTATGGGATAAATGGGGATACGTGACCGCAGCCGCGTAAAGTCTCCCATTAATACTTAGATACGTAGATTTTTTATTCACATACAAATGAATTTCCCTACCTATATTGTATCTGAAATAAGAACATAATAAAATCATAAACATAATGATATTTACATATGATAAATAAAAATATATTAAATGAAAATAGCACGTATCTTTTCTTCACTCTTTCGGATGGTACGTATGGTAGACACTCATTCACGTGATACTCGCGGTCAAGTGATGTTATGCTCATACCCCACGCAACTTATCTAGAATCTTTATTTTTTGGCTAATGTCATAACCTTACAACTTTTCTTCTCTTCACTATCACTTGCAGATGCTTTACGTTTTGGTGCCATACTGCTGTCTAAGGGTAATAGCAAAACAACGGCAAAATACGACAAAAACAATCCAACACAACTTCACTGAACTTAACGCGTTAGCGGACTGAGACAAAGGGTGATGCGAGGGGTGACGCGAGAGGGAGGGAGATGCGGTGTTGAGAGTGTAGGAGAAAACACTAGAGAGAGCGCGCATTGGCACGCGTGCAGTACTACTGTGTTAGAGCGTGTTTGGTGGACCGTGTACGATCAAATTTTCCGCTTTCGGCAAATAATTGTTCGCATTTATTTTTCCGCGCATAAGTAAATTCGCTGGACAAACACGCGTTGGACGAGGGTTTACTGTATTGTGGTTCGCTCTATCATATGCCTTACTTATATCTAGGAAACAGCTATAAATAGTTGAATTGCTATCAGTGTATTTAAATATAATTTCATTCAATACGTAGATACACAGATCAACTGAGTGGGACCTTTTAAAACCAAACTGATTAGGAGATGTCCATAATTAGTCATTTAATCGGCGTAACAAGTTTCTGTAGAAGTTTTGAGAAGCAATAGGTTTGTAATTATTGCTGGCTAGAATGTCCCCACACTTATTTTTGACCAGGAGCAAGGTGTATATACTCTCATGAATTCTGCAGGGATATAGCGATGAGCAGGCATGGCTGAGAAGAGCAATGATATATTTATATGCACACACACCACGTCATTGGCATATTTTAAGTTTTAAGTGCACGTTCGATAGGGCATCTATCCCTGACGCCGAACCAATCTTTAACCTCAACCTTTAACGACGAGATATTTTGTAAGGTTAAGTTACGAATGCGTGTATCTGTACCGGTCGTCTGTAAAGGGATATAGTGATGTACCGATACCAAAATTTAACGGATGCCGATACCGATGCCGATTCCTTGCTTAGATTAAAAAAAATCAATTCTCTTTAAAAATTTTCACTAATCTAACGTGAAAACTTTCAATTTTCATATTTTTACATTTTAAATTTGTTTAAATGCTTTTCTGTAGCTCGCTTCACAATCTACAGTACCAGAATTTGTTACTCATGTACCGTAGCTAAAATGGTGTTAAATAGTTTTATTACTTAGTCTTCTTCTTCCGCAGCTTATCATCCCATCTTTACATGGGGTCGCTGTTTTTGGTTCGTCTTCTCCACTCTCCTCTGTCGTATACCGCGTCCTCCTCCAAGTCTTTCTCCCCGATGTCCGCCACCACACAGTCCCTCCATCTCGTCTTCGGTCTTCCTCTTCTTCTCCGTCCCGGCAACTCCATCTCCAGCACTCTGCGCCCTACATACTCCTCCTCTCTTCTCCTGACGTGTCCATACCACCTCAGCCTGGCCTTCTGCACCTTCTTAGATGCTTCCGCCACCTTCACTGTTCCTCTTATATGCTCATTTCTGACCCTATCCCTCCTCGTCACTCCACACATCCATCTCAACATCTTCATTTCAGCCACATCGATTTTTCTTTCATTGCTCTTCTTCATTGGCACAGTCTCCATTCCATACAACATTGCAGGCCTCACCACTGTTTTGAATACCTTTCCCTTCAGTTTCACTGGGACCCTCTTATCACAGAGCACCCCTGATACGTCTCTCCAGTTCTTCCACCCCGACTGTATTCTACAGTTTATCTCTCTCTCTGCTCCCCCCTCTGCATCCACTGTTGACCCCAAGTATTTAAAATACTCCACCGTCTGAACACGCTCTCCACTCAATGTCACTTCCCCTCCTCGGTCCTGCTGCACATCACATTTCATATATTCGGTCTTCTTTCGGCTAATTCTCATCCCCCTACTTTCTAACGCCTCTCTTCAATTTTCCAACTACTGCTCCACCTCCTCTTTCGTCTCCCCACTCACACACAACATCGTCTGCATACATCATGCACCACGGCGCCTCCCCTCTAATCCTGTCCGTCAACACATCGAATACCACATTGAAAAGGAAGGGGCTCAAAGCTGATCCTTGGTGCAGACCAACTTCCACCCCAAAGCTCTCCGACACACCCACGCTACTCCTCACCTTAGTTTTATTACTTAGTAAAATGATAAAATAATTTTAGTTTAGCGTCATAAATTGAATACCAATATTTAAAGTAGGACCTAATTGGTTTTCCTTACGTTAAAGGTATTTTCTTTCTTCAACAATGTAAACAACAAAATTTTTCATTAAAATTTCAAGGCCCTGGTGGCCTATTTCAATAAAAAAATGGATATATAGTTTGAGTTTATAAAATTATTAAAATACTTCAAATAAAGTCAACATAATAAGGTGGTTTAATATAAAAATTATAAAGTACAATTTAATATGGAATTACTCGTATTATTAATATAGAGTAGGAGATTACAAATATTAGCTAGTTAGAGAAAATTTAAATTTATGGGAGACTTAATTTATTAAGCTTTGCCTACTTCGTGAATGTAAAATATATTTTATACAATTACACTTTGAAATGATCATAAATAGTGTTTTCTTGTATGTTCAGTTTTCTATAAATAAAGATTTTGTTTTGCAATGAAATTTTTCAAATTCAAAAGAATCGGTAAGAGAATTGGCTAAATTTGGCCGATGCCGATGCCCCAAAATGACCGATTCTGTCGTTCCCGATTTTTCGGTACATCATTAATATAACGTTTACTAGTATACTTACACACCGTATCTTGAAAATTTTACCCGGTAAATCATCCAAACATCCATCAAACTTCCGCTTTTACCCGCGTATACCCGTACTACAAATAGACTTCCAACTCGCAATCATAACTCATTTATACAATAAATAAAAATCTTACCTGTAATAATAATAAAGAGAAAGAAGGACCAGAAATTGGCACAACACTCAGGCCAGGCGCAGCGATACGGGGACGAAACCTACTCTGTACTGCGCGTTATATATATATATATATATATATATATATATATATATATATATATATATATATACCGGCGCCTCGGTGGTATAGTGGTTAGCATCAGTAACTACGAATCCATCGGCCCCGAGATCGAGACCCGGTGACGGCAAGCGGCGCGCAGCAAAACCCAGCTGTTCATCCTTCCACACAATAAAAAAATTGGTTGGTAGATAAATGGGTACCCTGAGTAGTTTAGTGGTTAAGACGCTTGGCTAGTGATCGGGAGGTGGTGAGATCGAGTCCGGGCGAGGACTTTGTAATTTCTGACAGCCTGTGATGGGGCGTGGTTCGGATTCCACGTTAAACTGTAGGTCTAAGGTAGAGTGACAAGCTTGACCTTCGTCGGAATGAACAATTCGGGTGGATGCAGAAACCAGGTTAACCAACCAACCAACCAAAGCATATAATAATGAAAATGCATTATATCTATCTTAAATACCAAGAATACACAATTCTTGAGAAACTTAACAAAATAACAGGACAAAATTTAGATTGTATTGCTGCTATTTAACCTCCTTCTTAACACCTACATAGGTCATGTGACGGAGGGGACCTGCGCCTTTACGCGGGATCCCAACCAATACTTCACCTAGAAAGTCCTAAAAAAAGACAATCTCATACCTAGGATCTTCGGATTAACTGCCCGTCGATCTAATAAACTGAGGTATTATTAGCGAGTCACAAATGCAACTAATTTTACCACTCGTGTATGGCGTCATTAATAATAAAAGGACTAAATTAAAAACTACATTAAAAATTTCTGAAGTAAAATTTACCATTTCTTAATTTACAAAAGTTCATTATTCATTTGTTACATTTAACAGACGTAAAAAACCCAAGTTTGACACTTATTTTTCTTTTAAAATTTTACTGACGTAAATATATTTGCTATAAGTCGTAGCAAAGGTATAGCAAAGTTGTAGCATAAATTATAGCACAATTGTAGTAAATTTAATAAATACTAAGGAGGTGAACATTTTTTATTTACTTTGTCTTTTTTCGTTAAAAAATACTTTAAACCAAAATTTAAAAAAAAAAAAAAAAATTATTTAAATTTAATTGAAGGAAAGTCCATTAATTACTTTAACCAATATTTTGTTTGGGGATTTTTTAATGTTTTCTATTTGTTTACAAGTAATAATTTAATAGGCAACACACACACAAGAAAATAGGAAGAAATCAATTGAAAATGGAGTCTTTGCCCAAATGGAAATTACGTTAATTAATTCATTTCACTAATAAATGAATTAATTACATGAACGTGGTGTGAAGTGAATAGTGAATAGTTTAAACATTTATGAAATGGTTCCATAAATAAATGTGTTTCACATTCGGTTACAAATTTCACTCGAGTTTCCATTGGGTAGACATTTTCTGAACACCCTATTATTTCACACCTATAATATACACGTCATAGGTTGCGGTAATTTCTGAATGGTCAGTATGTGTGTGTGTGTGTGTGTGTGAAAAGATATTAAACTCTTCATCCTTCCACTTAAGCTATGAATGCGTCGATATATATATATATATATATATATATATATATATCAATTTGATGAAGACCTTAGATTCGGCCGAAAGCGTTTCTAACAAATCCACTTTTTATTAGTATGAATTTATTGTTCAAATTCAGTTTCTCTTAACCGAAGAACAACATAAAAGTAACATGTACAAATTAGACAAAATTAAACGACGTCGAAGCCAAGAACATAAATACGACCATAACTCGTGTATGAAGCCCTTCTAGGAACAAGTGGCTAAGCGGCAAAAGTAAAAAATGCCAGAAAACGCAGTTAAAGTTGTACCAAATTTATAAGTGACGTAACTCGTGAACTTGTGAACATAATTCGACGAAATATCTTCAAAAGTTCAAAATTTATTCCACTTTCAAATTTGGTACAACGTTTAACTGCTTTTTCTGACCTTTTTTTATTACTGTTGCTAGTCACTTCTTCGAGGAGGGCCTCCTCCTCGCATCTCTGTGAAAACGGAAGCAAAAACTTCAGACAATTATACACGTTTCTTCACTAAGAACGTTCGAGGAACTAAAAAATATGCCGAATCGCAAAACAATCCCCAATTAAACGTATGAAATGTTGCAAATTGCTACATTTCGGTCTTCGTTATTTCGTTCCTGCAGCCCGAAACATCTCGAGTGATTCAAGTTCAGCACTCATTCATCACAATCTCTCATTTAATGATACTTCCGTGCGCATTTTGAAGCCGCTTGTGTGCATTTTTATTTGCATCCAGAGTTGCGAATGTACGCATTCGTATATGCCATTAAACGTTATGGGATTCCCTACGCAATTTGCTACATTGCATTTTTATTCACAGGGTAAATGTAATAATAGTTGACAAATTTGTAATGTCTCAGCAGTTTAAGGCCGCATCTCAGCTTCCGGTTAGCGAATGATCGTGAAGAGGACAACAGTTTATTATAAATTGTTACAGGAAAGAGCCTAACATATTTACCAGTCTTAATAACGAATGCTTACTGTAATAATACAGTAATGATACTGTAATGAAATTTATGAGATGATGTCGGATGCAAAATCGCGTTTTGAGTTGTTGTTTGATATGGTATGGGGGAAGTAGTTCTCAAACTGTGACTCGCAGAGGCGGGGGATGGGGGCGGGGTCGTAGAAAGGTGCGAAGGGGGTTACAATAAATTAAGAAAATTTATAAAAATAAAGAGATAAAATTAAAATGAAAAATAACAAAAACAAAATTGTGACACAGTTTTAAATTACACAATAGATTGTGTAATGTCCTTAAGGCTTAAATTATGTTATAGTTTTATTGCAAAATAGTTTCTATGACTCCTCTTTCTTGAAATAATAGTCAATATTGTCTCTCATGCTTTTCATATTACAATGCATCGTAAATGAAGAGTCTCGTTCATGTTATAAAATGAGATAAAAATCCCGTCATGCTACTAAAGACGAGCCGATATTGAAATTCCTTTATCTCTTACCCGTCAGGGGGGTCGCACAAAGAAAGGTGATAAGAAAAGGGGTCACACTGTCAAAAAACTTTGAGAAATACCGGCATAGGACCTGGCATGCTGAGGTCGCATGCCAGTCGCATTTCGCATGTTAATAATGCCCCTAACGCATTATTTTGCGTTAATGAAATTGCAAGATAAATTTGGTTTTAGAGGCGAGAGAAATAGGAATAGTTTGTTGCCATAGTTACTGTACATTGCTGGGATTACACTAGTTGTGATGCCAATAAGACCATATATATATTATATATATATATATATATATATATATATATATATATATATATATATATATATATATATATATATACGGTGACGCAAAAGTCAGGAACCATAGGCACATTTTAATAATTTGTGTTTTAATATGTGTTTTGTTCTTTTCAGATTTGTTGCTGAACCTATGGCACAGAAATTGACAATAGATGAACGGGTGGAGATAGTTTTAATGTGTGCAAGGCGTGGTAACACACACCGATCAGTTGCTACTGCTTTTAAGACACCCTGAGAGGCCGCCAGTTGTTCAGGCATCAGTTGGAAAACTGTTCACTCGCTTCAAAGAAAAGGGAAGTGTTCATGATCAGCCGCGTAGTGGCCGGCCAAAAGGTTCAACCGATGCAGCGACATCACTAACGGTACTCAATCACCTCGAAAACAGCCCACGTAAGTCCTTAAGAAAGTTATCTCAGGAAACGAGTGTCTCCAGAAGATCCATTCAACGAATTCTTACAACAAATCGTTTTCACCCCTACAAAGTCCAACTCGTTCAGAAACTGCACGGTGAAGACACAGACCGTCGTGTAGAGTTCTGCCAGTGGTTTCTACAACATCGACAGCTTCAACGAAGGATCATGTTTAGCGACGAAGCGATATTTCACCTCAGTGGTCGTGTCAATAGGCATAATGCACGCTATTGGGCCAATGAGAACCCTCACTGGATGGAGGAAAGACATGCGCAATTCGTTCCACGAATTATGGTGTAGGCTGCGCTCTCGGGGGATCGGTTAATTGGTCCGTACTTTTTCGACGGCAATGTAACAGGTGAAACATATCTACATATGCTGCAAACATTTTTAATGCCTATACTGGACGACATTCCATTGGCAGAACGGGCGGAGATGTGGTTTCAGCAGGATGGTGCACCACCACATTTCGCAACCATCGTCCGGAGCTCTTTAGATGAAACATTCCCAAGCAAGTGGATCGGACGGCGAGGGCACCGTCGAATGGCCACCTAGGTTTCCAGACCTCACGCCTCTTGACTTTTTCTTGTGGGGCCATCTCAAGTCGGTAGTCTATGCTGATCGACCCGGAACCATACGTTCTCTAAATTTAGGATAAAATCACATCTGAGTGTGCCAAAATCAGTACCAATGCGTTAAGGAATGTTCAAACATCATACATTCAACGCGTCAGAAAGTGTCTCCAAGTGGAAGACCACCAATTCGAACATTTATTATAATTTAATAAAATGTGCCTATGGTTCCTGACTTTTGCGCCACCCTATATATATATACACACTTTTCATCCTATACCCAACCAAAATCATACTAGGAAGATCAACGTACATACATACATATATATATACCGGGCGTCCCAAAAAAATGTATACACACTTTAACAGCTGATAGCTCAATTGATGTTTCTTTCTTCCAAGTTAAAATTAGAATTAATAATGGCAGTCAGACTAAGCTTTGAACAAAGGAAATTCATTCTAAAATGCTACTGGAAGTGTGAAAACGCAGTTGAAGTGCAAAGACAGTTTAGGAGGGAGTTTCAAACAGATCCACCAACGCGACTTACCATCACTCGAATTAGAGATAAGTTTGAAGCCGATGGAACTGTTCAGAATGTCCACAAGAAGCGTTCCGGAAGACCACGGACATCGACAAGCCCACAAAGCAAGAAAGAGTACTGGAAACGTATCACCAAAGTCCAAGAAAATCTGTGCGGCAAGCGAGTCGTGAGGTAGGAATTTCAGAATCGTCTGTCCAACGCATTTTGAAGCGCTGTCAATGGAAAAGTTACATTCCAAGATTAGTCCATGCTATTAATGAAGATGATGATGATCCGGACCGAAGAGTGGTATTGCGAGTGGTACTTGGCACGATGTGGATGTGCATTGGACGAAGGGGTTTCGTAGAATACCCTCCGCGTTCACCAGACCTCACACCACTAGACTTTTTTTTATGGGGATACTTAAAACAAAGTCTACGCTATAAAACCTGCAACAGTCGCTGAATTGAGAGCAGCCATTGAACGAGAATGCACACAAATACCAAACGAAATGTTTCGTGATGTTTGCGATTCCATTGCTTCGCGTTATCAGCAGTGCCTGGACCAGAACGGACGTCAGTTTGAAAACAGGCGTGACAAAACAATTAAATAATGTCTGTAGATTCTATTACATTTTGAAAATGAAATGTATTTTAATAAACACTGCCTTTATAAGTATTTAAAGTGTGTATACATTTTTTGGGACGCCCTGTATATATACATATTTAGCGACCACATCTTACAAATCGTTGTCTTTCTACCGTTGAAAGTGGTGGATGTCGAGATGACACTATGCAAGGTTTGCCATCTGAATAAAGTGCAATACACTAAACAGGCTACAGTAATGCATCAAAATTTATTCAACTTTTATTGTGAAATTCCTTCAGTAATCCAAACTGCCTGGTAAAAAAGTCTTCCGAAATTTTGTCAACTACTGACAAACCAATCACTGTCAACCACTTCTGTTTAGGAACGTACAAAATTACTTCTCTCCGGCTTTTATTCGAAATTACTAAAAGGTACACTTTGGCGTGTCCGAACTCATTTCTGTTGTGTTAAATTGCGACGATTATCCTGGGTGAAGGCTCCAGTTGAATCAAACGGGATATTTCATCACGGTTGCCCGAAGAATGCATAACTATTTCCCGACAACTTACGCATTCCATCACGCGCGACGAACCTTGATCCTGGGAAGCTTTCCTTTTCAAAAATCCAAGGTCCTTATATCATAATCCGACAATGAAGTTCCTTGTCAGCTATTCGTCTACTTAACTGGCCATGAGGCATTTCAACGCATCTCCAATCCGAGGAGTAGACATAGTGGATTTGACACGCTATATGACCACGTCGTAGTCCAACATTGTAGCTTTCGGCATTCTCGAAGTCTATCAATTATTATTAACAGTAATAACATTATTAATTATTATGATATCTCAATATAATTTTTATAATCATTTACTGAACCATCCTATCTTTTAATATGTCCGCCATTATGTATATTTTCATTCCTTAATCTTTTATATTTCGTCTTATTTCGTTTTATTTGTCTTATTATTCGTAAATCTCGTCCATCTTATTATTTCTACTCTTCGTTTTATTTTATCTTTTTATAATGTCTTATTCCCTAATATGTATTATGTATAACTGGGAATAATGTGACGATATTCCGGAAGGGGTGTACCTATCTAGGGTTAAAGTACCTTTTATCCCCCATTAACACCCGCTCTGATTAAGTATAAAATTAGAGGTACCCACCTTAGGAGGATAGTTAAGACGAGGAAGCCCTGACGAGAAGGTATTTCTGGGACCTGCTGTGGGATGTGGAGCGGCTCATAGCTCAAGGCATTTTGGTTAACTCGGATTAGTTAATTATTTATTTTGGTTTCACAGTTAACTTTAATCTAACATAAACGTAAAGTGTATCCAGACTTTAACTGTAACAACCTCAAACAATTTTGAGAGTACCAGAAGAAAAGTAAAACACTAAACTCATTGAATAAAATATGATCACACTCTCGCACCTCACCAATACTCTAACCACTCGACCCACTTGACCCACTGTAGATATATATATTTCTAAATCTGCAAATTAAGTATACCAACTTATATATATATATATATATATATATATATAATATATATATATATATATATATATATATATGTCAGTTTATTCTTTTATAAGCTGTCTGTCATGTGTAGTTCTTCAAATTCAAATATACTCAATCGCCAGTACGTGACTAATCCAGCCTTATCCTTATCTATATGCAAAACTCTCCAACATTTTAAGCCTACAGGGAACTTTATCACCTTTTTATGAGTCACAAATGACAACTGAAATTTTTGTTTCTTCGTTTCAAATTAAGGTGTTTTAAATTTCAGCCATTTTTAGGACTGAATTTTATTTATGATTTGTAATCATTACACGTAATTTATGTTGAATTTTAATATCTGTGTTTTCGAAATTTTAATTCTATGTCTAAATTTTAATTATAATTTTTTAAATTTTTCCCTGAAAAGTAATTTGCAAACACTGATGATGATGAAAATGAAGAAATAAACCGAAAATAAGCCAAAAGTAAACCGAAATAAGCCGAAACGTAATATATATATGTAAAGAACGACGCTTGTGTAGAAGAGCGTTCCGCACAAGATGAGGAGGGAGAACGAGTAAATGAAAAATGAGGTACCTCCCAGGAATCGAACCCGGGACCATCCAATTGCCGGTCGGATATGTTAATTACTACACCAAGGACATATCTGTTAACATATCCGACCGGCAATTGGATGATCCCGGGTTCGATTCCTGGGAGGTACCTCATTTTTCATTTGCTCGTTCTCCCTCCTCATCTTGTGCGGAACGCTCTTCTACACAAGCGTCGTTCTTTACATTAATTATAGTGTGTGTTGTTTGCAGTTAAAATATATATATTATATATATATATATATATATATATATATATATTATATATAAAGTCATTTTGGAAATTTTAATTTTATTATTACAAATGAAGATATATACTGTACCTTTCAACCTTTCAAATGTTCCGTGCGATGATTCTTCATTTCACGTAAGTCAAGCTTGTTGCCGCCTCCTCTCAAGAAGAAGCTTCGGCTGTGTTTAGGCCTATAGCTTTATCCCAAACCTTGAGAAGTCTAAGGTCGATCTTGAGATTACGCAATTACAATGAGTATATATATATATATATATATATATATAATATATATATATATATATATATATATATATATATGTCAGAAGACAACAACATGTCATTCAACGCCGAGAAATTTCAGCTCTTGAGATATGGTAGAAAAGAAGAACTTAGACTGCATAATATGCTCCAGATAGACAAGAAATTCAGAGAAGCACGAAAGCGATTGATCTCGGGTAATAATGACAGATGATGCAAAATTCGAAACACAAAATCAGATAGCGATAAATAAAGCAAAAAGAGTCGCCGGACAGGTACTAAGAACATTCAAGAGAAGGGAAAGGACAGTAATGATTCCCCTGCTAAAAAACTGATTATACCAAAACTTGAATACTGCTCAGTTTTGACGTCCCCATATAAAAAGGAAGAAACTAATAAACTAGAAGAAACGCAAAGGCATTTCACAGCCAAGATTGATGGCTGCAAAGAACTCAACTACTGGGAAGACTACGTAAACTAAATCTGTACTCACTGGAAAGAAGAAGAGAGAGGTACATCATAATCTACATATGGAAAATGATCGAAAACTGGTACCAAACCTAAAACTAAACCCAATTACCATTCAAACAACACTGGAAAATAGGAAAGGCAGAATGTGTAGTGTTCCCAAATTAAAGGCCCGACAAGGGACCTCCTCAACCCTGAAGGAAAATAGCTTGGTTGTCAGGGGCCAAGACTTTTCAACCAGCTTCCTAAGGACCTCAGAAACGTAACGGGGGTCAAAGTTGAAGTCTTCAAGAAAAGACTGGATGCCTGGCTCAGGACAGTACCAGATGAGCCCGGGCGTGCCTGGCTATGTACGGTGGAGAGCGCAAGAAAGCAACTCGCTCCTCCACCAGGCCAGACCTAGAGGCGGGGCCAACAGCTTGACCTCCGTGTGAAGAGAGACCAACGCACGAAACAACATAAGGTTCATAAGGTAAGCTATATGTATAATAAAAGGACGTGTGTGTGTGTGTGTGGTGTGTGTGTGTGTTGCAGCCATAGGTCCAAAATGGAAGCAGTTACAAACATGAAACTTCACACACACATACTGATTAGGTCCCGAGGTTGTGCACCTGGGTGTTAATAAATTAAATAATTAATTTTAAAAAATTAAATGACGTCATCAAGATCATTACGTATATATATATATATTATATATATATATATATATAGATATATATATATCGAAACCTATGGTAAAATTATTGAATACCCGGTTAGGTTCATTGAACGCCCGGTTAAGTCAACTGTACGCCCTTGACGATTGGTTAGGTTAAGTCGTGATATTTTCGTTAAAACGCGAGATATTTTTGCTACTCGCACGAAGGGTGGTTCTTGGCTAGTATATCTATAATAATAATAAAAGGACGTGTGTGTGTGTGTTGTGTGTGTGTGTGTGTGTGTGTGTGTGTGTGTGTTCCAGCCATAACTCCAAAATGGAAGCAGTTACAAATATGAAACTTCACACACATATTGATTAGGTCTACAGGTTGTGCACCTGGGTGTTAATAAATTAAATCATTAAAATTACTGGGCCCGAAGGCCCCAGCACCGCGCTTAAACTACAGAGAAGTACGCAGCCGTGAAAATTTTGAGCTTCACATTGTGTCAAGATTTCTGAATCTTAAGATTTTCATGACTAATTATTTGGTCAATAAAACTATAGAGAAGAACACAGTCATGAAAATCTTGAACTTCACATATAATTAAAACTAGCGGAGCGACCCGGCGTTGCCGGGGTGGATGTTGAACGCTATATATATATATATATATATATATATATATACAGTATGTTAAACACAGACCATGCATGGAACAAGGAACTCTTCTGGGAAAATTAAATCCACTATAGTCCGAATAAGTAATGGTAAATGACAAATACCACAGTTTTTCTTTTTCATGATGCTAGCCCGACGTGGGCAACGGTCTCTCGCAAAGCGGTCCCATAAATATAGCTTTCCCTCACCAGCTATCTGCAAAGCAGACAGGATCCAGCTTTGGGACATGGATCTAGGGTTTAAAGCAAGCCTAGTCCCACTACATTTAGAACCTCTATATAAGTAAAAGACTCGTTGCATTCACGTCGGATTGAATAAATCAAAGAAAAAGGGGTAACTATTGTATTTTTAGCCAAAAAAAACCAAAACTTAAACCTCAACCGGGACATTGAGCGTCCACTTTCAGGCACGTAAACACGTCCGTTTAATATACACAACTCAGAATGGTCCCCTGAGAAACTTATATGTTAAACACAGACCATGCATGGAACAAGGAACTCTTCTGGGAAAATTAAATCCACTATAGACCCGTTGCCCACGTCGGGCTAGCATCATGAAAAAGAAAAACTGTGGTATTTGTCATTTACCATTACTTATTCGGACTATAGTGGATTAATTTTCCCAGAAGAGTTCCTTGTTCCATGCATGGTCTGTGTTTAACATATAAGTTTCTCAGGGGACCATTCTGAGTTTGTGTATATTAAACGGACGTGTTTACGTGCCTTGAAAGTGGACGCTCAATGTCCCGGTTGAGGTTTAAGTTTTGGTTTTTTTGGCTAAAAATACAATAGTTACCCCTTTTTTCTTTGATTTATTCAATCCGACGTGAATGCACGAGTCTTTTACTTATATAGAGGTTCTAAATGTAGTGGGACTAGGCTTGCTTTAACCCTAGATCCATGTCCCAAAGCTGGATCCTGTCTGCTTTGCAGATAGCTGTGAGGGAAGCTATATTTATGGGACCTCTTTGCGAGAGACCCGTTGCCCACGTCGGGCTAGCATCATGAAAAAGAAAAACTGTGGTATTTGTCATTTACCATTACTTATTCGGACTATAGTGGATTTAATTTTCCCAGAAGTGTTCCTTGTTCCATGCATGTCTGTGTTTAACATATAAGTTTCTCAGGGGACCATTCTGAGTTTGTGTATATATATATATATATATATATATATATATATATATATATACAGGGTGTTCCATAAGTCCGGCATCATAGGAGAAATTCATATTTTTCTATTTCTACAAACCATAATTCATATTTTTCTCTTTCTACAGGCCATAATGTCTGTGAGCAAGGAAGAAACGAATCCAGATAATTCTACTCATAGGAAATCGGGAGTCAGAGAGAGGCCGCTGCTGAATTTAACAGACTGCATCCAGACCGCAAGCCAATAACACAGAGTTGTGTTAGCAGACTTGTTGCAAAGTTTAAGGAAACAGGATCCAGAGAAGATAAACCACGCAGTGGACCTTCAAGGAGGTCCACTGACGATGATACAGCGACTGCTATCCTGGCTCATTTTAACAGAAGTCCCAATAAGTCTCTTCGGCGATTGTCCGCCGAGACAGGAGTGTCGAAAGTAGCATCCATCGCATTCTTCAGGCTCACAAATGGCATCCATATAAACTTCAGATCCTACAGAAATTAAGCGAAGATGATGATGATCCCGACCGGCGGATGGAATTTTGTGAATGGGCTACGGAACAATATGCTCGGGATGCCAATTTCCCGTCCACCATTCTGTTCAGTGACGAGGCTGTTTTTTATGGAAATGGTGAGGTAAATCGACAGAACACCCACTACTGGTCTCAAAACAACCTCACTGGTATACCTCTTCAAAGGAACAAGGTGCATCTCGGTGATGGTATGATGTGGCGTGGCATTTGGAAGGATCGCATCATAGGCCCCCTCTTTTTCGATGAACATGTCACTGGAGGCACCTACCTACGTATGCTCAAGGAAGAAGCATTTCCCAGTGTCTTGAACGAAGAAGCAAATTTTCCAACACGGTTCCAGCAAGACGGCGCTCCTGCACATTACAGTACCCAAGTAAGGGAATACCTGTACCAACAATTCTCTGGTCATTGGATAGGACGTCGAGGGCCTGTGGAATGGCCAGCTAGAAGCCCGGATCTCACGCCACTAGATTTTTATCTCTGGGGCCACTTGAAAGCGCTGGTATACGCGGAGAAAATCAGGAGTGTTGAACACTTGCGGCAGCGCATTATTGGGGCATGTAACACTATTACTCATCACATCATTCACCGTGTGCTTGCTGACTGGTACACGTCTGAATTTGTGTATTGAAAAACAATGGTGGACATATTGAGCACGTTCTGTAAATAAAAGCTTTTGTTTTGCCTTTTTTTATTATTTTTCCTATGATGCCGAACTTATGGGACACCCTGTATATGTATATATATATATATATATATATGTATATATATATATATATATGTGTGTATATATATATATATATATATATATGTATATATGTGTGTGTATATATATAGTATATACCCGGTTAGATCAACTGATTGCCAGGTTAGGTTAATTGAATGCCGGTTAGGTCAACTGAATGCCCGATTAGGTTAGTTGAATGCCCGGTTAGATGCCCGGTTAGGTTAATTGTACGCCCTTGACGATTGGTTAGGTTAAGTCGTGATATTTTCGTTAGCTTATAGCGTTCAACATCCACCCCGACAACGCTAGGTCGCTCCGCTAATATGCTTCCCATATATATATATATATATATATTTTAATTGGGTTTGTTTAACCTCCTTCGCAACATCTAAGGTTATATGACGGAGGGGCCCTACAGCTTTACGTGGGATCCACGGGTCGCTACATAATCTGGGCGCAGAGGACGGTCTCCCATTCAACTACTACCCAAACCCAATGTCGCTTAACTTCGCTGACCTCCAGGAAGCGGTGTCACGACATTGGCCACGACGTAGCCCATATATATATATATATATATATAAAAGGAGTGTCGTGATTAATCACTATAGCTTCATTAGTGCGATTAATCGGCTAATCTATTCGATGCCGATAATTTTTTTTCTCTACCGATTAAATTGGTGAAACATCAAGACTCTTTCCCAAATGTCTACCGATTAAATTGGTGAAACATCAAGACTCTTTCCCAAATGTTAAATGAAAATAATTGCTTCTTCCTCATAGCAATTGCGTAATCTCGAGATCGACCTTAGACATCTCAAGGTTTGGGACAAAGCTATAGGCCTAAACACAGCCGAAGCTTCTTTTAATGGCCCTTGGTATTATTAGTCTGCTGTTCGCTTCTGACACAAAGGAATACCAAATAATCTATACTATAATAAGAGAGCTGTCCGTCTGTCTGTCCGTCCGTCACACTTTCCGAAATTGTGAGAAAAAATTGTGAGAAAAAATTTCAGAAATTGTAAAAAAAATTCAGAAATTGTATTACGGGCGGCTATGTGAAGCTCAAGATTTTCATGACTGTGTTCTTTTCTGTAGTTTAGCAATGGGGGAAGGGTGAGGGTGGGGGGAAGGGTGGGAGTGGGGGGAAGGGTTGGGGTGGGCGAAAGGGTTGGGGTGGGCGGAAGGGTGGGGGTGGGGGTAATGGGGGATGGGTGTGGTAATGGGGAGGGGTGGGGGTAATGGGGGAGGGGGTTAGCCCCCAAGTTGTATGAATGGGGGTGAGGAGGTTTTGGGAGATACCAGATTCAGAAATGTTGACACAATGTGAAGCTCAAAATTTTCACGGCTGGGTTCTTTTTTTGTAGTTTAGCATGTCTAACCGTCAGCGAAGCGGCGGGAACTGTACTAGTAAGAATAATAATAATAATACTTTTATCCTGTTTGTACGTCGCATACGAATGAGGGAACCCATACTTTTAGGGGTACTTAACTAAAAATGAGTCGTACTAATATGATTACAATTCACTCCCAGGAGATATTTTCAAAATTTTTTACAGTAAAATCAATCATCAGGGAGTAAGTAGCTAGCGCCCCTAGCTCAGGGGTTAACACCGTTTCTCTATGAGCGAAGTGAGCTCGGGAGTTTGTCTCCCGATGGTGTTAGCTAATAATAATCCGGTAGTTAGCGCAATGGACCGCATTGGTTTCGTCTAAATGTTGTGCCAGGTTCTGATCCTCTTAACGAGAAACTTAAACACAATTACTTTACCCCGACCATAAAATTTTCATTTTGGATGTTGATCCTTTTTAAAGGAACTTTTTCATTTTCATATTTTTCATTGATCCAGCTAATGAAATTGATCTTAGTTTTAACTGAAAATATATGCGTTTCCTAATAAGGCTTAACATAAAAACAGTCTTACCCGACAGTTTTATAATCTACAGAATGCTTTTATCATTATAGCCTAGCCCTACTCAACCATTGACCATACTCAACCACCGATGTTCGACTGCCGATGGTGCTGATAATGATAATCCAAGTGTTGGCCGCATTCGTTGCCCTGAGCGCTGTGCCAGTTTCTGGCACTCTTCATCGAGTACTATTATTACTATTATTACTATTATTACATTTATGGACGAACTGACTTTTCCTCGATTTGGCAAAAAACAGAAAATTTTTTACCAGCGTGGCCTGACTAGATATAGATGGGCTTTGGATAAGCTCTACCTGGACTAGGCTCAGTGCTTCAAGTAGTCTATCTAAACTATTATTATCTACCCTATTCATTATCTATCCTGATTTGTATGTCGATTAAATAATTAATTATTAATTGATGATTTTTATATAAGTGCCAAGAGATGCGAGGTATGGGATTTTAAGCTGCCATTTATTATAGGAAAATATAATGAGACGAGTGTCTCTGACGTCACAATCGCAATTACACTATAACCTAACTTGGGTGTAACTATGTTTACACGCTCTGTTCTAAGTTAAGAAAGAATTTATTTGGCAGTCACATGACGTAACATTTGAAAGCAATTAAATTCTTTCTTAACTTAGAACAGAGCGTGTAAACATAGTTACACCCAAGTTAGGTTATAGTGTAATTGCGATTGTGACGTCAGAGACACTCGTCTCGTTATATTTTCCTATAATAAATGGCAGCTTAAAATCCCATACCTCGCATCTCTTGGCACTTATATAAAAATCATCAATTAATAATTAATTATTTAATCGACATACAAATCAGGATAGATAATGAATAGGGTAGATAATAATAGTTTAGATAGACTACTTGAAGCACTGAGCCTAGTCCAGGTAGAGCTTATCCAAAGCCCATCTATATCTAGTCAGGCCACGCTGGTAAAAAATTTTCTGTTTTTTGCCAAATCGAGGAAAAGTCAGTTCGTCCATAAATGTACTAAAAAATCCACTACCTTCAAAAATTTGAGCTTCGCATTTAAAGCCAGAGTCGAAAGTTGTGAAGTTGCACTCAAAACGTAAGGTAATCTTTGACCAAAGCAAAAAATTGTGTATACCAAGATACGAAACTGACAATATTTTCCATTATTTAGTGCGTTATCTCGCCAAATGAATATTAGACACTTTCCACCTAGCGTATGAAGCGAGAACTAATATTTACACGAGGGCATACTCGCGTGATTTAGAGGTGTATTACCAAAAACTGAATACAGTATTTCCACATTAATCTTTAAAAAAATGGAATCCTACAGGGTGTCCCGTAAGTCTGGACCCATAGGGAAAAATAATAAAATTACAAAATAGTCCAAAAATTTATTACATAATCTGTTCAAAGTGTCCGCCGTTGTGTCGCACACATAGTTGAAGACGTAATCTCCACTGCGACAGCACTTTCTGAATCACAGTCGCAGAAATTTCTTGACACGCCTCCACAATGCGTGCTTTAAGGTGGAAAATGTTCTGAAGTTTGACCTCGTACACTTTGGCTTTCAAGTGGCCCCACAAATAAAACTCCAGCGGAGTAAGATCATAATAAAAAAATAATAAAAATAATAATAAAAATAATAAAAAAATATATTATAAATAAATTTTTGGACTATTTTGTAATTTTATTATTTTTCCCTATGGGTCCAGACTTACGGGACACCCTGTATATGCTAATTTATTTCGTGATTCTATATTTGATTACATATTAAACTATATAACAACAAATATTAAAAGTTGATGGGTTTTTTTTCGTGGATGATTTATTTATCGATCCAAACCCTAGATGGCAGAATAGAAAAAGTTAACGCAAAAGTAGGTGGAGTTTCGGATCTTGTTATAAATTGTCTGAGTAAATGTTAACGTTCCACTGGCTTAAAAATTCTTTTCAAAATCCTTTGTGCTAAATTAATTATGTTATAATCAGGGATGGGAAACCGAATCGAAATCGATAAAACCGATATTTTTTCTTGAAGCGAAATCGAAAAAAAACCGAAACTGATATTTTTGGAAAAACCGAAATCGAAATTTAGACCGAAACCGAAAAGAATAAAAAAACTTGAATCGGAATCGAAATCGATAAAAAATATCAGTTCAAACCGAAATTAAGAAATAAAATTTAATATTCAAACTGCTTTCTATTAAAGGAGAGTTGACCAACTTCCGGGGATTAAAGACAGGGCTACTTTTACGATACCTGACTCCTCAAATAGGGTAACATAAAGGCGTGAAATTTTAAGATGTATTAGCTTCCTTACATTCCATCCAGTTTTGTTTATTTATCCCCGATTTTTTTTATATATATAAATAGAAACAGGGTGCTTTGACTGCGTTGATCTGATATATATATTCTCCTCCCTCAAAGGAGGGCGGTTTTAGGCGGGTCCCTAAGTTGTAGAAATAATATGAAAAAGTTTACTGAAAAAAAAATGAAGATAACTTCAAGATATAGTACTGATTAAATGTAAATAATCATCCAATAGCACAACTTTTTTATTTGGAATAAGTGTGCAGAAATAATAGCTAAAAGCTCATATTATATGTAAATAATGAACATATTATATTGAAATCTGAAAAACTGAAATTGAAACTCGAATCAAAATCGATATGAAAAACCGAAATCGAAAAAAAAACCTGAATCGAAAAAAAATGAAAAAACCGAAATCGAAACCGAAATCGATATTTCTCAAAACTATGAACTGAAATCGAAACTCGAATCGAAATTCATTTCGGTTCCCCATCCCTGGTTATAATGCGAGCGACTAGATACAGGTAAGCTTTGGTTTATCTGTATGCCCTGAAGACCTAATAACCTAGACTGCTAAAGGATATGCGATAGACTTGAATACCATGCAGATTTGTTATTAAAAATAATTAAAGCTATAAGATAAACTAGCTGCGTGTAAATGATATAATCTATATGGAACGTAAAAGAGTGGATCATTTTCTTTACTATTATTATTATTATTATTATTAATATTATTATTATTATATAAATAAAACAAATGTAGTTTGACAGCGGCAAGAATAGAACAAACCCAGAATAGAACAGACTCAGAACTGCCATCTAGCGGTAAGAGACGAAGAGACGAGAAAGGAATTTTTTCAAATTATTCGATTTTAATTTATGATACATTTTGTTTTCAAACTTTTTCACTTCTGAGATAAAAAAAATCCTTAATGCGAGGGTCCACGTAGCGAGGAACCCACGACAGCTGCTCTTACCCATCTGGAGCAGGCGCTGTTTGAGCGTAATGAGGATATACCGTAGCTATGTCGCAACACCACTTCCCATTAGATCAGCGGGGTTAAGCGACCTTGGGTCTGTTCAGTATTTGAATGAGGAACCGTCCTCTGTGTTCAGATGATCTAGTAACCCTTAGATCAGTGGTTCCCAACCTTTTTTGATGCCACGTTGATCAGTGAATGTAACTGTATTTTAAGAATAACCACAATAAACTTTAAAAACGCCCACTAGTGGGGGGGGGGGTGTAGTACCAACCACATTGGGAACCTCTTCCTTAGATGGTTTGGATCCTACGTAAAGGTAAAGGTTCCTCCGTTACGTGACCTTTGCCTTCCCAAGGCGGTTTGAAAACTCCATATATTATCATTACCGTATTGCGCGCACTACCAAAACATAGCACTAACGTGTTTTGCTAATATTTAGTGACTTACATTTTCACTTTTTAAGCAGTAACGTGATTTGCTTCTTATACAGGGGTTTTTCAAAAGTAAATAGACATTATGATGGCTGTCCTCAAGAACAATTTGCAGAGCTCATCAATGGAATACCAGAACGACGTGTGTCAGCTTTACATAATGCAAAAGAGGATTGCATTGATTCAATACATTTGTTAGTATTTATTAACTTTTATTATCAACTCAAACACTACGAAAAAACCAAATGTGTCTATTTATTTTTGTCAACCCTCTATAATATAATAAATTAATAGAACTTTTAGCGTGTTTCTCCATTTTTCTGAACAAATTCCTAAAAACTGTAGAAATAATATGAGTTCAGAATAAAACTGTTATTATTCATGATAAAGTACAACAGTCCGACATTTCGCCTCGTCACTTTGAATATTTTCAAAGACTGTTAAATTTTAAATTTACATACAATGAGAAAACAGTTAAAAGGCTATAAAATTATATATTAGTTACGCGGAGTAACACCTGTATGTAAGTCAGAGCTTGTAGGGGAGTAGGTTACGCCGTTTTCCTATAAGCGAAGCAAAGTCGCTGGGGTCAGGGGTTCGAATCCTCCTGATAATGCTAGTAATAATAATGCAGGAGTTACCGAAATGAGCCGTATTAGTTGGCCGGAGCACTATGCCAGTTTCTGGCTCTCCTGACTGTGCCCATATATGTAAGGGTATTTTCATATGTAAGGGTATTTGTATATATGTATATGGCCTAAACCATTAGAGGTACAGTAAAACTAAACATACCTTACAAAAGAGAATTTAATCCTGCATTTAATGAGAAACAATTAAAACTTGGTGTTCCCGCCATTGGCTTCCAAGACAGCCTGAATTCGCTTTGGGTAGCTTGCCAAAAGTGACGTGAATAGATCTTGATCGTCACGCAAATTTGCTAAAACAGTTTCAATGTGTTGCGTCATTGTATCCTTCGAAAATCGATTTGCTGCAGGTTCTTGAAACGAGAGACATTCAACCTTGCCCTTTATAACTGATCCAATGCGTTCACACTGTAGTGCTTGCATAATACCGAAAATTTTCAATACCGGTATTTGGAGGCAATTATGCTAATCCCGGTATTGATACCGGTATTATGAAAAAAATAATTTATTTTGATTTATTATGGTGCCACCCTACCAACCCTCCCACAAGTCTGAGGGACTTGCAGTACTCACCATATTTACTATAAATTAATGACCCAACTCCAAATAGATGGCATTCTATTCGAAAAAGTTTATACAGTAAATTACTAAATTGTAATAAAAATATTATTTGAATTTTTTTTTAGCATATTATTATACAAGTACTGGGGTAGATAGAAATTATTAGTATCTAAATATTTATTTCTTAGTTTGATTTTGAAAGTATGCTTTGAGGAAACAAAGAGCATCTAGGGATTGTTCAGATAGACTTGATCTCAGTTTCGTCAGAAATAGGCCTGCAGCAGAAAAGGCTCTTTCTGATTCTGCACTTGTAGGTTTAATTGAAAGCAGTACCTTGTACAGCTTCTCTAAATTCTCACTTCTCTGTAAAGTAACTTCCAAGCTTTTAAATTCATTAGTAACATCAAAATCAATGGAATTTTTTTTAGATGGCACTTTCCCTAGTTTGTCCATTTCTTGCATGTATTCACTCAGTAATGAATCTGCTTCCACTTCAGTCTTATCGGAGGACTAAATTGCATAAATTTTACAATAGCAATTTTTGTCAATACCGAAAACCTATAATATCGGTATCGGTATTATTTGTACTTCTTCAATATTGGTATTAATACCGGTATTTCAATACCGGTTTTAACCCCTAGTTCACAGACGTTCAGGTCAGGAGAATTTCCTGGCCATTCTTCATTTCCAAAGAAATCGATCTCATGGTTCCGCAACAACTGTTGAGTGGCTAATGTCTTAAAGCAGGGGGCCTTATCGTGCAGAAGTGTGACCTGATCGACATCCATAACATTGTTTGGGTTTCTTAGAAAAGGAATGACATGCTGGGATAGAATAATATCACGAAAATACTGTCCATCCCAACTCTGACCATTTGGCTTCAGCACCCACATGAGCTTCTTTGCAGTGAACAAAACAAACACACCAACACAGTCTGGACTTTTTAATAATTCGCGATAATGTTCATTGTCATCGATTTCATCTGTGTTGTGGCCCACACTCGATCATTTTCGTAGTTAGGCCGACGTGTTACGTAACAAAAAATTCATCGGAGACAGCTAAATGTATGAAATCATCCACATCCCAATCTTCAAGATAATGGGCAAACCACATTCTGTCATCGATGTTAAGTTGAGTTTTTCTTGGCTTTGGAAGTTCATACCAAGGCTTTAAACCTTGCCTATGACGGTACAGTCGAATGATCTCACCACTAACGATCTTTCCTCTCAACACTTCGATCTCTCTAGAAAGTTTACCACAGCTGTTTTTCCGCTTACGCGTACCGCTTTCAATGATGTCCTTTGTTTCCTGAGAGAGTGGCAAATTTGGGGGCCCAGATTTGGTTGTATCCATTTCACATTCATCCAAAGTTTTATTCCAATTTCTTTTGACGAAGTCCTCACTTCTTCGCAACTTTTTGGCAACCCATGAACGTGTTATAAAGGTGGCTCCAGCATCACGAGCTTCCCGAAATGTTATTGCTCGTACGCGATCTATCACACGTTGCCTCTCCGAATCACCAATTAATTAAGAAGCCATTATATTATCACTTTATCAGCTAGAGTAATTTTAATACCTGCAATAAATAAAGAATTTTATATATTTTTATAATCACTAAAAACTATTTCGACATAAATAAACATGTAAGCTGCAAATTGGGGGGACTAAGGTTTTTTGGAACCCCTTATATGTAAGGGTATTTGAAATTCGTACGCTGTGCACCAGTACTAAAACTAATATATATATATATATATATATATATCCTTTTTCTTTCTATATTTTGCAATTCAACCCTTTCCCTGTTATAAGATATGAGATACAACGTAATAAGAGAATATTTTTGTATAGTTGGGTGATGTATCATTGCAAAATGAATTTGATTGCAGTATTATGATGGAATCTTAGCTTTTGCAAAACAAGTTTGTTGACCTAAAATGAACCAAAATAAACGTATACATATTAATTTTCATACCATACATACATATATACGTATATACTCTCTAACACTGTAAAAGGTTTCGCTTTTGATGTAAAGCATCGGATGAAATCATTTTGAGAGCTGATTTCAAGGTTGGCTTCTCTCGAGACGTAAACAAAAGCATTGTAAAACGAATTCAGGAAATGGGATACTGTGAATAACGTCCATTGTTTGCAATAAACTAATATTTAATGGTTGCTTATGACTTTTACGTCTAATTATAATCCTTTTATAACATTAAATTGTGACATTCGTGATTTTGGTTTGCTTATATACAAACACATCGAAAGAAACGAGCAAAATCTTTCGGTTTCATTCCGTTTGATTGATCGTATGAACGAAGATGAACTGGTCTGAAGCATGCTTTACCAAAATTGAAGAGGGTGTTTGTTAAGTTCTGCATAAGTAATTTAAGAGCTAACGCTAAACAGGATATTCATAAGATTCTTTCAATTTTAAACGAAGCGTGAATGCGAGCAATTTTATTTACCTGATAAGCAACAATTGAAATGATAAACAGCTTTTGGGGTCATGAAAAACATGATGGTCTCCCGCGTCTCACTCTTTCACCAACTTTCCCTCATGACAAAACATAAAACACGCGCAGACCGTTTAAAATTCATTCGCATTTATTAGTCGAACAAAATTTAAAAACAGACTTTTAACATAATTTTCCTCACGAATGTAACTCACTTCGAGATTAGCCATTGCGTGTTATTCTACCTGCAAAAAAAAAAAAGGTCCCAAAACGAGACACCAATTGAATTTTTTTTTTTTAGTTGTAATGTATCACTTTCGTAAATTTAATTTAAAATAAATTTTCCTATGAGACCGGATTTTTGGGACACCCTGTATATGGTTACTTTCAATCCGATTGACCCAGTTAAATACGTTATTTATGATGATGCCTTTCAAAATTATTATTATCTTAGTGCACCTCATATATTAAATTATCACATATAACGAATGACGTAATTCAAAATAAAACTATATATACACCACTGGCTCCCAACCTGGGGTAAATTCCCCCTTTGGGGAGAATTTGCCCATCTCCAGAGAAGTAATACAAACTTCAGTTTCCTTCTTCCTTCCAGATCTTTTAGATGTGTATTTTTTTTTATGTAGGAATGAGTGGCCAAGGGCGAATGCCCGTAACCCCCCCCCCCCCCCCACTTATAGAGGAAGAAGAGCCAAAATCAAAATCCAAGGTTTTGAGATGCCTGGACACTCTGCGTTCGAAAGATTGGAGGTCATAGACAGGTGGAAAGATGGATTGAATGAATTGAGTGAAACTGAATACAAACTTTAAAAATAGTATACAAATTCCCAAGATTTAACATTTTCTTTTTTTTTTAAATGCAAGAATGGGGTTAGTAAATTTATGATCATTATCTAAATAAAAATTAAACCTATTGTTTGTTTCATTTTAAAAAGGCATTCATTTACTGACCTTGAAATTTTTAGAGTAATGTTGTTTTGTGGGTCAATACAATGTTTATTAGAATGATTTCAATTTGGGTATTAGTAAATTAATAAAGAGTTTTAATTCTAAATAATGGTTACTAGGCCCGTAGCAAAGTGGGGGGGGTCTAGGGGGTCGAACGACTCTCCCCACCTTTGACAGGAAAGGTCCACTTTTGTAATCATAGTTATAACTTAGGATGTGATATCATAATATATAACATCATTTAATAAATAAACACTTGCATTTTTTTTCTGCATTTTTAACTTCACAAACTACTCTAAACCCCCTCCCCACCAAAAACTCCGCCTTCCTGGCTACGGAACTGGTTATAGGATTATACAGTTTATGAGTTTATAGTTTGTGAATAAATGATATTGGTTATTTTTTAGAAAAAAATTGAGCGTTTCATGAATAAATTATATTTCATAATATCGAAGTTTGATTTTATGCGAGTATATGGATTTTTTATTTCAAATTACATTTTAGATTGCCAATGGAAATGATTAACCTAATCTAACCTAATCCACTTAACTTAACCTGACCTAATTTAAATTAACTTCTCAGTAGTTAGTACCAACCTTACGCGTGTCGACATTATACAGATCGACTTTGTTCCGCTACCCGAAATTCCGCATTGAGGAATTATTTTGAGAAAGTGAAGACAGACAGCAGCAGTGAGTGTTATTATTTTAGTTTTTTTTTTTTTTTTTTGTGTGCAATTACTGCGAGGAATATCTGAAACTTGGCTTCACAAAAATCACTGTCAGAGGAGTGGAGAAACCGCAGTGCGTGGTGTGCACCAAGGGAGCCGACGGCATGCGCCCAAACAAACTGCGGGCCCAGCTGGGGAAAGTCCACACGATTCACACTGACAAAGACGTTAGTTTATTTCAACGCCTGTAACGCTCCGTCAAAGTTGCCCGCTTGGGCCCCAGTAGTCGCTTTTAACAAAAAATCGAGGCTGCCCTGAGAGCGTTGTACGAAATATCCCGCTTGATTGCTCAAGTCAAGAAGTACCATACCATCGAAGAAAACCTCATCGTATCTTGTACGAAAGTTATCGTGAAAAGAATGCTGGGGGAGGATCCAGCCAAGAAGATCAAGCGGGTATCCTTGTCGAACACCAAGCTTCAGTGGCGAATTCTGGATCTCAGCGACGACATTAAAGAGTTGCTGCTGCCAGAGCTGGGCAATAAATACATTGAATGTATTTAAATACTAAATACTAAATACATGGGAGAAATGTATTTAAATACTAAATACTAAATACATTTTACGAATGTATTTAGATACTAAATACAAAATACATCAATTGTATTTAAATACATTTGTAAATACATACAAATTTTAACATATGCATTCACTAATTCATGAGTAACAACAATATAAAATGCTTGATAAAGGATAAAGAAATAGTACAATCTAATTTCCGATTATATATTTCCCTTTTTAGAACAAAACAAAAACAAAAGAACTTAGAACTTACGATGTTCAACCAGTGACATATTATACTCATTATATCATTGCAAAATGAGTAACAATTAATGAGTAGATGAGACATAAACGTAAACATAAGACGTAAACATAAACATAAGGCACCTTACAAATTCTCTTTATTTCACGGTTGCTGCGGATCAAAACCAATCTTTCAAAAGTTTTGTCTGAAAGAGAGTTTCTTTTGGGAGTCAAAGTGATTCCCGCGAATGAGAATATTCGCTCTACCGGTGCCGAAGATGGTAATGTCGTGTTATAGCGAGGAACAGTCTTTTTATGAGAGGATGTTTTCCCAAACTGTTGATGGTCCGATCGGAATCTTGTAGAAATGCCAATACATTCATGTCTGCAGATGGTGCAATAGAGGACCTCGAAGACGAAGAGTTGTGGGCGAAGCCAAAGTACAAGTGATTGAACTGACACGTTGAAACATGAACCATGCTGTACTACACTGTCGACGCGTCGTACTGTGCTAGTACAGAACGTGTATTAAACCAGTAAAAGTATTTACATTTTTATATGTTGAGTATTTAAATACATTGTATTTAAATACTCATTAAAGTATTTAAATACTATATTTAAATACATGAAAAACAATGTATTTATAAATACAGTTCTAAATACACAAATGTATTTAAATACGTATTTAAATACAAATGTATTTAAATACTGCCCAGCTCTGGCTGCTGCAATCCTCAGAAAAACTGTCTTTGCGATTCAATTCCTTGAACCCACAGATGTTGCCTCACTTTCTCAGCTCATCACATTCATTCGTACATTGAAGAAGGAAGTTTGAAGACGGAATTCCTGTCCTGTAAGCCACTGGAGACTATACCGAAGGCCCAAAATATCTTCGACATCGTCGACAACTACTTTCGATTGCATGAAATCGACTAGGAGCGCCTCGTGTTCTGTACCACTGACGAAGCGCCAACTATGATGGGAAGGAAAACCGGCATGATCATGCTCGCAAAGAGGGGTGACTCCTGATTTCGTCAAAAACCACTGCTGTCTTCACAGTCAAGTGTTATCTTCGAAGTCGTTGCCTACGGAACTGCCACAGCTTTCACTAACGACATTCAGGCGATAAACTTCATCAAATCAAATGGAAGTAACTACCGGCTGTGCACATGGTTGTGTGAAGAAACTGAATATGAGACGTATTCCTCCGTGTTGCCGCCTTGAACACCATCAATAAGTATCTCCAAGGGCGAGACACCACCCTGTTTGAGACCAGTGACAAACTTTTCGGGTTCTCCAAAAAACTAGATCAATGATGTTGACAAGTTAAACGCGGGCACACTCTCCATCTCTACAACTACGATACGGTAGCTGGAAACTGAGAATTTGGAGTGTACTTTTCAAGAAATCATCGTTCAGCACTGACTTAACAGTTTATAGTTTATGCAATTAAACATAAAATATTTTAGAAGTGAATTTCAAATAACCAAAGATTTTCGCGAGTCTCCCAAAATTTTAGCAAGATTTTTGCACTATTTTCACAAAATTTTAGGTTGGATCATTTCTCTTCACAAACATTTTTGCAAAATTTTCCAAAGATTTTTGTTTGATCCATTTTTATTTGAACGAAGATAGAAAAATGTTTTAGAATAATAATTATAAACACAAATTCTTTCTCCAATTAAGAGGATTTAGTTACTATATATATATATTATATTATATATATATATATATATATATATATATATATATATATATATATATATATATGTATATATATGATACACACAGACCGTGCATGGAACAAGGAACTCTTCTGGGATAATTAAATCCACTATAGTCCGAATAAGTAATGGTAAATGACAAATACCATAGTTTTTCTTTTTCATGATGCAAGCCCGACGTGGGCAACGGGTCTCTCGCAAAGAGGTCCCAGACCCGTTGCCCACGTCGGGCTTGCATCATGAAAAAGAAAAACTATGGTATTTGTCATTTACCATTACTTATTCGGACTATAGTGGATTTAATTATCCCAGAAGAGTTCCTTGTTCCATGCACGGTCTGTGTGTATCATAAAAAACTCGGAACCATTCTGAGTTCATTCCCATATATATATATATATATATATATATATATATATATATATGAGGCCCGTGGTGTAATGGTTATCATATCTGACCGGCAATCGGAAGATCCCGGGTTCGATTCCCGGGTGGTTACCTCATTTTTTCATGTTTCGTTCTTTCGCTCTCATCTTGCGCGGGATATTCTCCTATACAAAGCGTCGTTCTTTACGTTAATTACTGCGTGTTTGCAGTTATAATATATATAATATATATATATATATATATAAGGTACAGTTACTCCCATGCATTGTTCGTCTCTGACGTGTGAAGATTGACCAAAAACACAAATAAATTAGAATGCAATTAAAAACTATAAGACTCCATTGCGTCCAAATATTTTTTTTAACTAGACACTTCGGTTTCATCACCGTCAGCATGAAGGCAACACCATTCTGAAATGATTAGTAACTGAAATTAATTAGTAACTTACATTATAATTAGTAATTTACATTTATAATTATTAATTTATATTATAGTCCTCTAAAAATGTAAATTTAGTAGTTCACCCCATTGTGGCGGGTATACTTACCCAACGGGCATAATAGAACAAGAGTTAGACGAATGGGTCGCATTAGTTAGCCTGAGCACTGTGCCACTTTCCAGCCCTCGTAACTGAATATGATTATTATCTGACGGGCGATAAAGATGGTGCCCCCTTTTCGCTTTTGGAGATTGTTCACTACAACCTTGTTTGCGCGTGTGTTCTTCTTAAAAGAGGGGCTTCATTGAACCCCTTCTAAAAATGAATGAAAGTGAAAGTAGTTTCTAAAGACTTCCATTTCGGAGATGATTTTAATCCTTAAGCATTATATTCAGACGGTTGACAAAAGTAAATAGACACTTGGTTTTTCCATAATTTTTTATTTGATAATAAAAGTTTATATAGCGTATACTGTGTATATATATATATATATATATATATATATATATATATATATATATATATATATATATATATATATATATATATATATAGTAAACTTTTATATGCACGCAATATCTTAACAAAAATCATTGATATTTAACAATTTTATTTCAAATACAGTAACAGTAATTGTTTATTTTAGATGTTCAAAGTGTCTTCCTTCAACTTCAACACATTGTTCACAACGTCAGACTACTGATCCACAGACATATAAAAGTTTACTAGGTAATTTTAAAACACCCTGTATGTACGAGTATAATATATATATATATACAGTATATATATATATATAGTAGTATGTCATTTTGGTTTGATTCAAGGAAGTGATTTTCAAATTAAGTTAAGTCATTTTGTTCTAAGGACATTGTATTCAAATTTGATATTGTGTGTTTGATTAAAAAAGCTCTCTCTCTCTCTCTCTCTCTCTCTCTCTCTCTCTCTCTCTCTCTCTCTCTCTCTCTCTCTCTCTCTCTCTCTCTCTCTCTCTCTCTCTCTCTCTCTCTCTCTCTCTCTCTCTGCAAAAAAGAAAAACTTTTAGTATTGTCTTTTTCTCTATTGTTACGATTAGGACGCTACTGCTATCTCATACGTGGGAAGAGAGGCTTGGAACCTCTATAAATAACACCATTTAACTTCAGTTGTAGGTAAATATTTAGAGGGGATAATAGCGAGTAGGATTGTTGACCATTTGCATTCCTACAAGCTACTTGGGGACTCCAACATGGGTTTAGACGGCATAGGTCGTGTCTCACCATCATGCTCGAGTTTTTCTACGTCATGTTGAGTGAGTATGATAAGAGTAGGGCGATTGATTAGAAGGCCTTTGATAAGGTACCTCACCGCCGGCTAATGGCCGAAGTGCGCGCGCTGGGTATTGGTGGGGAAGTAGGTAGGTGGATTGGAAACTGGCGAAAAATGCCACAAAGTTAATCCCTTTCGTTAGGCATATGGGCTACAATCGACGCTTACGTGACGCGGGTTCAAAGATGTCGATTTTAGAAACATGTTTAGTTCAAATGATAACCCAACTCGCAACAATGGTTAGAAGTTGGATTTGAAATGATTTAGGACTAGTATATGTGGGAATTACTTTAACACGTTGATAGCTTAAGATTAAAACATAAGAAAACTCTGCAGGAGTTCGCTTGCACGGTGTCTCTGTGAGCAAGGTAAATATAGAGCTATTTATATATTCTCCACTTTCCTGTAAAATTTCCTTCGCTACTTTTCCAGGGTCAAGGTATTTTCTTCAACCTTTTTCCGTACCTGCCTCTGGCAGGGAGGGAGCGGAGGGTGGGGAGAGAGCCTTCTACTTTTCTATCCAGTTTTCTACTACTGTTAGGATAGTTGAAAGAAAAATAAACTTTTAATAACAGGAACAGTTCCTCGGTGGATCAGTTCAAGAAAAGGTTAGACCAAATCTTGCACACTATTTGAGTGTGTAGAAAATTTTCCCTGGCACCCGTTGCCATTGGTACCTCCTCGGTATGGGCCGCAAGGCCTTTTGAGGTACTTCTTTTCCTTGTAACTCCTTGTAACTCTCTCTCTCTCTCTCTCTCTCTCTCTCTCCATTAAAAATGATAATTGCTGCGTTGTCTTTAACTGGATATAAGATAAATCTGTGAAGCTAATTTTCCCTGCCAAATACCGATGTGTTTATTTTCGTATTTGTACATTAAACCATTATAGTTTTAATTTTACTGCTGAAAAAAACTGTAAACACTTAATCAAAGCTTTATTTGAGATGTAAATAATTTTATAATTACATTTACGTAAGACGCAGGCGATTTTGAAGATAAAAATATATTATAAAATGCATGGCTAGAGTAACAAGGCGAAATTCGTTTGTTTTTATTCACAAAAAACGACTTTATTAACTTTCTTTTTTTTTTTACAGTATAATTTATTTTCTTTTATTTTTCAAGGTGCTTCTGTGAATCAAAAATTGTATATTGCACCGTTAACATAATAATTTCGAAAATTTTAGGAGTTAATATAGGAAGTTCTCAAACTTAAAATTTACAACTGCTAATTTACCTCTCTCTCTCTCTCTCTCTCTCCCTCTCTCCTGGCTGAGGAATAGGCGGCAGAGGGTTGTAATTAAAGGAGTTAGTTCGGGTTGGGCCTCGGTCACTAGTGGGGTTCCTCAGGGTTCCGTTTTGGGGCCACTGTTGTCTATCATTTACATACATGATATCGACGGTGGCATCGTCAGTCGGATCGCCAAATTCGCTGATGACACCAAGCTTGGGGCCAATGTTTGGACGCCCGAAGCGATCAAGCAACTGCGTGCGGACCTAGGTAGGATAGGAGAGTGGTCCGAAAAATGGCAAATACCGTTTAACTTGGGTAAATGCAAAGTGATGCACATTGGCTACGCCAATCCCAAGTCGGACTACTCGATGTTGGGGAGTAATATCGAGGTGACTGATTTAGAAAAGGACTTGGGTGTGCTAATTAGCAGCGACCTTAAGTTTACGAAACAGTGCGTAGAGGTGGAAAAGAAAGTCCAGAAACTATTGGGTTATATCAGGAGGCAATTTCAGTTTCGGAACAAGGAGATTGTGCTCTCTCTGTACAATTCCCTGGTTCGGCCGCACCTTGAGTATGCTGTGCAGTTCTGGTCGCCCACCCTCAGGAAAGATATTGAGAGGCTGGAGCGAGTGCAGACGAGGGCCACAAAGTTAATCCCTTCCGTTAGGCATATGGGCTACAATCGACGGTTACGCGCCCTGAACTTGTTTTCGCTGGAAACTCGGAGGCTGCGCGGTCAACTGGTCGAGGTTTTCAAGCTGTTACGCGGGTTCAACGATGTTGATTTCAGAAGCATGTTTCGTTTAAATGATAACCCAACTCGCAACAATGGTTGGAAGTTGGATTTGAAACGGTTTAGGACTAGTGTGTGTGGAATTACTTTACGTATAAGATCTGTGACACGTGGAACAGTTTACCTTCAGAAGTTGTGAACAGTTCCTCTGTGGATCATTTCAAGAAAAGGTTAGACCAAATCTTGCACACTATTTGAGTGTGTACAAAATTTTCCCTGGCACCCGTTGCCATTGGTACCTCCTCGGTATGGGCCGCAAGGCCTTTTGAGGTACTTCTTTTCCTTGTAACTCTCTCTCTCTCTCTCTCTCTCTGCAAGGGGAACCCTAAGGAATTCTTCAGTTATGTTAATAGTAGAAAGCCCATTAGAAGCATGATAGGACCGTTAAAGGACGGAAGCGGCGTTCTGCGGACCTCCGACGTGGACATCGCTAATGTGCTTAATGAGTACTTTGCGGGAGTGTTCACCAGGGAGGATACCCGCGTCATCCCCGAGCCAGGCGTGAGGCACGAAGGTGCTGGCCTGGATAGTGTTAGATGTACCGCGACAGTCGTTGCCGATAGAATAGACAAACTGAGCGCGTTTAAGGCTCCTGGGCCAGACCAGTTTCTCCCCAGAGTGTTGCGAGAAGTGCGCGACCAGGTGGCTCCCCACCTGGCTACAGTCTTCAACAAATCGTTGGAGATGGGCCAGGTGCCTGGAGGGTAGGGTGTGACCGTTGCCCTCCAAAAATCAAAAAATGGTCCTACAATGCTGTTCAAAGTTTTAGTGTTATGTATTTATCTAGGAAACACCCCTGTAAATTTTCTTGGAGATCGGTGCATGTTTGAGCTAGCACCGTCGTACCAGCGGTCCAGCAAGTATTGCTATTTCAGCTTATGAACTTCATAAATAAGTGTGAAAATAGCACATTTTATCAGATCGATTGGGAGTGTGAACAGAATGTCGTTGGTATGGTTTTCGACACAACTTCATCCAATACAGGTAAACCTATTTCAAACACCAGCGTGAATTTATCATGACATTAATACCAAAATACAGTGAATGATTTAACAGAAATCTGCAAAAAGCACGTGCCTGAAATGGTGGCCTTAAACTACAATTACATTTTTTTTCAGGACAAAAAACAGCTGATTGCGTCTCCCTCCAAAAGGAATTAGAGCGTGCCGTATTCTGGTGCGCCTGTCGCAGGCATGTGGGCGAAGTCATCCTAGGTGTTTGCTGGGATTGCTTGAAAGTGGAGGGCTCTTCAAGTCCAAACATAATGGTTTTCCAGAGGTGAGTCATAAGCTTTACAAAATAACAAGGAATATTATTATCTAATGAACAAATTTAGTGGAATTTCTTTTATTAGACTTATAAGATATACTAACACCAAGCAAATGATCGATCATATCAATCTTTAATACCCCTAAAACAATATTATAGATTAGTACGAAATACAATAATCCCAATAATTGCATTTCTAGGTTCAAGAACCATTTCTCTCAACTGGCGTACAATGAAAAAAAATAAATACTACTACCCCGCAATGCCTGGAGTGTTTGAGGAGTGCCAGCAGGAGATGGCTGACTTCTTCCATGAATCTCTAGCCCAACCATTTACACGTGGCGACTACAAGGAGCTGGTAGAGCTTTGTCTGCTGCTTGTAACTAAAGGATCCGAGCCAGTGAACTTCACAATGGTCTACCCCGGCGCACTTCACAAAGCAAGGTGGATGGCTAAACTACTCTATACCCTCAAGATTGTTCTTTTGTCAGGCCAGATCAAAGAGTAGTTTCCCAAAGCCGAGGTTGTAACTAAAAGTCAAATCAGCAAGTTAGAACGGTTTGCTGTGTTCACAGTCGCTGTTTATGTCCCATGGTGGATTGTTTGCCCCGTTCCAGCAAGTGCGCCACTGAATGACTTGAATTTGGTCGAAACCTTGGCTGAATTTGCCCCATATGACGCCACAATAGTTGACAAAGCACGTGTGGCACTCGGTAGACACACTTGGTACCTAACTGAGGAGTTGGCCCCACTGGCTTTGTTCTCGTCCCGAGTACAAGAAAGGACAAAAGAGGAGATGAGGAAGGCCCTTCTTTGCCATGAAGGCACTGAAGTTACTAAGAGAGTGGGGCTCAATCATGGGGGCTATGGAAAGCCATATCTTCCCCCTGTCCCAGAAAGTGGCACTGCCCTGGTGGACCTAATTGGGCCTGACTCAAGCCGGTTCTTCACCATTTTAGGCATGCCCTATCAGTTTCTCCACAGTCCAGCCATTGAATGGGCGGATCATGACGACTACCTGAACATGAAACGGGTTGTGGACAAGCTTCAGGTCGTCAATGAGGCTGCAGAGCGTGGTGTAAAACTTTGCCATGACTTTCTTAATGTTGCCAGGGATGAGGAGCACTTTCAAGAAGTCCTTCAAGTAGTTGAAAATGACAGACTCTGCATTCCTAATCAGCGCAAACGATCATCTGTTTCCGAACAGAAATCATGGTTTCTTGCTCTAGAGAAATAATACCTTGTGAATATATGATAAAACCCCTTAATGTACCATGAGAGAATAAGAATGATTAACTTTTTTGTGTTAGTGATAACAGCTTTTAATTAAGACAGGCAAATGATTTGTGTTAATATCCCTTATGATAGTTGTGTAATCTCATATATAGGCGCGTATGCCGTATAAGCAAAATCGCTATTTTTCAAATTGCTGGTGCTCACTCGAATATGCATGAATCTTCAAAACATTGCATGTGGGTATTTTTTATGTCAATATGCAACACCAAACGTTTGAACAGCATTGTAGGACAAAGTTGGGGCAACTGTCACACCCTACTGGAGGGAAGCCAACGTGACCCCTATCTTTAAGAAAGGGGATCACGAAAGTCCAGGGAACTATCGTCCCATTAGTCTCACTTCAGTTGTAGGTTATTAGAAGGGATAATAGCTGATAGGATCGTTGACCATTTGGATTCCTACAAGCTGCTTGGGGACTCCCAACATGGGTTTAGACGGCATAGGTCGTGTCTCACCAACTTGCTCGAGTTTTTCCACGTCATGTTGAGTGAGTACGATAAGAGTAGGGCGATTGATATACTTTATCTCGACTTTCAGAAAGCCTTTGATAAGGTACCTCACCGCCGGCTAATGGCGAAAGTGCGCGCGCTGGGTATCGGTGGGGAAATAGGTAGGTGGATTGAAAACTGGCTGAGGAATAGGCGGCAGAGGGTGGTAATTAAAGGGGCTAGTTCGGGTTGGGCCTCGGTCACTAGTGGGGTTCCTCAGGGTTCCGTTTTGGGGCCACTGTTGTTTATCATTTACATAAATGATATCGACGGTGGCATCGTCAGTCGGATCGCCAAATTCGCTGATGACACCAAGCTTGGGGCCAATGTTGGGACGCCCGAAGCGATCGAGGAACTGCGTGCGGACCTAGGTAGGATAGGAGAGTGGTCCGAAAAATGGCAAATGCCGTTTAACTTGGGTAAATGCAAAGTGATGCACATTGGCTACGCCAATCCCAAGTCGGACTACTCGATGTTGGGTAGTAATATCGAGGTGACTGATTTAGAAAAGGACTTGGGTGTGCTAATTAGCAGCGATCTTAAGTTTACGAAACAGTGTGTAGAGGTGGAAAAGAAAGCCCAGAAACTATTGGGTTATATCAGGAGGCAATTTCAGTTTCGGAACAAGGAGATTGTGCTCTCACTGTAGAATTCCCTTGTTCGGCCGCACCTGGAGTATGCTGTGCAGTTCTGGTTGCCCACCCTCAGGAAAGATATTGAGAGGCTGGAGCGAGTGCAGGCGAGGGCCACAAAGTTAATCCCTTCCGTTAGGCATATGGGCTACAATCGACGGTTACGCCCCTGAACTTGTTTTCGCTTGAAACTCGGAGGCTGCGCGGTCAACTGATCGAGGTTTTCAAGCTCTTACGCGGGTTCAACGATGTCGATTTTAGAAGTATGTTTAGTTTAAATGATAACCCAACTCGCAACAATGGTTGGAAGTTGGATTTGAAACGGTTTAGGACTAGTGTGTGTGGGAATTACTTTACGTATAAGATCTGTGACACATGGAACAGGTTACCTTCGGAAGTTGTGAACAGTTCCTCTGTGGATCAGTTCAAGAAAAGGGTAGACGAAATCTTGCACACTATTTGAGTGTGTAAAGACATTTAGGACCTCAGTCTGCGGAAATTTCTTTTCCTATAAAATAGTTAATATCTGGAACCAACTTCCCTCAGAAGTTGTTTCCAGTCAAAGTGTAAATGTGTTTAAAAATAGGCTAGACAAAGTACTGAATACTCTCATAGTTTAAGACTAAAACATAAGAAAACTCTGCAGGAGTTCGCTTGCACGGTGTCTCTGTGAGCAAGCTAAATATAGAGCTAGTTATATATTCTCCACTTTCCTGTAAAATTTCCTTGGCTACTTTTCCAGGGTCAAGGTATTTTCTTCAACCTTTTTTCCGTACCTGCCTCTGGCAGGGAGGGAGTGGAGGGTGGGGAGAGAGCCTTCTACTTTTCTATCCAGTTTTCTACTACTGCTAGGATAGTTGAAAGAAAAATAAACTTTTACAAAATTTTCCCTGGCACCCGTTGCCATTGGTACCTCCTCGGTATGGGCCGCAAGGCCTTTTGAGGTACTTCTTTTCCTTGTAACTCCTTGTAACTCTCTCTCTCTCATTTTTTGTTAAATATGTTCGATAATGTAATTTATATGACCTATTTTCAAATTTGGACAGAACGGATATTACAAGAAACAGACAGAAATGATGAATTTAAAAGCAAGTATAAAACACTCTAGGGAAACACACACACATACACATACACACACACACACACACACACACACACACACGCAGATTACTGAGAAATGCAGTTTATCTACAGGATCTGTAATGAAGTACCTTTTAATATGCTGATTAGAAAATATTTTTTAAAAAATATATTATTTTTTAAATTTTATTTTCATTTTAGGAAATCCCTTTGTAGGTCATTTTTTCGATTTTTAGTTTATTGCTCCGTTATGTAAGGATTTATGTCATTTTTATTTTTTGCATATTAGGAGTTTTATGTTTGGTATTATATCAGTTTAAAAAAATAGACTCTCCCCCCCCCTCCAATGTTCCCTATCTGCCAGAAACTATTTTATCTATTGGTTTTTTTTTATCATAAGGAAATATGCATAAATTTTTTATTAATAAAATGAATGATAGTAACATTACTATTACTTCTAATAATAATAATAATAGTAATAATAATAATAATTATTATTATTTCATGGGAATTATAAAAATTATTTTCAGAAAATTTCCGACCAAATTTTAAAAATAATCGATGTAAATAATGTCGTAGATAAAAATCACAAAATAAATGATTAATTTTTCAAAATCGTAGAAATAGAACAATAAAGTTAACCTATATACATAGATAGATAGATAGATAGATCTTACATGAAGTTACAACTTACATTACGAGCAGGAATAAGGTCGAATTCGACTTAATTTCATTCAATTTCATACCAATTAAACCTAATTCTACGTAGGACGTGCGATTTGTTTCGAAATTGCGCGATTCTCTACATATTTACAGCTTTACCATATTCCATTCCCAAGTCTGGAATAAAATTTGTATAAAAACCAAAATTTTCTAAAAACATAGAAAAATTACTAATTTGTAATGTTAGGTTTTTAAAATTTGATTAATGTCAACAAAACACTAACTTATCTATACTTTGTCTCTGCCCTGCCTGTAGTTGTTCCTTGATGCAGGAGAGAATTATTACCCCCAGTTCTGCATTTGACGTATCCAGGAGATATATATATATATATATATATATATATATATATATGTGTGTGTGTGTACACACACCCTCCTGAGACAGTTATTTTTTAAGTGTTTCTTGAAGATGGTCAGTTATTAAGTGAAATTTGATTGATTCACAATGGAGATGTTGTTTTATATTATTTGTAAATATATAAAAATTATGTCTTACAATAACCTACACAAACTGCAATTATAAAAAATTAAAGGAAAAGATAAAATAAAAATCTTATCTTATCGTCATTCTGCTGAAAACTGCCTACTTTTCACCACAGAGCAACTCACGAACAGAAAGATTACTTTCATAAAAACTAATTTACTTAGCAACCAGCCGTTGCTACGAACATTTTTAAAGAATGGTCCCGTTACTCGCAATGAATCTTAAGTCATACTTACAAGCATTGTACAAGTATCACAAATTTCATTTGAATGAATAGAAGATTAATAATTTCTTAGAAATGTCCCTAGCAACGACCGGTTACTAGGCAAAACCTAACCCTATTTAGTGGTCTATCTGGTTATTGTTCCGTAATCTGTTCTTTCACTTGGCAGGATATCTCGTATATCAGAAGAAAATTACTACAAAACATTTCCAGGAAAGTACTAATGTAAAAATTCATTACCAAAAACCCGCCAGAACGAAATACTATTATTATATACTTTTGAAAAGATAAAATGATTTTCTAAACAATGACGCAATCATTTTCTGAAAAGCATAAAGAACTACTAATTGGCACTATTCTATTTTTCTTTGAATATCTTATTCATTTTGGTAGCAGTAAAAATTTAAAAAATATAACTCAATTATTATTTTTAGAAATTTCGTGTTTCTAGGACAACTTTTTTCCGCATCTATTACTTCCCAAAGAAAATTTTGTTTACTGTGAAACGGCGCGAAAAAATTATACGGTAAAGAATATTTAAAATGGTTTAAAATGTTTATTTAACTTAAAGAGGAGCGCAACTATAATAATGCAATTTGTAAACTATTATTCAAATTATTACATAAGAAACGTTGCATTAAATTGGTTCAAATCATACGTGCGCAACAGAAGTCTATATAATACATCACATATAACAACATTATCACCCCCGAACTAAAAATTACGCATGGAGTGCCACAAGGAAGTATTTTGGGACCCTTACTATTATTTATCTATATGAATGGCTTTCCCAATTCTAATAACGGGAAAAGCTTAAACTGCGATCCCGCATCCCTTAATGAAATAGTAAATAGAGACACAGCGACAGTACGCGACTGACTGGCTGTAAGGCAATAAATTATCCTTAAATGAAAATAAGACAAATTTCCTGCTAATCACAAAAAAAAACTAAATTAATACCAGACTTCAGCATTATTATCGACTTACACATCATATCGTGTCATTGAAAGGAAAATATAAGGAGTTGCGCTTCATGACAAACTATCTTTTCACCAACATGTTGAAAATATACAGTAGATCATAAACTATCGAAATTCTCGTTTATATATTAACAAAATTACATTTCCTTCCTACATATACACTTAAAAAGCTATACTTTTCTCTACTCTATCCACTAATCTCGCACAAAATAATACAGCATATGGAAGACCGTGTGATTACATCATCAACTTTTTTAATCATAAACCGGAAGAGCATTATTAAAAAATAAATAAGTGATTATTATTTTCATCAGGAATCTCCCAGCAACTGCGTACATATTAAAATTTATAAAAACATATTTGAAGTACAGATGTGCTTTCTAATGTTCAGTTACAAAACAACTTGCCCCAATTATATTAATCGAGAATATAATGAACAATCAAGATACGTCAGGAACATTAACCAAGGTATATGGAGAGTAAATACAGGGTGTACATAAAGTCAGGATCTATTTTTGTGAAGCACTTGGAAATTATATGGAATTCAATCATAAAATGATAAAGTGGTAACATTTATTAAATAATTAAGAGTAGGATTCGACGTGACGCCCATCAGTATCCCTGCACAGCTCAAATCGTTCCGCAGCATTTCTAAACACATTCTGGAGCATTTGCGGGGTTATGTTATCTGCAGCAGTTCGTATACGTGTAAGTAAGTTTTTAAGACTCGTAATCTTCGTCTGATAGACGTGCGATTTGATAAAGCCCCATGCAAAGAAATCTAAAGGGGTTTAAATCTGGTGATCTCGCTGGCCAAGGTCTGTTGCTTCCGCGTCCGATCCAGCGATTTGGAAAATGTCCATTTAGATAATCCTGAACAATTTTGGCATAGTGACAAAGGAGCACCACATGTTGATAGACGACGGTACTAACAAACCTACACCCCAAATCAGCTGAGGTTCAAGGAATTTGCTGCAACATTCCATATAAATAAGCCCCGTAACTGTAGCTTCAGCAAAGAAAAAAGGACCATAAACCTTAGATTTTGTTAAACCCATCCAGGACATACATAACTTTAGGTGAGTCTCTTTCCCAATTTTGGACGAAATCATTCGGTCTTTTCATCTGCCCAAATTCGACAGTTATGGCGATTTACTTTTCCACACGTATGGAAAGGGCTTCATCACTAAAGAGAATGTTGTCATTAAATTATCACTCCAGATTGTTCTACGAGATCAGCACACACAGCACTTCGTCGAGGGAAATCTTCTCATGTAAATCATGTAAAACCAGCAAATGATAGCTTTTCTTCCGCAAATTAACTTTCAGAATTTTGTGCACAGATGACGTCGGGA
>JAJOZX010004927.1:290000-365901 GCA_023014485.1 Bathynomus jamesi | reverse complement strand
CTTGACAAGGAAGCACCCACACACACACACACACACACACACGCACACACACACACACACAAAAATTAGATAAATTAATACACACATATACATTAGGGTGTCAATTTTGGGGGTGAAATGACTAAATTGAAAATCATGTGATTTGTTAGCAATTTAATGTAATCATTTGGCATACAAAATAATCCTTCCTTCAAAAATAAAAAAATAACTCCTACCTACATCAATTTTAATTCAAAAATTCCATTTTTTGTAAATTCGTAACAAAATAACAAATGTGCGCAAACATCCTATCAACATTTAAAGTGGCAATAAGATACCATTCAGAGTCTTTATTTGAAAGTAACCAATGCAGTGATGTCCTTTATGCTGCGGTTCCTTGACATCAGCATTCGGCTTGCTACTTGCGCTTTGATGTAGCCTTCTCGCCTCTCGTGACTGTAAGCTTGACTAGCTGCTTCTGTAACCATTTTCACACACCTCTCCACACTCTGAGTGTGAGAAGGCCACTTTGGCACTTGCATTGGGGCCTCTTTAAGTTGTGTTAAATCTTTGTTTGTTATACATGTTGTCAGTGGTGGCTCCAAAACTTCCGAACTCAAGTTAACTAATTCTGACAATTTCGTGGCATTGACGTTTATCGGAGGTACCTTCCTTGTCTGAACAGAGCAGTCTCCCAGCTGGTCATCATCTAGTGATGTTCCTCTAAGCTTTAGAATGATTTCCACAGCCTCAGTTCGCTCTTTGGTACATTGGCTGCAGAGTATTGCTTGCAAAACTGCCTCTGGCCTAGCATACCAAGCGGACCTTCTCACCACAGGTAACACGATGTCCACCACTACTTTCCTTTGGGTTCTCAGTAGCTGTAATTGAAACAAGATGTGGTTGGGCCCCTCCATCCACATTGGATTAAGTTTTACATTGAACCAGTGAGGAAGATAAAACCCAATAATAAATTCAACAATCAACATCAAATTCTTTAGCATTTTGCCCTTCAGTGCATGTTTGGAAACCCAAATCCTGCAGAAACGAATCGCTGTAGTTAACCAACGACTGTGACTTACGGGTCCAATCTCCAAGAGAGACAGATTTTGAGGCAACTCTCCTGATCTGATTGCTTGAACAATACGATAAGCGTAAGATTGATCCGTGCTGAGGTCTTTGATAACTTCTTCAGAAAACACTGGAAGGGGAGGGCCTACTTCGACCTTTGGAAATTTTGTATTTATTTCTAATTCCGTTGCTTCATCTAGCATGTTGCCAAGGGGGCCTGACCACTTGTTGTTGCTCTTTGTAGGACCATCAAGTTCCTGGAAGAGACGACGAAGAGGTAGTTCCCCTGTGTGCAAATCACATACAATCCAAACAAGCCTTCTTCCAAGTTTTTTCTCTAAATGCGTCACAACACCGCCCTGCCATCCAGTGTTCACCGCAGTTGAGTCCCCACCAACGGCCTGCAGTGAACTGTCAAGTCTTCTTTCTTGAAGCCAACATATTATTTGATCAGCAATTGCCACTGCATGTTTCTTGCCTTCTACTTCTGCTTCAGGAACAAAGTGAAACAAATAGCGGCCACCAGGTTCGGAACACACGGTAGTGTTCTTCTTTGATGAGACCTGGAAACTTTCTGTCCATTCCCTCTACCTCTAGGAGAACTTTTGTGTCATCTCTTCTTCCATCAAACAAAAGGCAAGAGAGACCTTCCTCCTTCAAATCTTTTTCATGCTGATCAGATATTTCCTTCATTATTTTTTCTTGTGCTCTTCTTATCTTATTATGATCTATCACTAAGGATGTATCCTCTCGGCTGATGAGGCCTGCATCTATCCAAGCAGCAGTGGCAATCTCTGCAGTCTCTCGTAGCCCCGTATGGTGGCGAATACTGGCAAGGGCAATGTTTGAGATGTCTTTAGTGTTGTATTTCATTCTCTTCGGCGAAGGTTCAGATGGCATTTTGGAGCTATCATCTGATGTTGCTTCTTTCTGTTCATCTGAAGAGCTTTCAAAGAAGTGAGAAACCTCTTGATAGAGCTCTTCATCTCTTTGGGTGGCTTTTTCACTCTTCTTTTTCTTCCTTTCTTCCCTCTCTCGGATTTTCTCTTTTTTCCTAGCAATAACAATCTGTTTTTTGGTTTCTGAATAATCTGCCGAACCAATCTGCATACTTCCTTGGCCTCCTGCCTTTGTTCTCTGCGCCTTTATGAAAGTCAGCTCCAAAACAGGGATCTTCTTCTCACGAGGACAGCGACAATCAATGTGAGGGTGAGGTTCTCTTCTGCATGAGGGAGAACAATTGGCTTCAGAACACAACTCTATGGGACACTGGCAGTTAAAAATGTCAAGAAGAGTATCAAGTGTGTGCAGAAATTTATTTTTCTTTGCTAGTTTTCCTTTACCAAGTGATGTCTCAACTGCTTTGTGCCACAGCTTTGTTAATTTTAGCTCAATAGTTCTATACTGATTGAGTACAGGTGGTTTGAATAACACATTAGCTTTTTTCCACTGATGCAGAAGAGGGGGAAATCATGTCCCTTATGAGCTCTTTCTCTGTGTAGTTCCTTCTATCCTTTGTATTTTGTTCACGAAGGAGTAACCCTAGTCTCAGTATGTCTCGCACTGTTGGTAGTTCTGATACGGGAAGCTCCTTGCCTGTACCGACTAACAGGCTCAAGTGGCATGACGACTGACCTCTTGTCTTCAATTTTGGCATCTTAGGAATATCTGAAAAGAAAGAAAAACATTTAAGTATTTTATATAAATTATGATGTTTTAAAGTTGTCATTCAATGTTCTAAAATTCAATAAAAAAATTTCATGGGATTACAACATAATTAGACAGAAGAATATGATAATAATAAATAACTGTAATAATCAATAATCCATACTTACAGTTAAACTGTAGTATTCGTCTAGTAGAATAACTATGAAGTAGGTACAAGAGCAATAACAGCAAACCACCTTCTATGACATCTAAGAGGCAACTGAGGACTGAGAGTGAGGGACAGTTCTATTCATGTTGTGACTTGTACATTGTACAACAACTATATGACCTTGAAAACACTCCATATGCGATCAGTGGGATAATTCTGTGACAGATGAATAGTTAATCAATTTATGTCCTATTATTTAGTAAAAGAGTAAATTTCTGAAACTTTAAGGTAAAATTGATGTAGGTAATGGTTATTTTATTTCATTTTGGTTGGCCAATTTCAAGTTTTGACATGAAAAAACACTATATTTTCACTACCAAAATTGATTTGAAAAAAATTGACAAAATTGACACACCCTAATATCCATGTTATTAAACAACTTCTTTGCAAATATCATCTCCAACACTGCACCCTCGATTCCAAATACCAATCCTCACTGACGACAATATATGTCATAACAAACTCCAAATTAGTTTTTCTTTGATTTTTTCCTATTGAACGATAAGATTTAGCAGTAAAAAATCTGAAAAATAAAGATTCTGACGTCAATACGATTTCATTAAAAATATACAAATTAGCATCGAATGAAATTGCAATCCCCTTCAGTACACAATAAACAATCGTATACAATAAACTTATTAAGTTCTTAATAAAATACGACTTTTAACTAAAACATAGTTTGGGTTTAGAGATGGGGATACAAAGAAATATGCCATAATCATACTACAGGGTGAGTCAAAAGTCTCCATACATAGGCAAAATGGTCACTTTATTATGCAATCACTTGTAAGTCCCAAAATATGCTCTATGTGGGCACCATTACACTGAATGCACATACGGATGGCACATACAAAGGCATCTCAGCACATCACCTGCAAAAAATAAAAAATAATCATTTATGATATTTATCATGACCATTTTGCCTATGTATGGAGACTTTTGACTCACCCTCTATTAAAAAATGGATATCAGGACAGCAGAAACAAACTACCTTGATTTTCCTCGACTTGTCAAAGTATATGATACACTTTTGCATGAAATATTATTAAATAAACTTCATACATCCGCAATAAGATGAAATATCCTCAAATGGTACAAATCGTGTCTGACAAATCGTCATCAATACACAGATTATAAAATGAGTTTTAGGAGGCAAAAGGCATTTTAACAGAATATTGTCAATTTTATACATTCCCGCACTGTTATTGAAATTATTTTTAAAATGGATAAATGCACATTCTAGAATATTCCTTTCAATTATATCTGTTTTTAACGAGCACTTAGAACTATCCCACTTGATACTATGATTACATCTATACATATGGTTAAACAATGCATTAGAATTATTTGCTGTTCTACACGTATATTTATGCTGTTTTATTCTAATATATAACGTTTTACCCGTTTGGCTTATATATACTAAGTTACATTGTGTACATCCGATCGAATACACACAACCAACCACATTATCAGGGCTATTCTTTATTAGGTGATTTAACAGTATTATTATACTTAAAGACTACATTGATACTAATTGCTTTAAGTAAAGTCGGAAGATAATGAAAATTAACATGGTAAGGTAGGCTAAAGATATTTTTACGCTTAAATTCCTTTACAGTTACATATTATAATACCTATTTTGTCTTTCCTAAGGCAGTTATCTAGAAATGAAATAGGATAACATAATTTAGTACCAATATTCATGATATTGCATAACTCGGAATCTAAAAATTCAGGACTGACAACTCTCAATGCCCTAAAAAACAGAGCAGAGAAAATAGAAGATTTAATCGAGGGATGATGGTCAGAATAAAAATGCACATTAAAGTTATCATTAGTGGCTTACGAAAAACTTCAAATTTGAACTGATTCAGGCATCTCCGAATTTTTAGATCCAGAAAAGATAAGCTTCCATCAATTTCTTTTTCAACCGTAAACTTAATAGGTGGGACTAAATTGTTGAGCCTACCAAGAAATAAGTCAATATCCAAATTGTTTGGCCAAATACATAAAATACATCTATAAACCTGTACCATACCTGTGCATTTTTATTCTGATCATCATCCCGATTAAATCATCTATTTTCTCTACTATGTTTCATAGAGCATTGAGCGTTGTCAGTCCTGAATTTTTAGATTCCGAGTGATGCAATATCATGAATATTGGTACTAAATTATGTTATCCTATTTCTAGATAACTGCCTTAGGAAAGCCAAGAATAGGTATTATAATAGTGTAACTGTAAAGGAATTTGAGCGTAAAAAATCTTTAGCCTACCTTACCATGTTAATTTTCAATATCTTCTGACTTTACTTAAAGCAATTGGTATCAATGTAGTCTTTAAGTATAATAAGTGTGTATTCGATCGGATGCACACAATGTAACTCAGTATATAAAGGCCAAACGGGTAAAACGTTAGATATTAGGGTAAAACAGCATAAATATGCGTGTAGAACAGCAAATAATTCTAATGCATTATTTAACCATATGTATAGATGTAATCATAGCATCAGGTGGGATAGTTCTAAGTGCTCGTTAAGAACACAGATATAATTGAAAGGAATATTCTAGAATGTGCATTTATCCATTTTAAAAATAATTTCAATAACAGTGCGGGAATGTATAAAATTTACAATATCCTGTTAAAATACCTTTTGCCTCTTGTTAATCATGTGCTAATATTTTATTTTCCTGTCCCGCTGCACAATTGCACATATGTATATATTTTTGTCATCTCGCCTTCTCCCTTCATTCCCTGACGAGGTGTACTTCTGAATACAAGAAAGGCCTTGGAATCATTTTTCTTTTTCCTTGTGGATTGCATCATTCATTCATTTCACGTGTTTAATTGTAAAAATTCATCCCATATAATATATATATATATATATATATATATATATATATATATATGTGTGTGTGTGTGTGTGTGTGTGTATTATAAAAAAATTAGAATGAGTGTAAAACACCTTTCGGAGAATCAAAAGAAAGAGTATTAAATAGTAGAAATTGTAAAAAGACAGTGGGTCTAACATTTACAAAGTCGTTTCGTGATCTACCGACTGTACACTTTGTGCGGTTTCGTAAATACAAAATTAGCTAAGATGAAATTGAAACAAGACCGACGAAAAATAAGAGAAAAATAGGAACAACTTAATTTCTGTTTGGAAGACCATTTTAAATATTTATGAAGTAAAAAGACACGTTTACAAAATAGTTTTCTCATTTGTAACTTTGGTTCAATTCGACATACAAAATAAATGTAGCAAAATCGTAACTTACTCTAAATCAACTTAAACAAATATAAAATAACAACTGAATCTATAATTCAAAGCATGGAAAGGATAAATTTCACATAAACAAAGCATTTTTACATCTATCTTCAAGGCAATTGATCAGTGGTGTAACAGAAAGTTTATTTTAGAAATAAATAGTAATTCGATGTAATTAATTCAATCGAAAATAGTAATATCGTTGAAATTGATGAAAATGAGAATATTAACGGAGAATAAATTGGAAAACAAAACAAATAATAAAAGCTCATCTACTTTGGAGTAATCTCATTTGAGACGCCCACTTCAGCATTTCCTAAATGCACCAGACAGGAAAAGGACAATCAAAAATGAGGGTTCGCCCGCAAAATCCACGATGTTTACAGATACAGTGAAGAAAAGATAATGCGCTGAAAAAATGTATAAAAAGGAAAAAGTTTTTGAAAGTGTATAAGTATTAGAAGCCGCTTGTAGGACAGCTTAAACAAGAAGAGCAAATATGGTTGAATCCAACCTTCTCATCTCACTCTTGATGATTACTTTAGTGAGCAAATTTGGTTGTGGAAAGACGAGTGAATCTACGATGATAGAACTTTACAACCTCTTCAAAGAGATTGGATTCTCTCCTGCGTGCGTGTCTCAAACTCTGGCGCACTGTGAGAACTCTGCAAGTGATTCTTTAATGCATGGAATGAAAGTACAATTGCATTCGGTGCGAAATTCGATGGACAAGTTCCAAGATGTCCAACACCGACCACGAAATTGTGCGGACCTTTTAAACATCGGTGACAATGAGTCTGGGGTTCGAACAGTGTACCCTTTCAGCTTTTGCGAAAATCGCCCTGTTTCCGTTTTCTGCGACCAAATAATGACGGAGGCGGATGGACGGTAATTCAACATCGAGAAGCTCTTCCACAAAGAGAAAACTTCTTCAGAAAATGGGTAGAGTACCAAATGGGTTTTGGAAACCTAAAGGGGGAATTTTGGCTTGGCCTTGAGAACATTCGTGCCCTCGTCAGTAACACCTTAATGGAGCTTAGGGTGGACCTTGAGGACTTCGAAGGGAAAAAGCGTTGGGCAAAGTACGAATACTTCTACATCGGAAACGCCGCTGAGAAATACCGTCTTGATTTGGGAGACTATTCGGGCAGTGCTGGTGATTCATTGAGCTATTCAAATGGTCAAAAATTTACAACGAAAGATCAAGACAATGACGCCCGTGGGAGTGAAAATTGCTCGAATACATTTCGCGGTGCATGGTGGTATAATACGTGCCACATGGCCGACTTGAATGGATATCAGCATGAAGGAAACCACTCCTCGTACGGAGATGGCATCAATTGGAAAGCTTTTCGTGGTTACCATTACTCTTTGAAAGTGACAACCCTCGGCCTCAGACAGAAATTCAGAAACTAAAATCAGAATAAACGAAAGATGCTCTTTGATATAAAATTTACTGAATGTACATTGAAAAATTTAACTGATCTGGTCACTTACTTTTGTTTATATTTTTTGTTTCGAACAACTGCTTAGGATCGACCTGGGGTTCGACTCCTTCCCAGCATCCTGCTTCATTATAATAATAATAATAATAATAATAATAATAATAATAATATAATTTATTATTCTATTGATATATAATGATAACATACATCAGATGCAACAAAATTATATATTCATACACATATATGTGACATAAACATGTTTTATATATATATATATATATATATATATATATATATATATATATATATATATATATATATATATATATACTGTATAAACATACACCCGCATACATATATACATAAATGATCCAATATACATAGAGATAAATTGGACAGTAATGCCTTCATATACAGACATAGCATAACACCGCTATTTACAAAGAAATTTTATATTTTACTGACGTAATAGAGTTATTTGAAGGATGTTATAAAATAATACAAAATAATGAAGTTATTTGCATTAATTTTAAAGATATTGAAACAAAGCAAAGTTATAAGTTTATATACATATGAAATTCAAGCTTAGATTAAGCGTTCTTCTTTGTTCGGATACGAGAGACTTAGTTTTTAAATATGAGCTATTAAATATCTTGTTAAGCGAGTCTCTTGGCTTTAATATTTTTGTTTTGCTTTATGTAAGTTATCGTTTGGATATTTTTTTTTTGTGTTTTAAAATTAATTTTAGTATTTGATTATATGCGACTCTTTTGTATAGTTTATTGACGGTTAGAAGGACGGAAATGGGGTCTGTATAGTTTAAGGGAAAAGTTCTTACTTCTCGATATCTTGTGCCCCTTTTTTTTAGGCAGTCTGGAAAGACGCCATTTTGAATAGTAGGTTTATGAGCTTTGAAAGCTAGGCGCAGTTAAGTTCGCGCACTCTCAGTGTACAACTTTTATTTTTCAATTGTTTTATATGGCTGTTGTTAAATCGTATGTTGTAGGAGGGGATAGAAAGAGAGTCGGGAGAGCGAGAGACCTAGGTATATTAGACCTACGAATATTAGAGGCGAGATTGGCTGCCCTTGCTTTGGTGAAAAACAAACCTCGTAGAAAGTCTTTAAAAATATTATTTTTTTAAAATTTGTTTTGTGTATGATGGGTTCATTACTTATTAAGAATTTCTCGGGGGTAGAAAGTGTTTGTTGTTTTATTAACCGCTTTATTAATGATGTTCCAGTATTGTTTGAGATCGCCTTTGTATTCCCCGAATTTATGTTTATAGTAATAAGCTTTTGCTTTGAGTATTTAATGAAGTACTGTAAGTCTGTTCCAATACTAAATGAAAGCTTATTTTAGAAACAGACCTTCCTTCATATTAACATATATATTTTATGGTTTTGTTTAATAGATGTCTTTAGACCTGGGGTCAGCCAGTGATTGTTGATTCTAGCAGCAGGAATAATAATAATAGTTTGTTAAAAATTGTTAAAGGAGGATTTTGACTGACTTTAATAACAGAAGCTGTAATTATGAGACACGATAAATTTATTTCAGCTTTTGTTTGATTTTCTTTTTATACGATTCAGTTCTTGTACTTATGACCCCCAAAATGTTATAATACCACCAGAAATAAATAATTCTCGAGGAATTTTTTTTTTCAACCAAAGTGCTTAATTTTGACAGTCCTTTTCCATATAAAATAAACAGATGGGTTTATTGAAAATGGTGTGTGTGTGTATGTGTGTGGTGTGTGTACAGGTGTAAAACAGATACACAGACAGAAATAGATATATGAATTTACCCGATGGATAGACAATAAGATTATCTTTATGAAACTCTGAATAAAGTGAATTAGATTTCAGTGCAGAATATTCGGAGTAAACCTATAAATAAACTGAAATCCAATCTACTCAGAGCAAACCTACAATCAAATGTGTTTGAAATTTATGCGTTTATAAAGGAATGAACAATGGTCGAACTGCGACATGGACGCTTATACTGTTTCAATTTACGAGACACGGGAACTTTTAGTGAAGTGATTAATCAGTATTAATCACAATAACCATTGTGATTGATCAATATTAATCACTAACCATTCTGATTGATTAGTATTAATCACAAACCATTCTGATTGATCAATATTAATGACGAACCATTCTGATTAATCAATATTAAGCGCTAACCATTCTGATTGATCAGATTAATCACGAACCATTCTGATTAATCAATATTAAGCGCTAACCATTCTGATTGATCAGTATTAATCACAAACTATCCACTTCTACAGCTTCCTATGATCAAAAGGGCGTAGTAGTATTATAAAGTAAAAAGACATTTGGCTTTTCATACCTCTACTTAAACTATGAATGCATTGATATATGCGTATATATATATATATACGCACAAACTATTTACACTGACAGAAATTAATAATTTACACCAGTATAATCACGAACGTATAGTAGTTTGGGAGGTGTACATTTTCACGACACTGAAAACTTTATTAATCATGTAAAATAACTTCAAATTAGAGGCTATTTAATAAGTAAATTAAAAGAACGACACTGAACCTTTTTAATTAATAATGGATAACCTCAAATTAACATTGAAAAAGTTGTCAGTTTTCTTTTTTAATGAAACTCAAAAGCAAACAATCGAAGCAATATTTGATAGTAGAAATGTAGTATTTTATTACAAAATTGAAATGTATTGCGTAGCTCATAAAAGTAGAAATAAAATAAAATTGGGTAATTATTCGTTTTAGTGCTTTTTCTCCTTTCTGAACCAAAACACATTTTTCTGATGTTTTTTGGTGTGATTTGTTTAAATCTGAACTTCGTTTCTTTGGGAAATGAGCCGGTTTTGAGAAATTTAAAATTGAAAATTTCTCAAAAACGGCTCATTTCCCAAAGAAACGAAGTTCAGATTTGAACAAATCACATAAAAAACACCAGAAAAATGTGTTTTGGTTCAGACCTAACCTAACTTAACCTAACCTAACCCGCGTTTTTTCGCAATTTCTTACCTTAAATAGCAGCGTTGGGATGTTTGTACAAATCAGCGGCGACCAACAGGAATAAATAGACGATTTCGCCAGGCCCACCAATTTGAACTTGTTGGCCTAGCCAATGCTTACAGACGTCGAAGCAAAAATCCTCCAATTAACCGCACTCTCGGAAGCCAACGCTAAATAGAGCTGTGCATCTAGCTGTGTCGAACGCTTTGTCAAGAATAACCCAACGTACATAAGTTTTGCCACAGGGAAACAGAGAAGGAACACTTTTTTTTCTGCCGCGCTCGTCCCTAGTCAATCTTCTGCAATAATATTTGTCAGCAACTTCTCTATAATTACACTCATGACCACACTGCGGACAAATAACACGAGTAGGTAAAACACCGTGACTGGTAAAGAAAACTTCAGCACCGTCTTCTTTTTTATAAGTAATCCAAATCACACCCCAGACAAACCATAGCGACAACCGAACTGAATAAGGATTTTGGAATGAGTATGCATTATTGGAGATTCAAAATGCACATCTGATTGGTCAGATAAGATAACCTGAAACAAAAACCAGATTTAATTGGCTGATTTGACCTATGTTTCCTAATTTTGCCACGAGATGTCTCCCCATAAAACTGGAGAGGACGAGGACCAGCAAAATTTTAACAGCGGAAAGAGGTAAACACTCGGTCAATGGCCTATAATGGCTGCTTTTTACGTCTAAATTTTTTTTTTACCGTAAAAATAATTATTACATTTCCTTGATTTTTATCAGTTTCCCTGAGGTTTCAAGGTGTCCTCAATACGAATTTATATGTTAAATTGTCATAGAATGTCTCCTATCGAAAACGAACAAAGCATTAAAACGAATATTAACCTAAAATTGTATTCTAAAGCAAGAAATGTATGACTATATATATATATATATGGAGAGAGAGAGAGAGAGAGAGAGAGAGAGAGAGAGAGAGAGATTAAAGCATATATTCTTCTGTCATCTGTCTTAGAGGGTTGAGCTGCCAGATAGAAATAATCATTTAATTAAAGCATTTATTAATCAGCCAGAGCCAGTTGGTTTAACAGTCAGTTGTTGTTGTTGTTGTTTAGCCGATCAGCCCACCCTGATCGAGCAAGCCGGCGGCACGCAGGTAACCGATCGCCCTCTCCGGAGTGGACCAGAGGTTCAGCGCACTAGTGATGTTGTGTTGTGTTCGTTGTTGTGCTAGAGCGGTACAGTCCGTCATAATGTGTTCAATTGTTTGTGGTGTGTCTTGGCACAGGTGGCAGGTGTCGTCTATGGAGTTGTCTAGTCTGTGTTTATATGTCCGTAAGTTGGGGTGATGTCCACATCGGAATCGTGCTAAGTTAACTCGATCCGATCTGCTCAGGCTGATCTCTGACCTGTTAATGGGTGGCGGCTTCGCACCTAGGACCGCATTCGGACCGAGTCGTGTCAGTGCTTTGTGGGTTAGGTGTGTGTGTATGTGTTTTCTGTACTGTGTGATGTCTGTGGGGCGTGGTATGGAATGGAGTATTTGGTTATAATGTCTCTCTGGTGTTACCTTAATGGTGCGAGGTGTTGGTGCATGATTGTACATGTAGTGGCAAGGGTGTTGTGGGTTAGTTGTCGCTGCTGCCATGAATTGTGTTCCCCTCATGTCTAAATGTTCCCTAACTTTTAGTATTTTTGTTTCTGTGTGCAGGTGTTCTATTGGTGTTGTTTGAGTGCATCCTGTAATGATACGAAGTGCGTTGTTTTGTATTGTTTGCAAGGTGTTTATGTGTGTGTTTGAGATAATGGGTGCCCAGCATGGGCTAGCATAGTCCATAACTGAGCGAATATATTGTTTGTATATGAGTGATGTTGTTTCCTGCTGGTGTCCAAAGTTTGTGCCTGTTAGTACCCTAAGCGTGTTAAGTCTTGACGTACATTTGGTTTTAATGTCCTGAATGTGGTTTGCAAAAGATAATGATGTGTTGTATGTGACACCAAGTATTTTGGTTCTGTGAGTGTGTGGAATGTTGATGTTGTTTAGTGTAAGCTGTGGAATTACCTGGTGTTCTTTTGTGTTGCTTGTAAGCAAAGTGATGGTTGATTTTGTGGGCGCTACTTTGAGTCTATTGTGTGTGAGCCAGTCTTGTATACTGTTTATGTATGTTTGTAGGTTATTTGTAGCGGTGTCGATGTTGCTGTGGGTGGATGTTAGAGTGATATCATCTGCATATGATGATAAGGTAAGCTTGTTATCTATGGGTGTTGGAATGTCATGCATGTATAAGTTGAAGAGTGTTGGTGAGAGAACAGAGCCTTGAGGGACCCAGTTCGGAAAAAGCTTGTTTTTGGATGACTTGCCATTAAATGTGACATGTGAGTATCTTCCTGAGAGATAGTTGCTCAGCCACCTTTTGGTGTTATTGTGCATGTTTGTGTTGAGTATTTTGTTTATGAGAGGGAAGCGTGGGATAGCATCAAATGCTTTACTAATGTCTATTGTTGCTAATAGTGTACGTTGAGCTGGTCTTCTGGAGTTGATGCCATCCATGATGTGCTGCGTGAGGTTAGTGAGTAATGTCGTGGTTGAGTGGTGAGGTCTGAATCCATGTTGAGTAGGCGATAGTGGTATGTGTGGGTTGGTGATTTGTAAGATTAGTCTTTCTGTTACTTTGGAAGGTGTGCACTGTGCATAGTAAAGTAATGGGTCTATAGGAAGCTGGTTCTGTTGGATTTTTGTTTGGTTTGAGTAGTGTAATAATTTTACCTTGTTTCCATATGTCAGGAATAATACAGTGTTGGTATGAATATGTGCTGATATTTGTGAGAGCTAGTATTCCTTGTGGCCCAAGTGTTTAAGGTGTATGTCAGATATGTTGTCTGGTCCAGTAGCCTTCGAATTCTTAATGTTTTTGATGATGTTGGTGGTCTGGTCTGTATTGAAGGGTGTAATGGTAGGCCTGTTCAAAAATCAACTTTTTCTTATTTTCATAGGTTTCTGTACATTTTCCCATGCTTTTTGACCTGAAAAAGCCGAAAATCACAACTATTTTGACCTAGGATGTTGGGAAGCATTGCCGCATGGAGCTTTAAATTTTCTGCCTTGAAATCGGCCAAAGCGCCAATTCCGGGTCCCTTGAATTATGTTTTGCACTTTAACTTTTGATCTAAACAAGATAGAGCAACAAATTAGGTATCAAATGAAAGAGCATAAAATTAATAAATAATAATAATAATAATAATAATAAAATAATAATTATCTATCATTTTTCAGGAAACAACAGAAACTCAATCAGAATCTAGAAAACCATCTACAAGTTACAACTTCACAATGGCATTAAGCAAGGAGCTGAGGGAGCTCCGTGGGCGCACAGTTGATATCTCAGAACCTCCACGCAGTGGCGGTCCTAGCTTACATGACGCCCTGGGCGAACCTCACCTTCAGCGCCCCCCCCCCCCTGTTCGCCAATACACACACATTCGAATCCCCCCAAAATAAAGGACAGACATAACTCTTTCACAAAATAACTTTTTATTGGACTAATTGTTGGAACTTCAGAACCAAAACAAAGACTCAAATTTCTGAATTTTACAAATCCTTCATCACGTAAATAGAATAACTCACTTAAGAGAATGTAATTATGATACTATGAACAGGAAAAATACAAATTAAATTGCACAACTGCCATAAATAAACTAGAGAATCAAATTTCTAAATTGTACAAATGCTCTATCACATAAATAGAATAAGACACTTAAGAGAGGGTAATTATTATGCTACACTTTGAACAAGAAACAAAATAAATTGCACCACAGCACAACTGCCATCTAAAGCCTGACTCTTCTTACCTTCCTTAATGCAAAGTCATGAATTAAATCATCATATGAAATCTGCTCAGCAATTGTATGATTTATACTGATGATGGCCAGACCGGTAAGGCGTTCCTGTGACATAGTTGACCTCAGGTAGGATTTGATGAGCTTCAGCTTTGAAAAGCTCCTCTCTGCTTCAGCAACAGTGACTGGAAGAGTAAGACCAATTCTGAGAGCAGTCCACAAATTTGGATATATTTCAGAGAGCTCCCTTTCATGGATAAATGTCAGCAGTTCAAGCAAGGATATGGTCTTTGATGGCAAGTCAGGCAAGTTCTTCAGCTCCTGTGCAAGCTCTCTGCCATCCAAGTCAGATTGTCCCTTAAAGTGTAGTGTAGTCAGAGCTGGGCAGTATTTAAATACATTTGTATTTAAATACGTATTTAAATACATTTGTGTATTTAGCACTGTATTTATAAATACATTGTTTTTCATGTATTTAAATACAGTATTTAAATACTTTAATGAGTATTTAAATACAATGTATTTAAATACTCAAAATATAAAAATGTAAATACTTTTACTGGTTTAATACACGTTCTGTACTAGCACAGTACGACGCGTCGACAGTGTAGTACAGCATGGTTCATGTTTCAACGTGTCAGTTCAATCAGTTGTGTGCCACTCTTAGTCGAAAGCGGTTGATTTCTTTATCGTGTGCGTGTCATGGCTTAGTGAATTAGTGAATGCATATGTTAAAATTTGTATGTATTTAAAATGTATTTACAAATGTATTTAAATACAATTGATGTATTTTGTATTTAGTATCTAAATACATTCGTAAAATGTATTTAGTATTTAGTATTTAAATACATTTCTCCCATGTATTTAGTATTTAGTATTTAAATACATTCAATGTATTTATTGCCCAGCTCTGAGTGTAGTACTAAGGTTCACACATTGTTCTGTCAGCTCCTCAAATGTGAGATTTTGGAAATGTGTCAGCACTCCAAACTTCTCTCCCACAATTTCCAACGTGGAAAATCTTTCCTGAATGGCTGATGTTGCAGCATCAACCACTGCATTGAAAAATGTCACCTCCAGCTTCTTCAAAGCATCAATCAAGGGCTCATCAGATGCTTCATAGGAGAAGTGCCGCTTTGTGGACCTCAGCCGTTTTTGTTTTAACACAGCCTCCACATTCATTTGTTCACAGATATCTGTGGCTGCCATTTGTGCAGCCACAAAACCTGTTGCCCTGTAATTGCGGAGACCTCTCTCTGTTTTTTTTAGGAGATTTACTGCAACATCAACGTGCATGCTAGGAGACTGCATCTGCTTGCTCACATGCTGAATTTGGCACAACAGGTCATGCCACACCACTGAACAAATGGCGAAGCGGTATGACCCAACCTCCTCTGACAGAGATTGAGCCTCGACCTTTATTACAGAGTCTTTGGTGTGGTCCCTCACCTCGATCAGTGCATCTCTCACTGCAGCTGCCTGATATCTCAGGGGCTCCACACTCTTGATCTTGCTTTCCCACCTTGTATCAGACCACATCTTCAATGTGATGTTCACATGTTTTTTCAAAATGGCCCATCGTTGTGTGGAGGCTGAAAACAAGTTGTAAAGCTTCTGCAAGATGCCAAAGTAACTTGTGGCATCAATAGATCCCTTAGCAGCATCGGCCACAAGCAAATTCAGAGAATGAGCCCCACATGGAACAAACAGAGCTCTGGGATTAATTTCTAGGAGCCTGGATTGAACACCCTTGTTTTTTCCCCTCATGTTGGCCCCGTTGTCGTATGATTGTCCTCTACAGTCCATGAAAGGAACTTTTAGCTCCTCCAGTCTCTTCAGAATCAGAGATGCCAAATGTTGATCAGTGGACTCCTCTGCCTCCAAAAACCCCATGAAATGTTCCTTTATATGGGGCTTCCCCTCCAGTGACACAACCCGAATCACAACTGACAACTGTTCAGTGTGGCTGATATCTGGAGTGCAATCTAGAATTATTGAAAAAAACTTTGATTGTTTGATGTCGCTCACCATTGCTGAAATGGTCTTGCTGCTCGACAAATCAATGAGTTCGTTTTGTATGTGGTGGCCGAGGTAGCTGGTGTGACTGGAGGTCCCTTTTTGGACACGGTTAATGTGCTCTTGCATTATAGGATCAAATTGTGCCATCAGTTCAACTTCTTTCAGAAAATTGCCATTTGATGGTGAGAACAATTTTTCTGTATGTCCCCTTAGTGCCAAATTCCTAACTGCCAGAGAATGCACAATAGCAGTGAGACGTGTCGGCACCGCTCTCCATCTCAACTTCTCAGCCTCCAGAAGTGCCATCTCCTGCTTGTCAATGGTCTCCCCCTTTCTCATCCTCACTGCCAGTTCTTTCCAGATTTTCATAGAATTTAGGTGTTCTGAACTGTTGTCATGTGATGTGAGCAATGAGCTTGCATGCTTCCAGTCCGAGAGTCCCAAACTTGTTAAATTTATTTTCCTCTTGGAAAATAATGTACAGTACAACAGAAACAGAAAAGGCTGTTGTTTTTTAAGGAATAGACCAACCAACTTCTGGTTATATTTTCCCCACTAACCATGACTTCCTGAAGTATTGATGGTGGAAACTTCTTCCGTCACTGTCGTTTCTAGGGAATACAAAGTCAGATGGTACTTGACTTGGTCCCCTGGAAACCAGTTGTGTCCGAATTCTCTCAGTCAGAACTGAAGGCCAGTTAGCAGGGTCGGTGGACAGAGACTCATCCTCAGGAGGCGATTCTGCTCCAGGCCTTTCTAATAGAAAGAACAAGAGCATTACTCATTAGTATACACACCTAAGTTAGATAACACATTATTCACAGCACTTTGTTATGGTGGTGGTGTTATGGAATTATGGTGGTGAAACACCACACATACCCAGTAACCCAGACCCAGTGATAATAACATTATAATTTATAACTGTTTGCAAAATGCTTTGCAGGGATGCACACACATACACATACACACACACGCACACACTCACAGACATATGTGCACACAAAACTCACCTGAAGAGTCCTGCCGGGGAGAAGTAGAAGCAAATGGGTCTTCATCCTCAGGATCAGACTGCATTTGTGGAGACATATGTGAGGCTGAGGAGGTAGATGGCTCCTCAGCCTCAATAATGGCAGAAGTAGACGGCTTCTCATCCTGGCTAGTGGCAGAGGGTGTTCCAAAATATTTCAAAAGTGCCCCTGCAAATAGTAAAATAGAACATAACAGACCAATGCATGAATAGGCTAGTACAATTAATTTAACATGTAATTAAGCACAATTTATTAAACTTTTAGAATAGGAAACAAATGAATAATACAACCTCCTTGGTTAATGGCTAATTATATACATAATAGTACACTTCAAATGACTCAGAAAGCTATATCACAAAATAGCAGTGCAATATAGCAGTGAAGAGTAGATGACATAGCTCTATACCTTTATCTTTTGCTCGTTTCTCCTCTTCTTCTTTCCTCTTTTTTCTAAACTGAGCACCTGATAGCTTTGACCTCTTCTTATCCATTTGCGGTTATTTGACAGACCTTAGTGGCTTAGTGTGAAGATTCGTTCTGTAATAAATAATATACATTTCACTATTTACCAAACCCACTAAAATAACATTACATATGTTAAAGTATGGGCCTTTATTCCCAATAATATTAATCTGGAAGCATTTTGCATTGTTTAGGTCTTTTATGGGAAGGTTTATGGAAAATGCAATAGATGGTTTTTTATTAATAAAAATATATTTATTGATCTTTTATTATTTATTTTATTTTATTTTTTTTTTTTTTTTCTTTTTTATTTATTCTTATTTTTATTTTTTTTTTTTTGCAGGCGCTCATGCCGCCCCTCCACAAATGCCGCCCTGTGCGGCTGCCCATATTGCCCATATGAGGAACCGCCACTGCCTCCACGTACTGTCCACAGGCAGGTCAACTGGGCCATCTACCAGATCTCTCACTGAAACTTTCCTGGTTGGATACCCTTCAGCTTTTATCAGTGGTTCCCAGCTTCCCACCAACAGACAGGCGTTCCAGTATTTCCTTAATCTTCAGAATTTACCGGAAAATGCAGGGAGGCCCATGGTTCAAGACCTTGCATATGAAACAGTTGAATCTATCATCCCATTCTGGCAGATGGCTAGGATCAAGACAATGACCAAGTACAACGCAATGAAGCTCTTCATGAAACTACATGAGAAACATCGTGCTCTGGTGAAAAGCAAAGGAAGAGCAAGTAACCCTGGAGGAAAAAGAGGAGCATTTGTGCTGGAATTAGACAGCCTGTTCGATATAGGAGCGCCAGATGCAATCCAGGAAATACAGAACAACAGACTGTTATCCAGAGAGAAGAAAGATGAGGATATCAGGTTCTACGAAGACCAAAAGACTGAGAGGAAAGGTCATATGTCTGGTCATGACAAGATTTTTGAGACAAGATCCCTGCAGCAAGCAGCGAGGAATGAAAGACTGCAGCATAGACAAGAACAAGGTAAAACTAATTACTTTGAACGTTACAAAAAGTTTTAAGTTTTACTCCATTGCGATATTTAGCATGTACTTAACAATTACTGTCTTAACATGTACTATTTTAAGCTGCAGCAGAACAAGAGGCAGTTGTTCATGTGGATGACATTACCTGGGGTGACTCAACTGACAACGACGCTAACACAGAGGACATGGATTACCATCAGCCTCGTCCTGGATGTTCTCACCATCAAGACACTGTGACTAGTGTGACTTTGACGTTTCCAAGGAAGGTCATGGAATGTGATGTCATCTGCAATACAGTGATCGTCTTGGTTTATCAGACAATCAAGTTACTGCATGGTTTCTGCCACCTTGAAAGCTGGAGGGGCTGATCTGGATAACTTCGTCATCTCAACCTCAACAACACGTCGCAACAGAATGCTGTCCAGGTATAATATCAGCCAGAGTCACATGTCCAAGTTTTGTGAAAACCCCCCACGGTACGCTGCCTTACACTGGGATGGAAAGTTGCTCAAAGATGTCTTGGGCAGTGAACCTGGAAGTACCTCAGAGACTTTAGCTGTGCTAGTGTCTGGTCCACCTTCATACACTGAAGGAAAGTTATTGGGAGTACCTGTCGTCGACAATTCTTCTGGCACAGCTCAGGCTGAGGCTTCAATGGATTTACTGGAGACATGGGAACTTACGGATAATGTTACTGCCCTTGTTTTTGACACTACATCCAGTAACAGTGAGTTCACAGAGGAGCTGCCAAACTGCTAGAGAAAATGCTGAACAAAAGGTGTTTTATCTGGCCTGTCGACATCACATCCTGGAAATCCTAGTAGGAGCAGTTTGGGAGAAGCTGTTTGGGAAGGTGAAGGGGCCAGATAATCCCTGGTTTGAGCATCTGAAGGATGTTTGGACGGACTTGTCCAAGGAAAACCCAAAGATGCTGGCTATCAGCACAATGGCTGAAGGAAAAGCAGAAGAACAGTGAAGAAATACTCCAAAACATTCTAACAGCAGAAAGGCTTCCAAGAGCCGACTACAGGGAAATGGCTGAACTGACAGTCATTGTTCTTGGAGGAACGCCTCCTCGAGGTATTCACTGGAGTCGACCAGGCGCCATTCATCAGGCCAGATGGATGGCCAGAAACCTGTACTCCATGAAAATGCTGATGTTTGCAGATCAACTTGAGTACGACGAAGACACTGTATCAAAGCTGGAAAGACTCAACACCTTCCTTGCGCTGTTCTACACTCCTGTATGGATGATGTCAATGTCTGCTGCAGATGCTCCCGTGAATGATCTAAGTCTAATCCAGGACATGTTGAAGTACAAGAAAACTGACCCAGAGCTTGCTGATGCAGTACTTAATAAGATGGAAAACCACAAATGGTACCTGACGCAGGAAGTCGTGCCATTTGCCCTGTTCAGCAGTAGATTGAGTGACACATTGAAGCACGACATTGCTGCCCAGTTACATGCCACTGAGAAGCCAGACAGCTTCAGAACAGGAAAGCCTCTATTCCAGAGAGTCACAGCTAAGACCACCCTGGTTGATCTCATTGGTCCAGAATCACATTTCCTGCTGGACACACTGAACATTGGATCCGAGTGGCTTCTGGAACCTGTCACGTCTTGGCCACAGAATGAGGACTACAGAAAAGCGTTGGACTATGTTAAGAATCTGAAAGCGGTGAATGACATTGCTAAACGTGGTGTCAAGATGATGAGCGACTTTGCAAATGTCATAACAACAGATGCCAAGCAAAGGGACTATCTCCTTCAAGCTGTGGAGTTCAACAGACGCCGCTTTGACAGCTTCAAGAAACAAACTCTCAACAACTGACTGTGTAAATGTCATTATGAAATTTATCATCATGTAATGCTTTCACTTCTTGATCGATTAGACTTGTGACAAAATGTTAATCTCAAATTTGTGTCATGAATAAGGCGCCTTGTCTGCCTTGAGTGTGAGAAAACGAATTTTGTGATATTTCTGAAATCTTTGTATGTACCAATGTGCCATTTCTTGTTCCAAGACTATCATAATTGTATAAGTTAGAAAGAGGATTAAAAACACTTTAATTTGGTGCCTATTTTGTTGCTCTATCTTGTTTAGATAAAAAGTTATAGTGCAAAACATGATTCAAGGGACCCCAGAACTGGTGCTTTTGGCCGATTTCAAGGCAGAAAACTTAAAGCTCCATGCGGCAATGCTTCCCAACAACCTAGGTCAAAATGGTTGTGATTTTCGGCCTTTTCAGGTCAAAAAGCATGGGAAAAAGTACAGAAACCTATGAAAATAAGAAAAAGTTGATTTTTGAACAGGGCTAGACCGTCACTGTAATGGTCGTGTCGAGTCTGTAGGTTTTCTTGTGTCTGGCTGTTTGTCTGTCTGCGTGTTTCTGGTTGTTGTCTCTGTTTAAGTGACTTATCTTTGCGTAGTGATTAACTAGAATGTTAGCTTGTTGTGTGTATGTTGGGATATTATTTTGGCTGCGACAGATAGCCGCGTGTGAGATGTGAATGCCGCTGTTAGAGTGGGTAATGCTGTTTATAGTCTTGTATAGCCTATATGTATCTGTAGAGTGGTTTAGTGTTGTTATGAATTCCCTGAATGTTTCTGTTTGTTTTTCTTTGAGTTTGTTGTTTATTTCTGTGTTGAGCTGTTGTATCTGCTGTTTTATGGCTTCTGTGTGTGGTGTTTGTGTGTTATATTTGAGGTTCTTACGTTGCCTTATGAGGTGGGCTATTTCTCTAGTGTAATTTGGGTTGTATTTCCTAATGTTGCCCTTGGGTATGTATTTGTTTGCATTATTGATAATCTGATTAAATGTCTTGAGTGTTGTATCGATGTTTATGATGGGTTGCTGTTTAATGTGGTGAATTGTTCCTCAGTCTGTATTTTGAACTGTTCCCAGTCAGCTTTCTTGTAATTTCTGTAAGTGTGCCTAAGGCTGTTGGGGCAGAGTGTAGAATGTGTTGTAATGATGATGGGCAGGTGGTCTGATGACAGTTGTTTTTCTGTTCTCCATTGTGTATGTGTTGCTAGTGAGGGGGAACAGAACGTTATGTCTGGGGAGGAGTTTGAGTATCCTGCTTGATGTGGTATGTGTGTATGTTCTTCTGTATTGTTAAGAATGAAGAGGCTTAGAAGGCTGAGAAATACATTGTTTATTATTCCTCCGTCATCTGTCTTAGAAAGCTGATAGCAATAATTAATTTAATTAAAGCATATATTCTTCTGTCATCTGACTTACAGGGTTGAGCTACCAGATAGAAATAATCATTTAATTGAAGCATATGTTAATCAGCCAGAGCCAGTTGGCTTGACAGTCAGTTGGCTTAGAAGGCTGAGAAATACATTCTTTATTATTCCACCGTCATCTGTCTTAGAAAGCTGATAGCAATAATTAATTTAATTAAAGCGTATATTCTTCTGTCATCTGTCTTAGTGGGTTGAGCTGCCAGATAGAAATAATCATTTAATTAAAGCATATATTAATCAGCCAGAGCCAGTTGGCTTAACAGTCAGTTGGCTTAGAAGGCTGAGGATTACAGTGTTTATTATTCCATGCAATGGGGATATATGTATACTAGGGTGGATCGATTTTACATTTGTTTCGATTTCCATATTCTAATAGAGACAAAAACTTGCGCATGCATAGAAAATAGCCTCTGCAAAATCTTAGCTTAATAGGTAATCATCTTCTGCCCCCGGCAGAGCGATGAAAATCATATTTTAGTAGTCAAAAACGTATTTTTCTTATAATTTTTAAAATATTTCAATATGCATCAAAATTATTCCTAATAACTATAAAGTCGATGAAAAAGACCTCATATGATCGTTTTTCCAAGCGCATTGTCCTACGTTAATATCTTTTGCCCCCGGCGACAACGTCAAATGTTGAAAAAATAGGTAATTTATGTACATATTTTCAGATCGGCTCTTTGTCTTAAATAATGCATTTATATATTTCCCATAACATTTATATCGTTGCTTAGGCATGAAATAACACACACGCAAAATTTTATTACTCTAGGCTAGGGTTTAAAGGTCATCTCTGGTGAGTGCTGCCAGCAGGTAAGATCCAGGTAAGATGGCGCATTCCAGGTGGCTGACAACAGCAAATAGATTTCTGCGCCTCTATGTTTCAACCAGTGAACCCTCCAGCACCTTCAACGAAATTGTGCGATTCATTATGACAGTTTACGCACCAATTTGGTTTAAGATAAAGAAAAACTCCAGTTTCACTGAGGGCGCAAAACATTTTTTCGAAATGATGCGTCTCTCTCAGACCATGCCTCAAAGATCTAAGACAATCGCCAACAAAGTCCTCCGTAGAAATTCTTTCTTTGCTCACCCAGAAAATATTTTGATCTCCATGCTACATGCCGATGAGCAACACATAAGAGAATTGGGATGGAGAAGAATATTAAAAGCACGATCAAAACAATCACCAGCGGGAAATTCGAGCCTTCGCCATGCCTGAGCTGCTCTATGATAGTCAAAACTATTACGAAATGATCAACTGGCAAACGGCTGAGGTGACCGAACCCCCCGTTACAAAAACAATACCTGATACCCGAATAAAAGAGTTTGTTGAGACGGGAGACCAGCCTGATGGACTGATCCCACTATTCCCTTGTCATACTCAAGCGGTCGAGAGACTCATCAAATTAGTAACCGAAGCCTCTGCCAGTGTAAGTGGAATAGAAGAGAGGGACGGATTCATCCGCTCCCGTCTTCACTCCCGAACAAAAATTCCACGATTTGATTCTAAGAAAGATTACCGTATGTAAATCGACATGCAGCCAAAGGAAGGGTGGTTGGGGCTGGATAGGGTGGAACTCGACGTACAGCCACCTCCTCGTGGTGAGTTCTGGGTTGCTAATTTTATAAAATTAGCAAGCGAGGAGCTGTACTTAGTACTTATCGTACTTATAACATCGCATTAACGTAATTATAATCCACATTTAGACTTTTCTCGGGGACAGAAGATATTACTCTAGAGTCATAAAATTTTGCGTGTGTGTTATTTCATGCCTAAGCAACGATATAAATGCTATGGGAAATATATAAATGCATATGAAAATAAAAACCCACTCTAATAGACAGAGTTTATTTCCACGACAGTTTCGATGCCCACTGGCATCCTCCTCGGGTGGATACAGAAACAAGAATGAACCAAAACAATAATTTCTGTAATAAATAATTATGCAATATTAAATGTAATAAAATTAATAATAAATTCAATAATTATGTAAAAAAATATAATAGAATCTGTATGTTTAGAACAGGAAGATAGTTTTAAATTTGCGCGAATGTACTTAATGAAAATGCCCTTCCGGTGTCGGGAGAATGGGATCTAACCTAGGTGCGAATTTCTTAACGGTCGGTCCCTGGACTGTTTTTCCCTCTTGTTTTGGTTCATTCGTGTTTCTGTATCCACCCGAGGAGGATGCCAGTGGGCGTCGAAACTGTCGTGGAAATAAACTCTGTCTATTAGAGTGGGTTTTTATTTTCATATTTTGACCTTCACGTAGAAAAAAGTGAAGTTTTTTGCATTTAATATAAATGCATTATTTAAGACAAAGAGCCGATCTGAAAATATGTATATAAATTACCTATTTTTTCAACATTTGACGTTGTTGCCGGGGCAAAAAATATTAACGTAGGACAACGCGCTTGGAAAAACGATCATATGAGGTCTTTTTCATCGACTTTATAGTTATTAGGAATAATTTTGATGCATATTGAAATATTTTAAAAATTATAAGAAAAATACGTTTTTGACTACTAAAATATGATTTTCATCGCTCTGCCGGGGGCAGAAGATGATTACCTATTAAGCTAAAATTTTGCAGAGGCTATTTTCTCATGCATGCGCAAGTTTTTGTCTCTATTAGAATATGGAAATCGAAAAAAATGTAAAATCGATCCACCCTAATGTATACAGTTAAATAACACACACACACACACACACACACACATATATATATATATATATATATATATATATATATATATATGATACACACAGACCGTGCATGGAACAAGGAACTCTTCTGGGATAATTAAATCCACTATAGTCCGAATAAGTAATGGTAAATGGCCAATACCATAGTTTTTCTTTTTCATGATGCAAGCCCGACGTGGGCAACGGGTCTCTCGCAAAAGGTCCCATAAATATAGCTTCCCTCACCAGCTATCTGCAAAGCAGACAGGATCCAGCTTTGGGACATGGATCTAGGGTTTAAAGCAACCTAGCCCCACTACATTTAGAACCTCAATATAAGTAAAAGACTCGTTGCATTCACGTCGGATTGAATAAATCAAAGAAAAAGGGGTAACTATTATATTTTTAGCCAAAACCAAAACTTAAACCTCAACTGGCAGAATTGAGCGTCCACTTTTCAAGGCACATAACATGTCCGTTTCATGATGGGAATGAACTCAGAATGGTTCCCTGAGTTTTTTATGATACACACAGACCGTGCATGGAACAAGGAACTCTTCTGGGATAATTAAATCCACTATAGTCCGAATAAGTAATGGTAAATGGCAAATACCATAGTTTTTCTTTTTCATGATGCAAGCCCGATGGGCAACGGGTCTCTCGCAAAGAGGTCCCATAAATATAGCTTCCCTCACCAGCTGTTGTATCTGCTGTTTTGGGGCGTTTTGTAATTTTTACCTTTTTTATCTTTAATTAATTTCGTTTTTTCATATTTTTCAGATAGATAATTCTAACATTAGTCTTTAAAATTTTAATAATGGCTTCTAGAGGATGTACCCATAGTCCAGACATATTTTGTTATATTTGTGGTCGGTATGTTGTTGTAAAACAAAGGACAAATGTAACGACCTTCATTAAGAGAGCTTATCATGCTTATTTTGGAATTAAATTAGATCAAGACAAAAGTTGGGCTCCACACAAGGTTTGTCTTACGTGTGTTGCGGCACTAAGGAATTGGAGCAAAGGTAAAAAGAAAAGTTTGCCATTTGGGATCCCTATGGTATGGCGCGAGCCTAGAAACCATACCGACGACTGCTACTTCTGTTCTTGCAATGTTAAAGGTTATAATGCAAAGAATAAAGAGAGCCTTCAATACCCAAGTCTTCCATCTGCAATAAGGCCGGTACCCCATGGTCCAGAAGTTCCTATTCCCCGCCCACCCGAGAGTCTGGATCAATACAATTCAGATTCTGATTCAGCTCCAAATCCAGACAATGATGATGTTTATGAACAGCCAACAGCGGACCGAGATCCTAAACCATTAACCCAAGCCGAACTAAATGACTTAGTCAGGGATTTGAATCTGCCTAAGGACTCTGCAGAACTTTTGGGGTCTAGATTGCAGGAAAACAATTTATTGGCATCCGAATAAGTCTTTGGAATAAGTCCTGAAATTTTTGCAAGTAAAGAAGGTAAATATATTTTGTTTCTTTCAGTTATTTTTTTATTCTTTCATAAACAAGCAATATGCTTGTCCAAGAGCTAGGAGCTATTTAATTCTGCTTTAATTAGGTTTTACTCTATCACCTAAAGATTTCGTGCTACAAGGGGTGTTGTAATACCTCATCTGTCCCCAAATGTTAACCACCCATTAATGGGATGGGAGAGAGTATTTTGCTGGGAACGGGACTGGTTGTTATATATATTTACCCTACATTATTATGTAAGCGTTACTGTAGTCTATAACAACAAAATTTATGGTTTAGCATGTGCAATCCAATGTTGGTCTCGATAAGATGGTTCACATTTGGGGATAAATGGGGGATTTATGACACACCCTGTAGTAAGAAAACCATACGTGATAGGGAAAAACTAACTATATTTTTGAGATCAGCGCACTCAAATTATATAGAATCACCAACTAGTTTGTAAAAATCGATCGACAAGTTTTCAAATGTGTACTGGTGTTATTTCTATCTGGCAGCTCAACCCTCTAAGACAGATGACAGAAGAATATACGCTTTAATTAAATTAATTATTGCTATCAGCTTTCTAAGAGAGATGACGTAGGAATAATAAGCAATGTATTTCTCAGCCTTCTATGCCAACTGACTGTTAAGCCAACTGGCTCTGGCTGATTAATATATGCTTTAATTAAATGATTATTTCTATCTGGCAGCTCAACCCTGTAAGTCCGATGACAGAAGAATATATGCTTTAATTAAATTAATTATTGCTATCACCTCTCCAAGACAGATGACGGAGGAATAATAAACAATGTATTTCTCAGCCTTCTAAGCCAACTGACTGTTAAGCCAACTGGCTCTGGCTGATTAATATATATACTCATACTATATATATATACACAGGGCTGTGGAGTCGGAGTCAGGAGTCGGAGTCGTGGAGTCGGTCAATTTTGAGTGGAGTCGGAGTCGGAGTTGAAAGTGCATAGTTGGATGGAGTCGGAGTCGGTGCAAATCCTTCAACTATAACCATAGCAGCCTAGGCCTAGCTCAATTTTATGAATAAAATAGATTTAACCTAATGTTTTAATATATATATAATAATAATATATATAATATATATATATAAATATAAATAATATATAAATATAGTTGCTTATATATAATTAATAAGGATTATAATTAATTAATTAACATAATTAATAATAAGGAAATTTAAAAATTTTGTACTAGCAACCCTAAATCTTTTTCAGATTTTTAGATTTAATTTGATAAGTAATGATAACAGCGTAATGTCACATCAAAAGTATAAATCTTCTGTTTTTGAATATTTTTCACTCACTGCTGATGGAAAATATTACGTATGTCAGTGCCAAAAGGGCACTGATGATCAGAAAAAATATGTGATGCCAAAATTAGTGCCTTCTCAGGTGAAGGATCCAATGCTCCAACAAGAGCAGGAAATCTAAAACGCCACCTTCAACAGCATCATCCAAAGGATTACAAAATCGTGAATGAAAAGGATGATGAAAGAAAGAAGGAGGCTGATGACAATTCAAGCACAAGTTCTCGTCAAACTACTGTCACAAAATATTTTATGAGTGAAAAAGTCACAGTGACTATGACAACAGACAAATTTAAAGCATGCATAATTGAAATGGTTGTAAAGAATTCTCTCCCTCTAACATTTTTTTCAACCCCGGCCTTTGCTAATCTGAATGGGAAATGGCAAATATACTTGGCATTTCATTAGAACGTGGCAACATTCGTAATATGATAATGGAAGAATCGCAAAAGCAGAAGCATGCACTAAAAGAATGTCTTCGAGGACGAATCCTGTTCTTAAAGATGGATTCCTGTACTCGCCATAGAGTAAACTACTTTGCAATTAATATTCGCTTTATCGATGATAAAAAAGAAGTAGTCACGCGGACATTAGCAGTAAGAGTTACTAAAGCACAGCATACCAGTGATTATCTTGAAAAACTAGTAATGGATGTATTAAATGATTTTAACATCAGAAAGGACCAGGTATTGTCAATTGTAACGGACAATGCTTCCAACATGGTGAAAACACTTGAAAAATGTAACAAAAAAGAAGTTGTGGAAGATTCAGAAGACAGTGATGATTATGTTGATGATTATTCTGAAGATAATGAACAAGTAATGGTGGTTGATGATCATGATAGTCACGATACATTAGATTCATTTGTGGATACTGCAGCAAGAATATCCAAAATCCATCATATGCGCTGCAGTGTTCACACACTGCAGTTGGCAATACGCGATGGCTTGAAAGGACAACATGCAGCTAATCTCATTGGAAGAATACGAAAAGTTGCTGTGGCAGCTAGAACGCCAAAACTAGACTATTTTGAAGCGACGAGCTGGCAAAGGAGCAATTTTGGACCAAGCGACTCGGTGGGGCAGCACATACATGATGATTCAATGGATTCTTGAAATAAAACCTTTCCTTAGCGACATGGCCTCCCCGGATGTCATCATGACTGAGGCTCAGTGGGATCAGGTAAAACAACTCGAGGGCTTACTTCGCCATCCTTATAACGTGACAAAAAAATTGCAATCAGATGATTTGACTCTGGCTTATTCTATAAAGAGTGGAAGATGCTTATTTTCCGTCTGTCTCAAACTGGTGGCATACTAGCCGATGATATAAGGAATTCGATGATACAGAGAGAAAAGCTTCTGCTAAACAATGATATTCTTTTGGCTGCTATATATGTTGATGCCATGTACAGAGTGACATTAACAGAAGCGCAGCAAATCAGAGCCAAAGCTGCCTTATGTGATGTAGCCATACATATTAAAGGTCTACGAGATCATGGTCATGATGAATCCGAGGCAGTAGTTGGGCCACTTCATGGCAGTCATACGATTTCGTCGTCGTCATCAAATTCAGGCTCTGATGAAGAATTAGATTTTGAAAAACATCTGGACAGGCAAGAACGATCAAAGCGAAGGCGATTGGAATTGGAACAGGAGGAACACCCCCACAGTGCATTGGATAAATTCAAAATCAATTTCTATAAATCATTGGATGAGGTGGAAAAGATTGATCGTTCATCAAAGTTGACTGTGAAAGAAGCAATTGCTAAATACCCCAAAATAGTCCAAGATGCTTCTATGACTGTTACGGCCTTGCCACCTACTCAAATTAGTATAGAACGCTTATTTTCAGCCCTTAAAATCATCCGCTCTGACTTAAGAGCATCACTGAAAGAAGATTTAATGGAAGCGATCCTTTTTTTAAGAACAAATTCAGTTTAGGTTAGTACATTTTGTTACGGATGTTTATAATAATACAAAAACATCTTATTAATTTGCTAAACCAATAATAATCTTATTTTGTTTAAGCTTCAATCAGTTTGTATTTTGGGATTTTTTGTAATTTTTGAATAAAGAAAAAAAAGCCATTAAGACAGTTACAGCGACTAAGTAACCTGATGAGTCATGTGGTGGTAACGAAATGCCTTGTTTATGAATCTCCATTGTCCTAATAAAGCTAATCGTAATCAATTTGGCCTTAACATTCCATCGGAGTCGGAGTTGTAATTATACAAGTCAGATTTCTGGAGTCGGAGTCGGAATGTTAAAAGTTTTGGAGTCGGAGTTGGAGTCGGCAAATTTTATCACCGACTCCACAGCCCTGTATATATATATATATATATATATATATATATATATATATATATACATTTCAACTGCAAAGAACACGCAGTATAAATAACGTAAAGAACGACGCTTGTATAGGAGAACATTCCGCGCAAGATGAGAAGAGAGAACGAACAAATGAAAAAATGAGGTAACCACCCGGGAATCGAACCCGGGATCTTCCGATTGCCGGTCAGATATGATAACCACTACACCATGGTCCTCACTCGATCAGAAGTCGTAATTCCTCTACATACGCGCAGAAACCAATGCCCCGAGGGGGGCACCTCCCGCATGCAGTACCTATATATACATTTCAACTATATATACACATTTCTTCTCATCTTGCGCGGAATGTTCTCCTACACAAGCGTCGTTCTTTACGTTATTTACACTGCGTGTTCTTTGCAGTTGAAATGTATATATAGGTACGGCATGCGGGAGGTGCCCCCCTCGAGGCATTGGTTTCTGCGCGTATGTAGAGGAATTACGACTTCTGATCGAGTGAGGACCATGGTGTAGTGGTTATCATATCTGACCGGCAATCGGAAGATCCCGGGTTCGATTCCCGGGTGGTTACCTCATTTTTTCATTTGTTCGTTCTCTCTTCTCATCTTGCGCGGAATGTTCTCCTATACAAGCGTCGTTCTTTACGATATATATATATATATATATATATATATATATATATATATATATATATATATATATATATATATATATATATAACTTATTAGTATTATAGTCTTATTACCTGATAATTTAACATAATTTTCTTTGTAATGATCGTAATTCAACTGTGCTCAGGCAAACATAATTATAAGGAACTTTAAATACTGTACAAGCGAAGCTAAAGGCACTCTTGTTTTCGTACTTTCTGCCCTAATATTTATGGGGAGCAATTCTGGGTTAATTATAAAAAGGCACCTGTAGAACCCTCAATTTACTTTACAACAGATCCTATAGACTGCTGCATAAGTTACTTCCAAGATGCTCGGCCTCTCAAATGTTCGCTAACCGTAATGGTCATAGCATCGCCGAGTTAACAAGACGTGCTCAATACAGTCTAATGAGAAGAATTAAAATCTCAGACAATCGAACTGTCCAAGCTATTCTTCAGTTCTGCTTTACTTCTGTATAAGATGGACACTGTACCTTTGTTTTATGGGACCTTTCTCCTACCATTAAACATTATCATTGTCATTATGATCATTATTATTATCATATATATATATATATATATATGTTGGTATTTTTGTTTACTCTTTTCAGTTCTTGTCTTAATTTTAGTTCTGTTTTAGTCCTAATTTTTTTTTTTTTTTTAATTTAGTATTGTTTCATTAATCTTATCGTGTATTACCTTCAACAATATTGTAATATTTTATTGCATTTATATCGTGCCAATAAAGCTTATCATTATCGTAAAATATTTACATTAATTGGTTTAATATTTAATGTTAAATTATCATTAAATTTACCTTTAAAATATTTGGGTTAAAAATCATTTCATGATAAATATTATTTATTTAAAAAGATATTTACAATTTTAAATAATACAAATGGTCTACATCACATTATTCAATGCCAAATCTTACATAAATAAACATAAACAATGTTAATTATATATATATATATATATATATATTATATATATATATATATATATATATATATATATATCAGCGTGTCCCGTAAGTCTGGACCCATAGGGAAAAATAATAAAATTACAAAATAGTCCAAAAATTTATTACATAATCTGTTCAAAGTGTCCGCCGTTGTGTCGCACACATAGTTGAAGACGCAATCTCCACTGCGACAGCACTTTCTGAATCACAGTCGCAGAAATTTCTTGACACGCCTCCACAATGCGTGCTTTAAGGTGGAAAATGTTCTGAAGTTTGACCTCGTACACTTTGGCTTTCAAGTGGCCCCACAAATAAAACTCCAGCGGAGTAAGATCATAATAAAAAAATAATAAAAATAATAATAAAAATAATAAAAAAATATATTATAAATAAATTTTTGGACTATTTTGTAATTTTATTATTTTTCCCTATGGGTCCAGACTTACGGGACACCCTGTATATATATATATATATATATAGTGAAGTTTTAAGTGATTGACAACATTTCTTCAAATTTTTAATAGAAAATATTGGGAGAGTGCGTATTAATGCATCTGCATAAAACAACAACAACAACAATACAACTACAAAAATATACTTAACTTATTGAAAATAGTTTGTAAAAACCAGTCATATTTCACAGTATTTCTAAATACGTTTTAATTTTATTGGGGAATTTCGGTCCTAAACCTCACACAAGTTTTCTTTAACGAGTAATATGTCCTACGAAATTATTATTATTATTATTATTATTATTATTATTATTATTAAAAGTGCAAATCAATAAAATTCTTTATTCGACTCTTTTCACAAAATACAAAGAACTTAAGAAATGCTTTAAATGCCATCTATAATTTATCCTAATTTGAGTTTTGAAATTTCGGTCTGAGGCTCAGAAGCGTTTTCTTCAAGGAGTACTTATCTCCACGAAATCCGTTCCAATTGATGCCATCACCGCGCGAAGTGTGATTTCCTTCATACTGATAACTATTTAAGTTGCAGTCACAGCATGATTTATACCACCATCCACCGCGGGCTATCACTGCACAATTACCTGACCATACATCATTGTCTTGATCTTTCGTTGTAAACATTTGACCGTTATGATAAACGAAAGAGTTCCGGCGTTTCCCATATTCTCCTAAATCTAAGCGATATTTTTTAGTGGCGTCTCCGATGTAAAAGTATTCGTACTTTGCCCAACGCTTTTCCCCTCGAAGTCCTCAAGATCCACCCTCAGTTCCATCAAATCATCACTAACGAGAGCGTGAATAGTGTTGAGGCCGAGCCAAAATTCTCCCGTCAGGATGCCGAAACCAAGTTGGTACTCAACCCAATTCCTCATGAAGTTTTCTCTCTGTGGAAGAGCATCGCGACGTTGAATCACGGTCCATCCACCTCCGTCAGTTGTCTGATCACAAAATACGGAAATAGCTTTGTTTTCGCAACAACTGAAAGGGTACACTGTTCGAACCCCGGACTCTTCGTCACCGAGGTTAAAATGATCCGCACAGTTACGAGGACGTTTATCAACTTCATTTAAGTTGTTGGTCGAATTTTGCATTAACTGCGACGGAGTTTTCAAACGTAGCAACAAGGATTCACTTTTGGAATTCTCACAGAGCGCCAGAGTTTGAGACACGCACGTTGGAGAGAATCCAATCTCATCGAGGAGATTTTGAAATGTCATCAAAATTCCTTTATGTCTCCACGAGTAAAATTGTTCACCAAGATAATTGTCAGGGTGAAAATCAAGATTACTAAATTTGTCATTATTGAAGCGGTTTTTTGTTCAACCGTTTTCAGTGACTAATTTGTAATAAATTTGTTTGAAATCTGCTCTCACTTTTATACATTTTAGTCTGTTTGTCCTTCGCAAGTTTATCTTCAAACATCGGTCATTCTGTGGGAGTACCCACATTTTAGATAATTTTCCCTTCCTTTTTAGTTCATTACCGAAATCCCAACAATGGCCTCTAAACGAGATTACTTTAAAAAATATTATTTCGTTATTTTTCAAAATTTATTTATATTTTATTGTCACATTTAAATTATTTTAAAATCGCACTTAAATCACCATTATTGACCTCTATTTCGACTTAAGGCACTTTTAATTTAATATTATCCGATGCATTTCTTATTTTGAAATTCCGTTTAGGGTTATTTCATGTTGATTGATTTGAGGTTACAGTTCCCAACCTGAAAATTTAAAATACACAATATAAAATACAGTTTAATAAATTATTTTTTAATTGAATTGAATAACCTTTATTAATTGATTATATAAATACAGGTCTTTTACAATTTACAATGACTTAAGTAATTGTGAAGCTGCACTATTTATTTTATTTAATTTGGCCCTTAAGCTTTAGGTTTTACTCAGCTCTTAATTAAAATTAAAAGTTATTATTATTATAATACTAAATCATGACTAAGAACTATTATTAGGTATTATTATTATTATTATTATCTAGTAAACTAAACTTTTTAGTAGTAATAATTTCTTTTTTCACACTGAAAATAAATTTTTAACTTAATGACATTCTGTTCTTCAAAACAAAAATGTCACTTTTCCTAATGTACCCCCAAAAAATAAAAAGAAGCTTGTGTTCAAAGGAAAAAAATTAGCTAAGAGGATGCTTCAGTAATTCCTTCTCTTGCTATACCCACCCCTTCCTCTATCTCCGGCCTTCCTCTTCCTGCTGAAATGAGTTACCATTTTCGTCCTCGCACCTTCCGCCTTTCGCACTTGTTCATCTTCCTCTTCGCCTTCCACGAGACGAACGCTGATGTCCGCGTCATTCACTTTAAGTTTCCCCTTCAATGTGTTGGATGATATCTTTCTCTTAGGAACCCCTTAAATTCGAAGGGGAAAAGTGCGTACTTCCATCACCCATCATCTCTGTTTTCTATTCGATTTTGTGAAGGAAGCCGACGCAAATTCTTCCTGATCGGCCTTCACCGTTCCTCTTGCAGATTCGAGGGGAAATCTATAGGTCGAAATTTGTCTGAAGAAGCAGTTGAGACACTTATTTCCTGAGAAGACACCATTCAAATTATTAGATAACAATTGTAAAAACATATTTTACTTTTCCACAAAATTTATGTACAAAAAATCACTAAATGTTTTAACTTCCTGTGGGGCCCCTGGGTGAAAAAAAGATACCCACGATCCTTTAGGACATTGTAGTTTCGGGAAAAATTTTGTATACGCACGCGCGTATACTACGTCCCCATGTGAGGGCCAGTGATTGCATTCCACTATGGTATTATTAAGAGGCTGACAACTGTGCCTTAGCTTAGGTAACTACAGTAGGTACTTGGCTTAACTTTGTTTTAATTTTTGTACTATGGCCTAGCAAACTAAATTGGTTAATAGTACTGGATTTTTTTCATTTGTATTTGAATTGTCCCACGACATGATAAAATACAATTTTGTACTTCATTTTTATTAACTGGTTTGGTAATGTCTAATAATAGTTTCATACTACGATAGTATTTCGTAGCGCCATCCTACAAAATACTTGTGGAAATGAGAATATGTTTAAATTTGTTTAAATATGGAAATAGTATAATTGAGTTTTCCATGATTAACAAAGTCAAAACTAAAATTAAACGAAGGGTGGGGCCAAGAATGGTTTGATACTGCGTTTATTACGGATGTAATTGTATTCAGAGTGTGAATGACAAGGACAACATTAAATTTCATTATTTTCTACCCGACAAAACTCGACGAGGTTAACGTGGTGTGTGTATATATATATATATATATATATATATATATATATACAGACTGTATATTTATGTTCAGAATTTTTCCATTTTCTATCACCAGTTTATGAGCTGTTTAACTCGGTAAGGAGTATGAGAACTTTTGAATGGCCTTAACAGACGTAAGTATAGCCAGGTAGAGTCGTCACGACCCAAGTCGTCAGTCGCCAGTCGTAAGACAAACCTGTCTGCTGCCGACCTTATTCTTTCTTATTTGGCAGTTCCTAAGATGTACACCGGAGCAGAGTACTTAAAATTTTAGGTTGTTTAGACCCAAAATTGTGCTCTTTTATTATTTTTCTCTGTCGTCTTCTTTTGAACAATAAGGAATCGGAATCGGAAGTGGAATCGGAATTATCATTATTATTAGTAGTAGCAGTAGTAAAAATATCATCAGTTCACAATAGGATATTTATTTCTTAACATAGTTAATAATATTTAATTAAATGTCATGTGACCTGATTTCTTCATGAAAGGTCAGGTCACTGAAGTCAGTGGTACTGCGTCATTATTTTAAATCTTTTTTATAGGTCGCAATATATATATATATATATATATATATATATATATATATATATGGGTTGTTTCTGTACACATGTACACCATTACAGTGCACGCATAAAACATTACAGAAGAAACCATTACCAATTGTACGTTAATAGTTTTATAAGGTCATTATTATTATTATTATTATTATTATTATTATTATACATGAATTGTGAAGAAACGTAAAAAACAATTTAAGCGCGAACTGAGATGTACCGGAAGTGGGCGTTCGGGGCGTAAAAAAATGTTTGAAAATCTTTGTGTGCAATTGAGAGAGAGAGAGAGAGAGAGAGAGAGAGAGAGAGAGAGAGAGAGAGCTATTTGTTACAGGTCAGTAGTATGCCCGCAAAAAGGTGGATTGCAAGGTGCAATTGCATAATATTAAGTAATGTTGCAAAGTGCCACCCCACCTCTTTTATAGACTTTCATCGGCCAGTTTGTTGAGTTGTCAGATAGCGCCATGTATTTAATTTATTAATCAGCCAGAGCCAGTTGGCTTAACAGTCAGTTGGCTAAGAAGGCTGAGAAATACATTGTTTATTATTCCTCCGTCATTTGTCTTAGAAAGCTGATAGCAATAATTAATTTAATTAAAGCATATATTCTTCTGTCATCTGACTTACAGGGTTGAGCTGCCAGATAGAAATAATCATTTAATTAAAGCATATATTAATCAGCCAGAGCCAGTTGGCTTAACAGTCAGTTGGTTTAGAAGGCTGAGAAATACATTGTTTATTATTCCTCCGTCATCTGTCTTAGAAAGCTGATAGCAATAATTAATTTAATTAAAGCATATATTCTTCTGTCATCTGACTTACAGGGTTGAGCTGCCAGATAGAAATAATCATTTAATTAAAGCAGTTATTAATCAGCCAGAGCCAGTTGGCTTAACAGTCAGTTGGCTTAGAAGGCTGAGAAATACATTCTTTATTATTCCACCGTCATCTGTCTTAGAAAGCTGATAGCAATAATTAATTTAATTAAAGCGTATATTCTTCTGTCATCTGTCTTAGAAAGCTGATAGCAATAATTAATTTAATTAAAGCGTATATTCTTCTGTTATCTGTCTTAGAGGCACTCTTGCAACATTTTGTAATATAATGCAACATTGCACTCATACATTTTGACACCATACTACTGATCTGCTGTAATTTGTATGCATTTAAAAATGGTGAATCGAAAATAGATTCCCCAAAGAGAAAGGGCCAATATCATATTTATGCAAATATTAATACATGTACGGTAAATTCATCATCTCTCCACAGTATTTGGAGTAAATTATTTTAAAAGAATATATTGTATTACTACTGAAATATATATAGAAATAATTTAAGAATCTCCCTAAAATTCAAGAATGGCCCAAAGTTGGAATGCAATAACAGAACCCTGTAACAAGTTTGGTAGAATTAAGTAATTTATAAATTCTAAAAAGGCGTTGAAACGAATCCAAAATATCACTGAAATTCTATAGAAAACAAAGAATTATACAAATCAGTGATGTTGTCGAGACCACCATGGCCGAGACCGAGACCAGAAAAAATAGTCTCGAGACCTACATCAGTGATACAAATGCCCTATCTACTAGATTCCCCCAACCCCCTAATTTCAACAATGCCCTGAAAATTGCTGTTTTAAAATTTTTACGAGTCATTACTTTCCTTCTCAATGACCCTTCGTGTTATAAAATTTAAAATGACCAACAATCCAATCGTTTAGAGGAACCTTGAAACAACCCATCTCTGAAGGAAGCCATTTTGAATTGTTTTTATTGTTTATCATTCCTTATAAGCTAATTGAATTCGTCTAATAAGTTAATTCTTTCTGTTTTTTATTTTTGTTTTTCTTTCTTTCTATATTTAAAGGCTGACGAGAAATATACGAACATTGAATGGATAAACACTAACTAATGATAAATTACAAAACTCATTTTGAAAATTATTTGTGTTATGAAACATTTAAGACCTTCAAGATAAATTACCTTTATCAATTGTAATTAAAACTTTTTAATGTTATTTTAATATGTAACGAATGGAATCGATTTAACCCTAGAAGGTTAGCGGGGACCGCACACATAGAGACTAGTGTCGGTCAAGAACGCGTTTCTATCGCATATCAGTTTGTCAGTTTTTGGGATACTAAAAATGATTCGTACTGAACTCTTAATATTTCAGATAATTCTGTTAGATCATCGGATAAAGCACTGTTCTCGTTTTTCGAAGGTCTGATAGTTGCATGGTTTCGACTTCCTTTTTGCACAATTATAGAAGTACTTTGAGTTAACCTTCATCGCTTCTACAGCGTCGTCTTCTTCTTTTTCTGTATGCTTCTCAATTAGTTCCTGTATGATGCCATCGATACTCTGCAGTTTATCATTTAATATTTTTCTTTTGTTATCTTTACAGTTACTTAATTTTGCAGTCACTCTTTTTCTTTTTCTGAACAATGACCTCTTTTATCTCTCCTCCTTGTTGTATTTTTGGGACATGTCTTTCCACAATTTCCAGCGTCTTCTCCTCTAAAGTCATTAGCATCTCTTCCGTTGTCTTGGCCTCGAAAATGGTTTTCCAATCTATTACTTCCAGGCTGGATGCAACATCTTCCCAGTTTATAGCTTTGGAGTGAAAATTAAAAATTTCGAATTTGCTTCTTTCTGTCGTTCGTGTTCTTCCCTTTCCTGTTGCTTTTATAATGGTTGTTATTTCAATAATGTTGTGATCCGATATTATAGTTGGGGATATTTCTACATTGTCAATTAAGTTGCTGTTGTTTGTGAATACCAAATCTAGGCAGTTGTTTTTTCTTGTGTTTTCTATTATTTCTTGTGTATAAATTCATCAGGCAGAGCTAGTAGCATTTTTACCTGCTCCTGGTCTTCCCGTGTGCCTCCCCCTTGTCCCGGTGTATACATATATTTTTTCCTATCCTTTTATATTTCATGAATGGAAAATTAAAATCACTACAGAGAAAAATATTTGGGGTTGGAGAGTGTACATCTTTTACCCAGTTTCTTACCTCTGTATTGGAATCAGAGAATTTTGAGGTTGGTGGTGTGTTAGGGGTTCTATACATTACAATTAGTACCATATTTAATTTTTCAACCTTTGCTGCTACACATTCTACGTAGCTGTTTGAGGTACTTATAGCCATTTCTGCCAGATGCCTTTCGCGTGTGTAAATAGCACATCCTCCTTTACGTCTCACTGTTCTGTCGGCTCGGAGTATGTTATAATTCTCAATTTGTATTTCTTTTTTGTCAATACAGAACTCACAATTTTCACAGTTCGCCTGGCAGTCCTTTAGATGGATTTCCGTGAGGCATGCAAAGTCTGCTCCGGCTTCTTGCATGAGTCCTTTCAGGTATAAAACTTTGCCCGGAGAATTATAATAATTATGACAACAATAATAATAATAATAATAATAATAATAATAATAATAGGTTTCATAAAAACTTCAATGAAAAAAGAGCCATGTACATTTTACTTTCTTAGAATTAGAAAATTTTCGGTCACGTGATTTTATACGAAATGAAACAATATCCAAGTTAATATTTTGTGTTTTAAAGTTATTCACCAAAATCTTTTAACATTCTTAAATACAATTATAAAAATGCGTGAAAGAAGAACTATAGAAAAGTGTGGAAAAGTAATCTGAAAAGAGAAGCTTGACAGTTCTTTCACACGATACGTACGAGTACACTTATCTCGTCTGCGCAGTTACTCGTTAAAGGAAAGTGTAAAAATAATGACACTACAATACATCCAACTAATTTGTACTATGCTTTTATTTATTTACTTATTTACTAAACAGACTTTAAAAATTCATCATTTCATCACTCCATGCCATAGACCACCGTGCTGTTTAGGGTAAATATTTAGTCTGATAAAATTTCGCCAATTTGTAGAAAAAGTGGATGGATAATTGCGCTTAAAAATAAAGGCGTCGTGGCTGACGAAATGATTTTCTACGAAGCCGTGTGTATTATTATGAATACTGAGGTAGTAATTACCTATTAATTACTTAATAATTACTTAGTAATACCCCCATAGTAATTACTGCAATACTAATTACCTAATAAAAATATGAGGCCTAACAAATAAGAGCATTAAAATTGATATGGCAAAGGCTACAATAAGAGTTGCAATTAAAATAAATTACTATATTATTATTATTTTCATTTGATTTAATTAAATCTATTTACTAATTATTTCTAAAATAAATGATCTCTTACACGACTGTCCAATTGCCATCAAGTCAAACGTGAAAATGCTTTGGTTCTGTGAACTTTATCCTTTCGATGCTTTCAATTATAGATTCCGTTTTTATTATACATTTGTTCAAGTTGATTTAGAGTCAGTGGTGCACAAACTTTTTTGATGTGAGGGCTAAGCGAAGAAAATAACTAAATGTATTAGCCTACTTACTTTCCATCTAAGTCATAAATTGGGTCACTTTTATAATCTAACTTTTTCATTGAATTGAAAAGACCCGTGGGGCCACTGAAAAGACCCGTGGGAGACACATTTGGCCCGCGGGCCAGGGTTTGTGCATCACTGATTTAGAGTAAGTTACGATTTTGCTACATTTATTTTGAATGTCGAATTGAACCAAAGTTACAAATGAGAAAACTACTTTGTAAATATGTTTTTACTTCATGAATGTTTTTTAAATGGTCTTTCAAAGAGAAATTAAGTTATACTCTTTTTATTCTTTTATTTTTTCTGGGCCTTGTTTCATTTTCAACATGGCTAATTTTGTATTTACGAAGCCATAAAAAGTGTACAATGGATAGATCACGAAACGTCCTTGTAAATGTTAGATCCACTGTCTCTCTACATTTTCTACTATTTAATACTCTTTTCTTCTGATTCTTTATAAGGTCTTTTACACTCACTCTTATTTTTTTATAATATACAATTAGTATATATGATATACACAGTATATACATGATATATACAGTATATATGTATAAAATAAGTCATAAACTGACAATAAACATTTATTCAAGAAAAAAAAAAAAAAATTTCCACAAAAACAAAAGAAGTTACATAAATTATAATTGGGTATAAACTTTTAGTCACACTACGTCATCATACAAATTTGTTATATTATTTCCTTAAAAAATTATATATATATATATATATTGTCAAATTCTAAATTTGACTTAATGAAATAATTTTCGTCATGAAAGTTAGATACAACTCATTTTAACACTAATCTAAATGTTAAGATTAAAATGTCACCTATTATTATTATAGTACTAATATTATTACTGTTATTATTATTATTTTATTATTATTATTATCAGTTATTAAATTAAATATCTAATTAATTACCTCCGTTAAGAAATAGGTTTTAGCCTTGTTTAAATAATTTTATCAAAATTTGCATTGCTTTGAAATTTTCATCTTTGTTCATCACAAATGGAGTATTTTGAGCAGAAACGTTAAATCGTGTGTAATCATTGCCAATATCTTTAAGAAGTTCCATTCTTCTGCGTCTTTATTCATTCATAAAGAATGTATTGAATAGAGATAGATAAAATATTGGTGTTGGATAATTTTCTTAATATGTGAAGTATGAATCCAGAATTTGGAAATGTATCATATATTTTTGTATAAAAATAATTTTCTTATCTTTCATTTTCCGACTTCTCTCTCTCTCTCTCTCTCTCTCTCTATCTCTCTCTCTCTCTCTCTCTCTCTCTCTTTCTCTCTCTCTCTCTCTCTCTCTCTCTCTCTCTATTTTGGACCGTACACACCATTTTTAGGAAAAATGCTAATAATTCAATGTTTTTGCGAAAGGATTGTTACAATGAGAATATTGGTTCAAAAATACATTTCTTCCAAACAATATTTATTTTTCATTTTATAACAAATGTATCATATGAAAAAATCTTTAATACTTTAATCTTTAATCTTTAATGCCATTGACACAGATACAGTTATAAAAGTCAGGAAAACACTGCTGCAACTTTTTACAAGTTATTATTATTATTATTATTTTATTATTATTATTATTATTATTATTTATTATTATTACAATAAGAAATCTTAGAAAATTTTAGAGATATAGTTTTTGTCTGTAAATACAATAAATATGATATCAAGAAATAACTATAATTATTTGTGATTTTAGTTTTTGAATTTTGGTCGGACTGAGGGATGTTTTTTCAGAGAGTAGTGAAGCGAATGGAACTCGTTCCAGTTGATACCATCAGCGAATGAGGTGTGATTACCTTCATGTTGGTAGCCATTCAGGTTGGAATGATGACATGCTGCATACCACCATGCACCGCGGAATTCCTCAGCGCATTTTTGGGATACGTGTCATTGTCTTGATCTTTTGTTGAAAATTTTTGACCGTTTTGGAGCTTTAATGAGTCTCCGGCATTTCGGAATATTCTCCCAAATCTAAGAGGTATTTGTGAGTGGTGTCTCCGATGTAAAAGTGTTCGTACTTTGCCCAACGCTTTTTCCCATCGAAGTCCTCAAGGTCCACTCTCATTCCATTAGAGTGTTGCTAACGAGAGCGTGAATGTGTCGAGACCGAGCCAAAATTCTCCCTCTAGTTTTTCCGAAACCTAGTTTGTACTCTGTCCATTTCCTGAAGAAGTTTTCTCTCTGTGGAAGAGCCTCTCGATGTTGAAATACTGTCCATCCACCTCCGTCAGTAGCGTGATCACAGTAAACGGAAACGGGCCGGTTTTCGCAAAAGCTGAAAGGGTACACTGTTCGAATCCCAGACACTTTATCACCGATGTTAAAAAGGTCTGCACAGTTTCGAGGAGGGTTTTTAACTTCTTTGAAATTGTCCATCGAATGTTGAATTGAATGCAATTGTACTTTCATTCCAGGCATTAAGGAATCACTTGCAGAGTTCTCACAGTGCGCCAGAGTTTGAGACACGCACGCAGGAGAGAATCCAATCTCTTCGAAAAGGTTGTAAAGTTCTATCATCGTAGATTCACTCGTCTTTCCACAACCAAATTTGCTCACTAAAGCAATCATCAAGAGTGAGATCAGAAAGTTGGATTCAACCATATTGGCAATTCTTCTTTAACCTGTCCTATAACTGGCTTCTAACAGTTAGATACAGTAGCTTTGAAAAATCCTCTCCTTTTTATACATTTTTTATGCGAATTATCTTGCTTCAGTATATCTGTAAACATGGTGTGTTCTGTGGGCGTACCTTCACCTCAGATTATTTCTATTTCCTGTCTGGTGCACTTCGAAAATTCTGAAGTGGGAGTCTCAAATGAGATTATTCCAAACGAGATTCACTCTCATTTTTACTTCCTAATTTATCCCTGTTAATATTTTCATTTTCATCAATTTCAACAATATTACTATTTTCGTTTGAATGAATTAAATCTATTTACTAGTTGTTTGTAAAATAAATGATCTGTGACACGACTGTCCAATTGCCATTAAATCGGACGTGAAAATGCTTTGGTTCTGTGAACATTATGCTTTCGATGCTTTCATTATAGATTCAGTTGTTATTTTATATTTGTTTAAGTTGATTTAGAGTAAGTTATGATTTTGCTGCAGTTATTTTCAATGTGTAATTGAAAAATCGTTGCAAATGAGGAAACTACTTTGTAAATCTGTCTTTTTACTTCATGAATATTTGAAATGGTCTTTCGAAGAGAAATTACGTTGTTCCTACTTTTCTCTTATTTTTCCTTGGTCTCATTTCAATTTCATTTTGGCTAATTTTGTATTTACGAAGCTCAGAAAGTGTACAGTCGATAGATCACGAAACGTCGTTGTAAATGTTAGACCCACTGTCTTTTTACAATTTCAACTATTTAATACTCTTTTCTTCTGATTCTCTATAAGGTGTTTTACACTCATTCTTATTTTTTTTAATATACACACACACCCACACCCACAGATAGCTGGTGAGGGAAGCTATATTTATGGGACCTCTTTGCGAGTGACCCGTTGCCCACGTCGGGCTAGCATCATGAAAAAGAAAAACTATGGTATTTGTCATTTACCATTACTTATTCGGACTATAGTGGATTTAATTATCCCAGAAGAGTTCCTTGTTCCATGCACTGTCTGTGTGTATCATAAAAAACTCAGGGGACCATTCTGAGTTCATTCCCATATATATATATATATATATATATATATATATATATATATATATATATAAAATAAGGCATCAACTGACCACAAACATTTATTCAAAGAAGCCAAGCGGTGTTGTGTTTGAGAAGTTAATATTTTGTTTTGGATGATTTCTGGTACAGTATTACGCACGATTTGATACATATATGAGGCATTTAGTTTACAGATTCCTAATAATACGAAGAGAAATGTTGATATTTTGGATTTGATATGTTGTACATAACATTTGACATTTATTTTATCGTCTAATATTGCTTCATTCACCCTTGCAATATTTGTATTAACATTTTTTAACATTTCACCCTTGCAATAGCTCCATTGCCATTTTTTATTTGATGGTGTTTATTTATATGGTTTGTTGTAAGAATCATATAAGATGACTTTGTCAGGTTCAGTAAAAGTTTATTAGCATACATCCATTTATTTATAGTTTCAATACCCATACTCTAATTGCCTGTTCATTTCAGTTATCAGGTCTAAATTATGATGGAGGAAGTAAGTGTGGTATCATTTGCATAATTTACACAAGTTAAAGTGGTTGTGATATAAAAATCGTTGATGTGGATTAGAAATGGTAATGGCCCAATAATTGATCCTTGAGGGATGCCTATCATTAATATGGCCTTGTTGAAAAGATTATCTTCTAATATAATGTATTGATGACGAAATTTTAGACACGATTTGTATCATTCGAGGATATTTCCTCTTCTTCTTCCTCTTCTTTCCTCTTCTTTCCTCTTCTTCCTTTCGTGCGAAATTGTATCATATAATTTAGACAAGTCGAGCAAAAGCAAGGCAGTTTGTGTTTGTTCTACTGATATCCATTTTCTGATAGTATGATTATGGCATCTTCCGTTGTTTATTCATTTTTAAACCCAAACTATGTTTTAGTTAAAATATCGTATTCCATTAAAAATTCTAAAAATTTATTGTATACGATTGTTTATTGTGTACTGAAGGAGATTCCAATTTCATCCGATACTAATTTATATACGAGTATTTTAAATGAAATCGTATAGATGTCAGAATCTGTATTTTTCAGATTTTTTACTGCTAAAACTTATCGTTCAATAGGAATAGATCAAAGAAAAACTAGTTTGGAGTTTGTTATGGATATATTGTGAGGATCAGTATTTGTGATTGAGGGCAGTGTTGGAGATGATATTTGCAAAGAAGTTGTTTAATAACATAGTTATGTCTTTGAGATCACGGTTAGAATTTCCGTCTTGTGTGAGGGAGGACAAGGGATTTCACCTTTTTTGTTTCAATTAAATTCTTCAAAGTATTCCATACATTTTAAGATTGGACTTTTGTTCATCACTTTTTCAAGAAGAGTGATCTGCTTTAACTCTTATGATCACTGCATTAAGCCTGTTACAGTAAGTTTTCTTTTGTCTTATCGGTAATAATGTCAGTTTTCCATAATTTAAAGAGTGTATGCTTGCGTTGAATACCCATAATGAGCGGTGGGGTGATCCATTGTCTGTTGTATTTAGTTTTAGATATTACTTTTGATTTAAGAGGAAAGTATGTGTTGAATATAGCCATTAGTGTGCTTGAGAACCCACATTGTTATTTTCGGTTATTCCAGTCCAATCAAGAGGTAATATTCCTGTAAGGAATTTTACTTTATCATTAAACCTGTATGATCTATTGTAAGCTCCCACCTTTTTCCTCTTATGTTAAATTATAATAGGGTATAAACTTTTAGTCACACTACGTCATCATACGAATTTGTTATATTATTTCATTAAAAAAATATATATATTGTCAAATTCTAAATTTGACTTAATGAAATTTTTTTCGTTATGAAAGTTAGATACAACTCATTTTAACACTAATCTACATGTTAAGATTAAAATGTTAGCTATTATTATTAGTAGTACTAGTATTATTATTACTGTTATTATTATTATTATTATTATTATTATTATTATTATTTTATTATTATTATTATCAATTATTTAATTAAATAACAAATTAATTACCTCAGTTACGAAAGGGGTTTTAGCCTTGTTTAAATAATTTTATCAAAATTTGAGTTGCTTTGAAATTTTCATCTTTGTTCATCACAAATGGAGTATTTTGAGCAGAAACTTTAAATCGTGTGTATCATTGCCAATATCTTTAAGAAGTTCCATTCTTTTGCGTCTTTATTCATTCATAATAAACGTATTGAATAGAGATAGATAAAATATTGGTGTTGGATAATTTTCTTAATTTGTTAAGTACGAATACAGAATATGGAAATAGATCATATATTTTTGTATAAAAATAATTTTCTTATCTTTCATTTTCCGTTCTCTCTCTCTCTCTCTCTCTCTCTCTCTCTCTCTCTCTCTCTCTCTCTCTCTCTCTCTCTCTCTCTCTCTCTTATTTTGTATTTTGGGCCGTACTCACCATTTTTCGGAAAAATGCCAATAATTCAATGTTTTTGTGAAAGGATTGTTAAAATGAGAATATTGGTTCAAAAATACATTTCTTTCAAATAATATTTATTTTCATTTTATAACAAATGTATCACATGAAAAAATCTTCAAATGAATCTAAATGTGTCATTAGTGAGATACAGTTATTAAAGTCAGGAAAAATACTGCTGCAACATTTTACAAGCTATTATTATTGTTATTATTATTATTATTATTATTATTATTATTATTATTATATTATTTTAACAAGCAAATCCTAGAAAATTTTATGAGATATAGTTTTTCTCTGTAAATGCAATAAATATGATATCAAGAAATAATTGTAATTATTTATGATTTTATTTTCTGAATTTTGGTCTGAGGCTGACGGATGTTGTTTTCAGAGAGTAGTGAAGCCCACGGAATTCGTTCCAGTTGATGCCATCAGCGAATGAAGTGTGATTGCCTTCATATTGGTACCCATTCAGGTTGGAATGATGACATGCTGCATACCACCATGCACCGCGGAATTCCTCAGCACAGTTTTTGGGATACGTGTCATTGTCTTGATCTTTTGTTGAAAATTTTTGACCGTTTTGATAATTTAATGAATTTCCGGCGTTTCCGGAATATTCTCCCAAATCTAAGAGGTATTTGTGAGTGGCGTCTCCGATGTAAAAGTGTTCGTACTTTGCCCAACGCTTTTTCCCATCGAAGTCCTCAAGGTCCACTCTCAGTTCCATTAGAGTGTTGCTAACGAGTGCGTGAATGTTGTCGAGACCGAGCCAGAATTCTCCCTCTAGTTTTCCGAAACCTAGTTTGTACTCTATCCATTTCCTGAAGAAGTTTTCTCTTTGTGGAAGAGCCTCTCGATGTTGAATTACCGTCCATCCGCCTCCGTCAGTAGTTTGATCGCAGAAAACGGAAACGGGTCGATTTTCGCAAAAGCTAAAAGGGTACACTGTTCGAACCCCAGACACTTTATCGCCGATGTTAAAAAGGTCTGCACAGTTTCGAGGAGGGTTTTTAACTTCTTTGAAATTGTCTATCAAGTTTTGAATCGAATGCATTTGTACTTTCATTCCATGCATTAAGGAATCACTTGCAGAGTTCTCACAGTGCGCCAGAGTTTGAGACACGCACGCAGGAGAGAATCCAATCTCTTCGTAAAGGTTGTAAAGTTCTATCATCGTAGATTCACTCATCTTTCCACAACCAAATTTGCTCACTAAAACAATGATCAAGAGTGAGATCAGAAGGTTGGATTCAACCATATTTACTCTTCTTGTTTAAGGTGTCCTAAAAGCGGCTTCTAATATTTATACACATTTCAAAAACTCTTTCCTTTTTATAGATTCTTTCAGGGCATTATCATGGCTCAGAATATCTGTAAACATCGTGGATTTTGTGGGCGAACCCTCATTTTTTTGTCCTTTTCCTGTCTGGTGCATTTAGGAAATGCTGAAGTGGGCGTCTCAAATGAGATTACTCCAAAGTAGATGAGCTTTTATTATTTGTTTTGTTTTCCAATTTATTCTCCGTTAATATTCTCATTTTCATCAATTTCAATGATTTTACTCTTTTCGATTGAATTAATTACATCGAATTACTATTTATTTCTAAAATAAACTTACTCTTACAGCAATGATCAATTGCCTTGAAGTTGGATATGAAAATGCTTTTGTTATGTGAAATTTATCCTTTCCCTGCTTTGAATTATAGATTCAGTTGTTATTTTATATTTGTTTAAGTTGATTTAGAGTAAGTTACGATTTTGCTATATTTATTTTGAATGTCGAATTGAAGCAAAGTTACAAATAAGAAAACGACTTTGTAAATATATTTTTTTACATCATGAATATTTGAAATTGTCTTTCAAAGAGAAATTAAGTTATACTCTTTTTATTCTTTTATTTTTTCTTGGTCTTGTTTCATTTTCAAAATGGCTAATTTTGTATTTACGAAGCCATAAAAGTGTACAATGGATAGATCACGAAACGTCCTTGTAAATGTTAGACCCACTGTCTTTTTACAATTTCTACTATTTAATACTCTTTTCTTCTGATTCTCCATAAGGTGTTTTACACTCACTCTTATTTTCTTTATAATATACATACAGTATATATGTATATAAAATAAGGTATAAACTGACAACAAACATTTATTAAAAAAAAAAAACAAAATTTTATTCACAAAAACAAAACAAGTTACATAAAAGGATCTTTTCAACTATTTCACTCCCAGCTTCAGAGAGGGGGGAACATAGTTTAAAAGATCAATATTGCGGGGAGGGGAGATAATTTAACAGGTTTTACTATCTTATTTACATAATACAGGGTGTCCCATAAGTCCGGCATCATAGGAGAAATTCGTATTTTTCTATTTCTACAAACCATAATTCATATTTTTCTCTTTCTACAGGCCATAATGTCTGTGAGCAAGGAAGAACGAATCCATAATTCTACTCATAGGAAATCGGAGTCAAAGAGAGGCCGCTGCTGAATTTAACAGACTGCATCCAGACCGCGAGCCAATAACACAGAGTTGTGTTAGCAGACTTGTTGCAAAGTTTAAGGAAACAGGATCCATAGAAGATAAACCACGCAGTGGACCTTCAAGGAGGTCCACTGACGATGATACAGCGACTGCTAGCCTGGCTCATTTTAACAGAAGTCCCAATAAGTCTCTTCGGCGATTGTCCGCCGAGACAGGAGTGTCGAAAAGTAGCATCCATCGCATTCTTCAGGCTCACAAATGGCATCCATATAAACTTCAGATCCTACAGAAATTAAGCGAAGATGATGATCCCGACCGGCGGATGGAATTTTGTGAATGGGCTACGGAACAATATGCTCGGGATGCCAATTTCCCGTCCACCATTCTGTTCAGTGACGAGGCTGTTTTTTATGGAAATGGTGGGTAAATCGACAGAACACCCGCTACTGGTCTCAAAACAACCCTCACTGGTATACCTCTTCAAAGGAACAAGGTGCATCTCGGGTGATGGTATGGTGTGGCATTTGGAAGGATCGCATCATAGGCCCTCTCTTTTTCGATGAAATGCCACTGGAGGCACCTACCTACGTATGCTCAAGGAAGAAGCATTTCCCAGTGTCTTAAACGAAAAGGAAATTTTCCAACATGGCTCCAGCAAGACGGCGGTCCTGCACATTACAGCACCCAAGTAAGGGAATACCTGTACCAACAATTCCCTGGTTATTGGATAGGACGTCGAGGGCCTGTGGAATGGCCAGCTAGAAGCCCGGATCTCACGCCACTAGATTTTTATCTCTGGGGCCACTTGAAAGCGCTGGTATACGCAAAGAAAATTAGGAGTGTTGAACATTTGCGGCAGCGCATTATTGGGGCATGTAACACCATTACTCCTGACATCATTCGCCGTGTGCTTGCTGACTGGGTATCACGTCTGAATTTGTGTATTGAAAACAATGGTGGACATATTGAGCACGTTCTGTAAATAAAAGCTTTTGTTTTGCCTTTTTTTATTATTTTTCCTATGATGCCGGACTTATGGGACACCCTGTAGAATTTTTAAGATATTTATATAAGATACATATCTTGAAAATTTTATTATATTCTATCATCTTTCCGGTTTGGATAAAATTTTAATGCCCGGTTACGTCAACTGTAGGCCCTTGACGAGTGGTTAGGTTTAGTAGTGATATTTTCGTTAAAACTAACGAAAATATCACAACTAAACCTAACCAATCGTCAAGGGCCTACAGTTGACCTAACCGGGCATTCAAATTTTATCCTATGTAAAAAATGTTTCTCTATTTATTATATATTTGCAATAAATAATACATTTGTTGTTATCATTTTCTTATCTTATTTTGGTTAATTTGCAGAGTTTAAACTTTGTGGGGGATATAGTTGAAAAGATCAATATTGGGGGGGGGGGTGATTGTTGCAAAGAGTATGTTAGGGGGAAATAGCTTGAAAGATCCACATAAAATTTTACAATATTTTCAATATTTTTCTTTACAGTTTACATATCTGATATGACATTAATATATTCACAGTATTCTAATCTGAATATGCCGTTGGAAGCATCGAAGCTTTTGAGGCAAAATTAATGGGATTCAATTTATTTATTACATGACAGAAGTGAAAATGGGTAATAATAATAATAATAATAATAATAATAATAATAAAATACAATGTATTATTTTATTTGTTCGTTTTCAGGATCAGATGCAACAAGACATACTTTAAACGTGACAAGGAAACGCACACACACACACACATATATACATATACATAAATTAATACACACATATACGTATACACATGTATACAGTGTGTATATGTTTATTAGTACATACAAAAATTCACCTAAGATTATACAATGGTATTTGTTGGGATTTAAGAAGCTAAACTTTTAAATAATAAATAATTAATTATTAGATACTTTGTTAATTGAGTTTATTTAATTTTATTTTATCATTTCGTACTTTTATTGTTTTTGTTTTGCTAAATAAGAATATAGATTCATTTTTATTATGGAAATAACAAAGTGTATACACTGTTGTGACTTGTATGATCTGAGGAATTTATCTTTCGGTTTTCTGATGAACGTCTTTGATTGTCTCGTGTTAAAGCGGTGTTGTGTTTGGGAAGCTAATATTTTGCTTTGGATGATTTCTGGTGCAGTATTATGATGGAAGATTTGATAGAGATATGAGGCATGTACTTTGTAGATTCCAAATAATATGAGCAGAAAATAATTTGAAGAGAAATGTTGATATTTTTTATTTGATATTTTGTATATGAATTTTGAAATTTAGTTTATCGTCTAATTTTAACTTTGTTCACCCTTGCAAGAATAGTATTGTAATTTCTACACATTTTCTGTACCCATACTCCAATTGCATGTTCGTTTCAGTTATGAGAAGGTCTAACTTACGATGGAAGAAGTAGTTGTGTTATCTTATGCATATTGTACGCAATTTAATGTGGTTGTGAGATTAAAATTGTTGACATGGATTAGAAATCGTAATGGCCCAATATTTGATCTTTGAGGGATCCTTGTACTTAACATCGTCTTCTCGTAAAATTATCTTTTAATATAATGTATTGATGACGATTTGTCAGATACGATTTGTACCATTCGAAGATATTTCCTCTTCTTCCGTAAATGTAAAGTTTATTCAATAAGATTTCATGCGAAATTGTATCATATACTTTAGACAAGTCGAGCAAACCAAGCAGTTTGTTTTTATTGTACTGATATTCATTTCTGATAGTATGATTATGGCATCTTCCTTTGTATATCCACCTCTAAACCCAAACTATGTTTTAGTTAAAAATCGTATTTCATTAAGAATTTAATAAGTTTATTGTATACGATTGTTTATTGTGTGTGTTTATTCGATCCTTATTTGTATATTTTTAATGAAATCGTATTGACGTCAGAATCTTTACTTTTCAGATATTTTACTGCTAAAACGTATCGTTCAATAGGAATAGATCAAAGAAAAACTAGTTTGGAGTTTGTTATGGATATATTGTCGCCAGTAAGGATCGTATTTGGAATCGAGGGTGCAGTGTTGGAGATGATATTTGCGAAGTTGTTTAATAACATGGATAAGTCTTTGAGATCACGGTTCGAATTTCCATCTTGTGTGAGGGAGGACAAGGACTTTCACTTTTTTTTTTCAATTAAATTCTTCAAAGTATTCCATACATTTTAGGATTGGATTTTTGTTGATCACTTTTTGAAAAGAGTGATTTGCTTTTCCTCTTATGATCACTCCATTAAGCCTGTTACAGTAAATTTTTTGTCTATTCGGTAATAATGTCAGTTTTCCATAATTTAAGAGTGTATGCTTGCGTTGAATACCATATGAGATGGGTGATCCATTGTCTATTGTATTTAGTTTTAGATATTACTTTGCTTTAAGAGGAAAGTATGTGTTGAATATATCCATTAGTGTGCTTAAGAACCCACATTGTTATTTTCAGTTATTCCAGTCCAATTAAGAGGTAATATTCCTGTAAGGAATTTTACTTTATCATTAAACCTGTAGAGGATCTATTGAAAGCTCTCACGTTTTTCTGTTATGTTGAATAATAATAGGGTATAAACTTTAAGATTTAAAATGTCACCTATTATTATTATTATTATTATTAATAGTACTAGTATTACTATTACTGTTATTATTATTATTATTATTATCATTATTATTATTATTATTATTATTATAAATTATTTAATTAAATAACTACTTACTTACCTCAGTTAAGAAATGGGTTTTAGCCTTGTTTAAATAATTTTATCAAAATTTGCATTGCTTTGAAATTTTCATCTTTGTTCATCACAAATGGAGTATTTTGAGCAGAAACGTTAAATCGTGTGTAATCATTGCCAATATCTTTAAGAACTTTCACTCTTTTGCGTCTTTATTCATTCATAAAAAATGTATGAATAGGGATAGATAAAATATAGGTATTGGATAATTTTCTTAATGGGTTAAGTATGAATACAGAATATGGAAATATATCATATATTTTTGTATAAAAATAATTTTCTTATTTTTCATTTTCCGACTTGTGCTTCTCTCTCTCTCTCTCTCTCTCTCTCTCTCTCTCTCTCTCTCTCTCTCTCTCTCTCTCTCTCTCTCTCTTGCTGACGAAGAGGAGGAATCCTTTTTCATTGTGGATTCTCTGGTCAGGAATCAAGGGAACTTTACCGAAGCAAGACGCGTCACCAAGAGAAAACTCGATCTTTTTTAGGTGCCACAAATCAGATAATAAATACGGAATTAGTCAAAATTAATATCAAGAATAAAAGTTGTCCCATCATTTTACATGTTGGTGGCAATGACGTTTTACAGGAAGGGACAGCAGGGTAGGTTTGGTCTCCGTCCCTTAGGAAGGATATGGAAAGGGTAAAAAAGGTACAAGTAAGGTCTACAAATTTGATCCCTTCATCGAGAATGCAAAACTACCAACAGAGATTGGAGCGCCTAAATCTGTTTACTTTAGAGACGAGGAAGCTTATTCAAGTCTTCAAGATGCTCATTGGAATAGACAGGGTAGATTACAGTAAATTATTCTCACTTAATGTCAATCAGACAAGAAATAATGGGTTTAAACTGGAACTAAAGACATTGAGGACCTCTGTCTGCGGCAATTTCTTTTCGTATAAAATACTTAATATCTGGAATCAACTTCCCTCCAGGAACGTAGCCAATGCGCGGGGGGTCGACAAAGACGGTCGCCCCCCCCCCCCCCCATTTAGAAAGTCCAACAAAATCTGCGGTAATTACAACCAAGGTTCACCGCCAAACTATAACATTTAACAATTTGGTATCTATATATGTAAAATGGAAGGAGTGTCTGCGTGTGTATATATATATATATATATATAAATATATATATATATATATATTATATATATATATTATTTAAGCGATATTTTGCGTCGTTTTTTTAAAAACGTATCGTACTGAACTACTGAAATATGAAGCGCGGGGAAACTGAACTTGCCTTTACGTGAGAGTTTCATTTGGATCTCTTTTAATGATTTCGTTATTCATAGATATGTTATACTGTTAAACGTGTACACACTAAATAATTGTATGCATGAAATCAATAAATGTGTGAATAAAATAGTTACTTTCTTTGTTAAATATGAAAACTATAGGATCAATAACTGATTTCAAATTTCAGGAAATACAAGTAATTACATCATAATATAGCTTAGATTGCACCAATGTGACTGTCCTATCCAAACTTTTGTTGGAAAGGGTACATATTTCATGTGGATGGCTGTATAGTGGCTGCTCAAAAATGGCAGGTGCACTGATATTTTCAGACAGTTTTTACACAAAATAAGCTTAAAATGCGCTGGCTTACGGGGCTCCGTCCCGGAACCCGCTAGGAGAATTTCCAGCTCTCCCACATTCCCCTTTGGGTCATTCCTGGCTACGTTCCTGCTTCCTTCAGAAGTTGCTTCAAGCCAAAGTGTAAAATGTAAAAGTGTCTAAAAATAGGCTAGACAAAGTACTAAATACTCTCATGGTTTAAGATTAAAATATAACGTAACTCTGAAGGAGTTCGCTTGCGCGATGTTTCTGTGGGGATGCGTAATTATAATGCTCTCTTATATATTCTTCACTTTCCTGTAAAATTTCCTTAGCTACTATTCCAGGGTCAAAGTATTTTCTTCAACCTTTTTCCGTACTTGCATCTTGCAGAGAGGGATCGGAGGGTGGGGAGAGAGCTTTATACTTTTCTATCCAATTTTCTACTACTGCGAGAATAGTTCAAAGAAAAAAACTTGTTTCATAACAAGAACCTCCCAGAGTGGACCGGAAGGTCTTTGAGACTTCCTCTTGCGAAAGAATTGTTACACTGAGAATATTGGTTAAAAAATATATTTCATTCAAACAATATTTATTTTTTATTTTATAACAAATGTATCACATTACAAAAAATCTTACAAAAATTCAAATAAATTTATAATGTTTCATTAATACAGATACAGTAAATAAAGTCGGGAAAAATAGTGCTTCAACTTTTTTAAAACTGTTATTATTATTATTATTATTATTATTATTATTATTATTATTATTATTATTATTATTATTATTATTATTATTATTATAAGAAAATCATAGAAAATTTTGTGATATAGTTTTTGTCTGTAAATATAATAAATACGATATCAAGAAATAACTATAATTATTTGTGATTTTAGTTTTTGAATTTTGGTCGGAGGCTGAGCGACGTTGTTTTCAGAGAATAGTGATGCCCATGGAATTCATACCAGTTGATGCCATCAGCGAATGAAGTGTGATTACCTTCATGTTGGTACCCATTCAAGTTGGACCAATGGCATGAAAAATACCACCATGCACCGCGGTATTGCTCAGCACAATTTTTCGAATATATGTCGTTGTCTTGATCTTTTGTTGAAAACTTTTGACCATTATGGCTCTTCAATGAATCCCCGGCGTTTCCAGAATATTCTCCCAAATCCAAGAGGTATTTGTGAGTGGCGTCTCCGATGTAAAAGTGTTCGTACTTTGCCCAACGCTTTTTCCCATCGAAGTCCTCAAGGTCCACTCTCAGTTCCATTAGAGTGTTGCTAACGAGAGCGTGAATGTTGTCGAGACCGACCAAAATTCTCCGTCTAGGTTTCCAAAACCCAACTGGTACTCTACCCATTTCCTGAAGAAATTTTCTCTCTGTGGAAGAGCCTCGCGATGTTGAATTACCGTCCATCCGCCTCCGTCAGTAGTTTGGTCGCAGAAAACAGAAACGGGTCGATTTTCGCAAAAGCTGAAAGGGAACACTGCGCGAACCCCAGACTCATTGTCACCGATTTTTAAAAGATCCGCACAATTTCGTGGTTGGTTTTGCAATTCTTTGAACTTCTCCATCGAATTTCGCATCGAATGTAATTGTACTTTCATTCCAGGCATTAAGGAATTACTTGGAGAATTCTCACAGTGCGCCAGAGTTTGAGACACGCACGCAGGAGAGAATCCAATCTCTTCGAAGAGGTTGTAAAGTTCTATCATCGTAGATTCACTCGTTTTTCCACAACCAAATTTGCTCGCTAAAGCGATCATCAAGAGGGAGATCAGAAAGTTGGATTCAACCATTTTTGCTCCTTTTGTTTAACTTGTTCTGAAAGTGGTTTCAAACTTTTATATTCATTTGACAAATCCTCTCCAATTTATACATTTTTCAGCTCATTATCTCGATTCACTCTATCTGTAAACATGGTGGGTTTTGAGGGTGAACACTCATTTTTTATTGTCTATTTCCTGTCTGGTGCACTTTGGAAATGCTGAAGTGGGCGTCTCAAATGAGATTACTCGAAAGTAGATGAGCTTTTATTATTTGTTTTGTTTTCCAATTTATTCTTCGTTAATATTTTCATTTTCATCAATTTCAACATTTCAACGATATTACCATTTTTTATTGAATTAATTACATCGAATTACTATTTATTTCTAAAATAAACTTTCTCTTACACCACTGATCAATTGCCTTGAAGGCAGATGTTAAAATGCTTTTGTTATGTGAAATTTATCCTTTCTACGCTTTGAATTATAGATTCAGTTGTTATTTTATATTTGTTTAAGTTGATTTAGAGTAAGTTATGATTTTGCTACATATATTTTCAATGTCGAATTGAATCAAAGTTACAAATGTGGACATTACTTTCTAAATATGTTTTTTACTTCATGAATATTTGAAATAGTCTTTGAAAAAGAAAATAAGTTATACTCTTTTTATTCTTTTATTTTTTCTTGGTCTTGTTTTATTTTTAACATGGCTAATTTTGTATTTACGAAGCCATAAAAAGTGTACACTAGGTAGATCACGAAACGTCCTTGTAAATATTAGACCCGACCCATTGTCTCTGTACAATTTCTACTATTTAATACTCTTTTCTTCTGATTCTATATAAGGTGTTTTACACTCAATCTTATTTTTTTATAATATACATATAGTACATATGATACACACAGTATATACATGATATATACAGTATATATGTATATAAAATAAGGCATAAACTGACAGCAAACATTTATTCAAATAAAGAAAAAAATTTGTTCAAAAAAACAAAACAAGTTACATAAAATTATACAATATTTTTTTTTTACACTTTACATATCTGATATGGCATTAATATATTCACAGTATTCTAATCTAAATATGCCGTTGAAAGCATGGAAGCGAGCACACACACACACACACACAAATTACATAAATTAATACACACACATATTTACATGACACATGTATATGTATATGTTTATTAGTATATACAAAAATTCACCTTAGATTATACAATGATATTTGATGGGATTTAAGAAGCTAAAATTTTATATAATAAATAATTAATTATTAGATACTTTGTTAATTGAGTCAATTTAATTTTATTTTATCATTTAATACTTTTATTGTTTTTGTTTTGCAAATAAGAATATAGATTGATTTTTATTAAGGAAATAAAGTGTATACAGTGTTCTGACTTGTATGATCTGAGGAATTTATCTCTCGGTTTTTTGATGAACGTGTTTGATTGTCTTGTGTTAAAGCGGTGTTGTGTTTGGGAAGCTAATATTTTGCTTCGGATGATTTCTGGTGCAGTATTATGATGGAAGATTTGATAGAGATATAAGGCATGTACTTTGTAGATTCCAAATAATATGAATAGAAAATAATTTGAAGAGAAATGTTGATATTTTGGATTTGATATTTTGTCCATGAATTTTGAAGTTTAGTTTATAGTCTCATTTTAACTTCATTCACCCTTGCAAGAGTAGTATTGCCATTTTTTATTTGATATTTTTTATTTATATATTTTGTGTTAAAAATCATATGAGATGACTTTGTCAGTTTCAGTAAAAGTTTATTAGTATACATCCATTTCTACACGTTTTCTGTAACCATTCCCTAATTGACTCTTTGTTTCAGTTATGACAAGGTCTAAGTTATGATGGAAGCAGTAGTTGTATTATCTTCTGCATATTGTACGCAATTTAGTGTGGTTGTAAGATGAAAATGTTTGTTGTGGATTCGAAATCGTAATGGCCTAATAATAATCGATACTTGTGGGATCTCTCTACGTAACATCGCCTTGTCGGAAAAATTACCTTTTAATTTAATGTACTGATGACGAGTTGTTATACACGATTTGTACCATTCGAGGATATTTCCTCTTATTGCGTCTGTGTTAAGTTTATTCAATAAGATTTCATGCGAAAGTGTGAAATTACACGACTTCAATTGCCATCAAGTCAGACTTGTCAGCACTTTTGATAAGTTGAGGAAGAGCAAGGCATCTTCTTTTTGTTATTCTGATATCCATTTTCTAATTGTATGATTATGGCATCTTCCGTTGTATATCCTCCTTTAAACCCAAACTATGTTTTAGTTAAAGTGTCGTATTCCATTAAGAATTAATAAGTTTATTGTATAAGATTGTTTATTGTATACTGAAGGGGACTGGAATTTCATCCGATGCTAATTGTATATTTTTATTGAAATTGTATTGATGTCAGAATCTTTATTTTTCAGAATTTTACTACTAAACCTTATCGTTCAATCGGAATGGATCAAAGAAAAATTCGTTGTGGATGGTTTGTGGCATATATTCTCGTTATTGAATGTCAGTATTTGGAATCGAGGCTGCAGCTTAGGGCTGATATTTGCAAAGAAATTGTTTAATAAATTTACTTTGTCTTTGAAATCACTGTAAAAAACTTCGTCTTGTCTGAAGGAGGACAAGGAATTTGTTTTCACCTTTTTTGAGTTAATTAAATCCTTCAGAGTATTCCATACTTTTTGGGATTAGAGTTTTGTTCATCACTTTATGAACAAGAGTGATCTGCTTTCTCTCTTTAATCACAGCATTACGTTTGTTACTATAATTTTATATATCTTTTCCGTAATAACATGAGTTTCCATAATTTGAAGAGAGTATTCTTGCGTTTAATACTCAGAAGGAGAGTTGGGGTGATCTATTGGCTGTTGTATTTAATCTTAGATATTACTTTTGATTTCAGAGCAACGTTTGTGTGAATATATCCATTACTGTGCTTGAGAACTCACATTGTTATTTCGGTTATTCCAGTCCAGTCAAGAGGTATTATTCTGTAGAGAATTTGATCATTATAACTGTATGATCTATAGCAGTGATGGCGAACTACTGACCCGCGGGTCAAGTACTGACCAACAAGGCAATTTTTAGTGACCCACGAGCTAGTACTCTTCAATAATAAGAGATGCCAGACAATCACTTTCAGAGAGGTTTTCACAATTCCGACAAATTGATGCAACATTACAATTCATCCAATTCCCCCAACTATTCATTTTGAAGATCTTCAGTTCACTTTTCATTGGCTTGACATTGGTAATTTGAAATGGAATTAGTTGACTTCCAAGAAAGTGCAGTATGGAAGACTAAATTTATTGATCTTAATCTGAAGTTACAAGGAAAGGAATTGGAGTCGTCAATTTTGGGTGTAACCAGAGAAAAACAATCAATAGAAGGAGTAGAAAATCTTATTCTTGCAGAATGGAACGCTCCATCAAATTCTTTGGCATCACTGAAAAAGCTAGCATTAGTTCCTCTAACAATGTTTGGTTCATCTTATTCGTGTGAACAGTTGTTTTCCTCCATGAATTTGATCAAATCCACCACTAGGAATCGCTTAGCACAGATATGAGTGCTGCATGTGTGACGAAAGACAACTAAATTAAACATCGGATCAAAACATTAGCAGCTAAAATCCAACAACAAGTTTCTCACTAAAAATAGTAAGTAAATAAATTATTGTGACCCAATTTCGTTTTTTAAATCAAAAGTAACAAAAATGCCCGCCAGCAAAAAAGGTTCGCCACCACTGATCAATAGTAAGCTATTATATTTTTCATGTTTTGTTAAATTCTTAAGGATAAACGTTTAGTCACACTACATCATCATAAGAATTTGCTTATATTAATTCCTTAAAAAAATATATTTTGTCAAATTTTAAATTTGACAAAAGTGAATGAAATAATTTCCTTCATTAAAGTTGGATACAATTAAATTTTAACCCTTATATAAATATTGAGTTTAAAATGTCAATTATCATTATTATTATTATTATTATTATTATTATTATTATATTACTATTATTATCATTATTATTAATATTATTATTATTATCATTATTATTACTATTATTATCATATTATCATTATTATTAATTAATTAATTAATTACCTCAGTTAAGAAATGAGTTCAACCCTCGTTCAAAATAATGCTACAGAAATTAGCATTGCTTTGACAATTTTTATCTTTATTTATCACAAATGGAGTATTTTGAGCAGAAACGTTAAATTGTGTGTAATTAGCCAAAATCTTCATGAATTTCCAATCTTTTGCGTCTTTCTTCATTCATAAAAAACGTATTGAAAATAAAAAGATAAAATATTGGCGGTGGCCACTTTTCTTAATAGGTTAAGTACAAATAAAGAATATGGAAATATATAATTTTTATTGGATAAAAATAATTTTGTTATCTCTCTCTCTCTCTCTCTCTCTCTCTCTCTCTCTCTCTCTCTCTCTCTCTCTAACTTATCTTTATTTTAGGACAGTACACATCAGTTTGAAGAAAAATGCCAGTAATTCGATATTTTAGCAAAAGAATTGTTACAATGAGAATATTGGTCAAAAATACATAAATTTCAATATATATTTCAATATATTTTAATTAAACAATATTTATTTTTCATTTTATAACAAATGTATCACATTAAAAATTCTTATAAAAATTAATATAAATTTTTAATGCGTCATTAGTACAAATACAGTAAATAAAGTCAGGGAAATACTACTTCAACTATTTACAAGTTATTATTATTATTATTATTATTATTATTATATTATTATTATTACAACATGCAAATCCTAGAAAATTTTATGAGATATAGTGTTTCTCTGTATATACAATAAATTTGATATCAAGAAATAACAATTCTTTGTTGTTTTAGGTTTTGAATTTTGGTCTGAGGCTCAGAGATGTTGTTTTGAAAGAATAGTGATCCCCATGGAGTTTGAGCCAGTTGATGCCATCACCTAGTGAAGTGTGATTGCCTTCATGTTGGTACCCATTCAGGTTGGAATGATGACATGCTGCATACCACCATGCACCGCGGTATTTCTCAGCACAATTTTTCGAATACGTGTCATTGTCTTGATCTTTCGTTGAAAATTTTTGACCGCTGTGAATCCCTAACCCGTCGCCGGCGTTTCCGGAATATTCTCCCAAATCTAAGAGATATTTGTGAGTGGCGTCTCCGATGTAAAAGTGTTCGTACTTTGCCCAACGCTTTTTCCCATCGAAATCCTCAAGGTCCACTCTCAGTTCCATTAGAGTGTTCCTAACGAGAGCGTGAATGTTGTCGAGACCAATCCAAAATTCTCCCTCAATTTTTCCGAAACCTAGTTTGTACTCTGTCCATTTCCTGAAGAAGTTTTCTCTTTGTGGAAGAGCCTCTCGATGTTGAATCACCGTCCATCCGCCTCCGTCAGTTGATTGGTCGCAGTAAACGGAAACGGGTCGATTTTCGCAAAAGCTGAAAGGGTACACTGTTCGAACCCCAGCACTTTATTCGCCAATGTTAAAAAGGTCGGCACAGTTTCGAAGAGGGTTTTTAACTTCTTTGAAATTGTCCATCGAATGTTGAATCGAATGCATTTGTACTTTCATTCCATGCATTAAGGAATCACTTGCAGAGTTCTCACAGTGTGCCAGAGTTTGAGACACGCACGCAGGAGAAATCCAATCTCTTCGAAGAGGTTGTAAAGTTCTATCATCGTAGATTCACTCGTCTTTCCACAACCAAATTTGCTCACTAAAGCAATCATCAAGAGTGAGATCAGAAAGTTGGATTCAACCATATTTCCTCTTCTTCTTTAACCTAACCTGAAAGTGGCTCCCAACTGTTATATTCTTTTGAAAAATCCTCTCCTTTTTATACAGTTTTTTAGGGCACTATCTTGCTTCAGAATATCTGTAAACATGGTGGTTTCTGTGGGCGTACCTTCACTTTAGATTATTTCTATTTCCTGTCTGGTGCACTTCGAAAATCCTGAAGAGGGCGTCTCAAATGAGATTAATCCAAAGTAGAATCACTCTCATTTTTATTTTCGAATTTATTACCTGTTAATATTTTTATTTTCATGCATTTCAACTATGTTACTATGATATTTTCATTTGAATTAATTTAATCTATTTACTAATTGTTTGTAAAATAAATGATCCGTGACACGACTGTCCAATTGCCATTAAATCAGACGTGAAAATGCTTTGGTTCTGTGAACATTATGCTTTCATGCTTTCAATTATAGATTCAGTTGTTATTTTATATTTTTTTAAGTTGATTTAGAGTAAGTTATGATTTTGCTGCAGTTATTTTCAATGTGTAATTGAAAAATCGTTGCAAATGAGGAAACTACTTTGTAAATCTGTCTTTATACTTCATGAATATTTGAAATGGTCTTTCAAAGAGAAATTAAGTTGTTCCTACTTTTCTCTTCTTTTTCCTTGGTCTTGTTTCAATTTCATTTTGGCTAAGTTTATATTTACGAAGCTATACAAAGTCGGTAGATCACGAAACGTCCCTGTAAATGTTAGACCCACTGTCTTTTTACAATTTCTACTATTTAATACGCTTTTCTTCTGATTCTTCATAAGGTGCCCCCCTTTCGAAAGTCCACGAAAAAATCTGCGGTAATTACAACCAAGGTTCACCGCCAAACTATAAGAGCTAACAAACAAAGACTTGATGGAACTTCATGCACAGAGGGCGGGGGTGGAGGTTTGTTTTTTAATGAATAAAATACATACGTTAGTGTCATACATTGTGCAGTTTTTACGCCCTTTTTTACATACTTTACATATTTTTATGCATTTATTTTGCCGATATAAGTTATTTCCGACTTACGAACATTTTCGACTTACGAGCATACCTCCGGAACGCATTAAGTTCGTAAGTCGGGGACGTACTGTGTATATATATATGTTATTTAAGCGATATTGTCCGTCGTCTTTTTAAAACACGTCCAAACACTTTTCGACGTGTTTAACACGTATCGTACTGAACTACTGAAATATGAAGGGCAGGGAAACTAAACACAGCTCGGCGCCAGTTAGTTTTGCATGCACTGCAGCACAGTACAAGTGACGAGTGGAGCGTGTTGCATCACTGCATGTTGATCAAGCTTCGTTAATTCGTTATACAATATTGCGATGGATATACGAAAATATTTCAAAAGAAAATCAGATGAGTCGGTTGAAGAACGCAATGAAAGTGATGCAGCAGAACCCTCCCGTAAAGTTATTAAATGCAAGTGTCACCAATCAAGTACAGGTTGAGGTGCCGTCTGAAACGAAGGCTTCACAGGACAACCGACCACTGGTAAGTTGATCTGGTATAATAAATCTAGATGATGCGTCCGAAATATTGGATAGATTTGCGAGAAAAAAGGCGAGACAACTCAATTTGTTACTGGAATAAAACGGACACGGTGGGCGGTAATATGATTTTGTGGTGTACCTTCAGTATATGCAAATTGCGTATTTACTAAAGTATTCGATTTTGATTTAGTAAAGTAATTTTGTATTTGATAAAGTACATATTTTTTGTCAAGTAGCCCCTAAATTATTTTTCCATGCGATTATCGTGTTTAGAATTTTATATATGTTAAACAGACGTGCGTTTCTCCTGTCTCAACTGATCTAGCTGTTTCTGCATCCGTTTGACTTGACTTATACGTGAGAGTTTCATTTGGATCTCTTCTAATGATTTCGTTATTCATTGATCTGTTATACTGTTAAACGTGTATACACTAAATAATTGTATGCATGAAATCAATAAATGTGTGAATAAAATAGTTACTTTCTTTGTTAACCCTTTCGCACCGGGTGTGGCATATAAACTACACGTCCAATTTGCGCTCAGATCCGGGTGTGGTAAATAAATCTTTTCTGAACTCCGGGTGTAGTTTATAAACTACATATATATATGTATAATAGTGTGTATATATGTATAATACATGTATAGCGGGTAGGCAAAAATAAAAGACCGAAACTTTGGCTGTAAAATCCAAAGTTATGGTCAGATTTCAATATTTTTTTCACACCCCACAACTAAGTAAATTTCCTATACGGTGAGAGGATTTCAAAGAAAAAGGGGGGGGATTGAGACCTTTTAAATCCTTCATATCTCGGCAAATATGGTACATAGAACCATGACATTTTAGTATGTTAGTACTAGGTAATTTTATGGTTTGTATGCCATCTTTTAGCATCTCCTGTTTTATCGATTTTCTTGGTTTGTCCAAGCCTCCTGCAGTTGGCTTACGTTAATTAAAATCGCTTTAATTATCACAAGATTTTTCTGGAATATTCGCCATAAATCCAATTTCTCAGCTAAAATGCTAAAAAATGGCATACAAACCATAAAATTACGTAGTACTAACATACTAAAATTTCATGGTTCTATATACGTATTTGCCGAGATATGAAGGATTTAAAAGGTCTCAATCCCCCCGCTTTTGGGGGGGGGGCCGACCCGACAATGCAGTAATAATGTAAATGGAAAATTTCCAGTGGCATAAAGAAATGTTCAATAAATCCGTAATTTTCAAGTTTTCTTTGAAATCCGTTCACCGTGTAGGAAATTTACTTAGTTGTGGGGTGTGAAGAAAATATTGAAATATGACCATAACTTGGGATTTTACAGCCAAAGTTCGAGGTCTCCTTTTTATTTATTTTTTTTACCACCCTATATCCGGGGGGATATGTATAATACATATATCGGGGGAAAAATTTATTTAATTCGCTTCAAACCTATGCCCGTGGTGAAAGGGTTAAATATGAAAACTATAGGATCAATATCTGATTTCAAATTTCAGAAAATACAAGTAATTACATCATAATATAGCTTAAATTGCACCAATGTGACTGTCCTATCCAAACTTTTGTTGGAAAGGGTACATATTTCATGTGCATGGCTGTATAGTGGCTGTTCAAAAATGGCAGTTGCACTGACATTTTCAGACAATTTTTACACAAAATAAGCTTAAAATGCGCTGGCTTACGGGGCCCTGCCATGGATCCCTCTGATGGAGCCTCCAGCTCTCCCCCAGACCCAATAACTGCATGGGCCCGCTCGACTCACCACGTGAACTGACGAACGTAGCTCTTGGGACATTTATGGCTACGTCCCTGCATATATGCATATAAAATAAGGCATCAACTGACAACAAACATTTATTCAAAGAAACCAAGCGGTTTTGTGTTTGAGAACCTAATATTTTGTTTTTGGATGATTCAATTATATTTCTACTAACAATAGATTTACTAAAACTTAATTTGGAGGCATTTTTCCAGTCAATGGGATGATTAGTATATCTTACGTGAATGAAAATGGCGTTAGATTCTGGCCGGTTCTTATACTGTATTTATGCTGCTTAATACGTAATTATAATGTCTTGCCAGTTTGACCAATGCAAAATTTATTACATATTGTGCATGGAATTTTATATACACAACCCTGTTCACTTAAAGAGGACTTTTTAATCAATGAATTCTTAATTACATCTTAATTTCTGAACGGGATATTTACGTTAAAAGTCCTCAGCAATTTCGGCAGATCAAGGAAATTTTCTTGAAATGGTAATGCTAAGACCTTTTTTGTGGTATAAGGAATCTTGTCTTTTACCTCGTAGAAGGTTTTCTGTGCCATTTTTAAAGATTTATCTATGCAGGTCTTTGGATCTTTAAATCAAACGCAGTTTTATATATTTTACTAATTTCATCATCAATGAACTCTGGGCTACAAATTCGTAAGCATCTTAGGAACAAAGTAGAAAAAAAGGTTCGTGAATACATCAAGAAAGCGCTCGGACTTCGTGTTTCCTTAAGATCACGTATTGATTTGTGATTTCTTTGCATATATATATATATATATATATATGTGTGTGTGTGTGTGTGTGTGTGTGTGTGTGTGTGTATATGTACAGTACATATACATCCCAAAAAAATGAAAATTGGCCGAATTTGTAGTTCCACCAGGCCAGGCGTTGAGGTGGAATCGCCACCGTAACCTCCGTGTGAAGAGAGGCCGATGCAAGTAATATCTACAAGCGTACAAGGTATCGCCTTAACTCACGTCACTGTCAGAGATTAAATTAAATACACAAGACATTTTGTTTTATTTTCCCAGTAGACTGAAAAAAATAAAGTATCAGAAAAACTAATTACGACAGTATTCGCCGTTGGTTCCTCCTTCCTGCAAAAACAACAACTATATATACAGCTATGACCAAATGTTTAGTATTGCAGGAACTTTTTAAGGTTGGCTCATAAAGTCAAATAAAACTTGTGGGATTCTTCTGAATAATGATGTGTCGTTGATGTATTGAGTTTGATGTCACTTTTAGAATAAATTTACTTATCGAAAAACTGCCGAAAATGAAAAAGTGTGACATACTAAATCGAATATACGAATCAGTATTCAACATACTTCATTGATGTTTATGGATAATTTTTGTTAATATTTGTCTTAATCCAAATAATTCCAAGGTGATGCAAAACTTTCCACCATAGCTGTAGGCTTCGAAGGCCGTATTAGGTTAGGATTCCCTCAGTATGTACAAAAGTGGTTGGTTGGTTCATTCGTTGAATGTCTCTACTGAAAGAGGCAACATAGCTTGAACTGCTAAAATAAGATAAACGTTCTTCTCTTGGTCTCCCTACGTGGGATAGCGGTTTTATATAGCGATTTTAACCCAAATATTTTAAAGGTAAATTTAATGATAATTTAACATTAAATATTAAACCATTTAATGTAAGTATTTTACGATAATGATAAGCTTTATTGGCACGATATAAATGCCCTAAAATAGTACAATATTGTTGAAGGTAATAAACGATAAGATAAATTAAACAATACTAAATTTAAAAAAAAACTAAAAATTAGGACTAAAACAGAACTAAAACTAAGACACGAACTGAAAAGAGTAATAAGAAAAATTACTCACAAATAAGACAAAAAAAAAGCAAAAATAGAAAAAAAAATACCAACATATATATATATATATATATATATATATATATATATATATATTATTATATATATATATATATATATATATATATATATATATGACAATGATAATGTTTAATGATAGGAGACAGATCCCATAAAACAAAGGTATAGTATCTATCTTCTATAGACGTAAAGCAGGACTGAAGAATAGCTTGGACAGTTGGATTGTCTGAGATTTATCCCATATCAAAATACTTTTCAATAATGACTGTGCTCCTTTCGTTCACCTAAGTTTAATCACTCGGTAAGGACGCCTTCAGTTTTTTTTGACCATTAAATTTTTCAGTTCGATAATAGCTCTACTATTTATATCTACGTAAGTGAATGAGATAATCCGTGGGAATGACCAAACTTCAACCCAAATGTTAATCCTTTGGAATCTTACTCTGATCTATTATTTATTATTTATATATTTTATACATGTCGTGTACTTTAAAATTTAAAAAGTGTAAGAATTAATAAAACATTTCGAATTGAAAGTTTTTGTTAAATAAAACTTTATTTGCAAGAAATGAAGCGAATAAATTAAAAAAAGATTAGTGTTTCGTGCTGATTCAGTTGGCTATAGATGCTTACGTGGTTAATCATACAAAAGTAAAGATAGTTACTAAAGCAAATTCTCTCTTTCAAAAACAGAAATCGAATGCAAATACAAATATAAAATTAAATCTGAATTTGTCAATAGGGTACACCCCCCAAAAATAATATAAATAGTACAAAGAAATTCTAAAAGAAATCTTAAAAAAAAACAACTGGAATCGAAATTTAAATTGAATCGAATCGAAAAATAAACTCAAATCGAAAAAACTTAAAAACTTAAATCGAAACTGAAATCGATATTTTTGCAAACTTAAACTGAAATCGAAAAATGGACTTAAAAATTTATCAATTTCCCATCCCTGATTAATAATGTCATATCAAATATCTAAGTTGTACAAAAAAATATTAGAAAATATAATAAGACTCTGTCAGGTTTTTTCTTATTTTATTTTTAATACAACTCTGGAGAAAGAATTAAAAATATTAAGTTTCACAAGAAATTTATTATTGGTGTTTATGACAATTTTTACATTAAAATATTACACTGAAACAATTATAATATAAACACAAGCCACTTTTCCCTAAAACATGCGAAGTGAAGCTCATAAACAATGTTAAGTATTATTATTATTAGTAGTGTGTGTGTATATATATATAATATATACAACTTCAAAAATGCACTTAAATTATCGGAAAATAGTTCGTAAAGACCAGTCATATTTCACAGTATTTCTAAATACGTTTTAATTTTATTGGGGAATTTCGGTCCTAAACCTCAAACAAGTTTTCTTTAACGAGTAATATGTCCTACGAAATTATTATTATTATTATTATATTATTATTATTATTATTATTATTAAAAGTGCAAATCAATAAAATTCTTTATTTGACTCTTTTCACAAAATACAAAGAAGAAATGCTTTAAATGCCATCTATAATTTATCCTAATTTGAGTTTTGAAATTTCGGTCTGAGGCTCAGAAACGTTTTCTTCAAGGAGTACTTATCTCCACGAAATCCGTTCCAATTGATGCCATCACCGCGCGAAGTGTGATTTCCTTCATACTGATAACTATTTAAGTTGCAGTCGCGGCATGATTTATACCACCATCCCCCGCGGTGATACACTGCACAATTATATCTCACTCTATCGTTGTCTTGATCTTTCGTTGTAAACAGTTGACCGTTATGATAAACGAAAGCGTTCCCGGCGTTTCCACTATATTCTCCTAAATCTAAGCGATATTTTTTAGTGGCGTCTCCGATGTAAAAGTATTCGTACTTTGCCCAACGCTTTTCCCCCTCGAAGTCCTCAAGATCCACCCTCAGTTCCATCAAATCATCACTAACGAGAGCGTGAAGAGTGTTGAGGCCGAGCCAAAATTCTCCCGTCAGGATGCCGAAACCAAGTTGGTACTCAACCCAATTCCTCATGAAGTTTTCTCTCTGTGGAAGAGCATCGCGACGTTGAATCACGGTCCATCCACCTCCGTCAGTTGTCTGATCACAAAATACGGAAATAGCTTTGTTTTCGCAACAACTGAAAGGGTACACTGTTCGAACCCCGGACTCTTCGTCACCGAGGTTAAAATGATCCGCACAGTTACGAGGACGTTTATCAACTTCATTTAAGTTGTTGGTCGAATTTTGCATTAACTGCGACGGAGTTTTCAAACGTAGCAACAAGGATTCACTTTTGGAATTCTCACAGAGCGCCAGAGTTTGAGACACGCACGTTGGAGAGAATCCAATCTCATCGAGGAGATTGTGAAATGTCATCAAAGATTCCTTTATGTCTCCACGAGTAAAATTGTTCACCAAGATAATTGTCAGGGTGAAAATCAAGATTACTAAATTTGTCATTATTGAAGCGGTTTTTTGTTCAACCGTTTTCAGTGAATAATTTGTAATAAATTTGTTTGAAATCTGCTCTCACTTTTATACATTTTAGTCTGTTTGTCCTTCGCAAGTTTATCTTCAAACATCGGTCATTCTGTGGGAGTACCCACATTTTAGATAATTTTCCCTTCCTTTTTAGTTCATTACCGAAATCCCAACAATGGCCTCTAAACGAGATTACTTTAAAAAATATTATTTCGTTATTTTTCAAAATTTATTTATATTTTATTGTCACATTTAAATTATTTTAAAATCGCACTTAAATCACCATTATTGACCTCTATTTCGACTTAAGGCACTTTTAAGTTAATATTATCCGATGCATTTCTTATTTTAAATTCCGTTTCGGGTTATTTCAGGTTGATTGATTTGAGGTTACAGTTCCCAACCTGAAAATTTAAATACACAATTAAAATACAGTTTAATAAATTATTTTTTAATTGAACTAAATAACCTTTATTAATTAATTAAATAAATACAGGTCTTTTACAATTTACAATGAAATAAGTAATTGTGAAGCTGCACTATTTATTTTATTTAATTTGGCCCTTAAGCTTTAGGTTTTACTCAGCTCTTAATTAAAATTAAAAGTTATTATTAATTAATAATACATAAATCATGACTAAGAACTATTAATTAGGGTATTATTATTATTATTATTATTATTATTATTATTATTATTATTATTATTATTACTATTATTATACAGGTAAACTAAAACTTTTTAGTAGTAATAATTTCTTTTTTTCACACTGAAAATAATATTTTTAACTTAATGACATTCTGTTCAAGAGAATCCTCAAAGACAAAAATGTCACTTTTCCTAATGTACCCCCAAAAAATAAAAAGAAGCTTGTGTTCAAAGGAAAAAATTAGCTAAGAGGATGCTTCAGTAATTCCTTCTCTTGCTATACCCACCCCTTCCTCTATCTCCGGCCTTCCTCTTCCTGCTGAACTGAGTTACCATTTTCGTCCTCGCACCTTCCGCCTTTCGCACTTGTTCATCTTCCTCTTCGCCTTCCACGAGACGAACGCTGATGTCCGCGTCATTCACTTTAAGTTTCCCCTTCAATGTGTTGGATGATATCTTTCCCTTAGGAACCCCTTAAATTCGAAGGGGAAAAGTGCGTACTTCCATCACCCATCATCATGTTTTCCATTCGATTTTGTGAAGGAAGCCGACGCAAATTCTTCCTGATCGGCCTTCACCGTTCCTCTTGCAGATTCGAGGGGAAATTTATAGGACGAAATTTGTCTGAAGAAGCAGTTGAAACACTTATTTCCTGAGAAGACACCATTCAAATTATTAGATAACAATTGTAACAACATATTTTACTTTTCCAAAAAATTTATGTACAAAAAATCACTAAATGTTTTAACTTCCTGTGGGTCCCCTGGGTGAAAAAAAGATACCCACGATCCTTTAGGACATTGTAGTTTCGGGAAAAATTTTGTATACGCACGCGCCTATACTACGTCCCCATGTGAGTGCCAGTGATTGCATTCCACTATGGTATTATTAAGAGGCTGACAACTGTGCCTTAGCTTAGGTAACTACAGTAGGTACATGGCTTAACTTTGTTTTAATTTTTGTACTATGGCCTAGCAAACTAAATTGGTTAATAGTACTGGATTTTTTTCATTTGTATTTGAATTGTCCCACGACATGATAAAATACAATTTTGTACTTCATTTTTATTAACTGGTTTGGTAATGTCTAATAATAGTTTCATACTACGATAGTATTTCGTAGCGCCATCCTACAAAATACTTGTGGAAATGAGAATATGTTTAAATTTGTTTAAATATCGAAATAGTATAATTGAGTTTTCCATGATTAACAAAGTCAAAACTAAAATTAAACGAAGGGTGGGGCCAAGAATGGTTTGATACTGCGTTTATTACGGATGTAATTGTATTCAGAGTGTGAATGACAAGGACAACATTAAATTTCATTATTTTCTACCCGACAAAACTCGACGAGGTTAACGTGGTGTGTATATATATATATATATATATATATATATATATAACAGACTGTATATTTATGTTCAGAATTTTTCCATTTTCTATCACCAGTTTATGAGCTGTTTAACTCGGTAAGGAGTATGAGAACTTTTGAATGGCCTTAACAGACGTATAATATAGCCAGGTAGAGTCGTCACGACCCAAGTCGTCAGTCGCCAGTCGTAAGACAAACCTGTCTGCTGCCGACCTTATTCTTTCTTATTTGGCAGTTCCTAAGATGTACACCGGAGCAGAGTACTTAAAATTTTAGGTTGTTTAGACCCAAAATTGTGCTCTTTTATTATTTTTCTCTGTCGTCTTCTTTTGAACAATAAGGAATCGGAATCGGAAGTGGAATCGGAATTATCATTATTATTAGTAGTAGCAGTAGTAAAAATATCATCAGTTCACAATAGGATATTTATTTCTTAACATAGTTAATAATATTTAATTAAATGTCATGTGACCTGATTTCTTCATGAAAGGTCAGGTCACTGAAGTCAGTGGTACTGCGTCATTATTTTAAATCTTTTTTATAGGTCGCAATATATTATATATTATATATATATATATATATATATATATATATATATATATATGGGTTGTTTCTGTACACATGTACACCATTACAGTGCACGAATAAAACATTACAGAAGAAACCATTACCAATTGTACGTTAATAGTTTTATAAGGTCATTATTATTATTATTATTATTATTATTATTATTATTATTATTATAATACATGAATTGTGAAGAAACGTAAAGTACAATTTAAGCGCGAACTGAGATGTACCGGAAGTGGGCGTTCGGGGCGTAAAAAAAAATTTGAAAATCTTTGTGTGCAATTGAGAGAGAGAGAGAGAGAGAGAGGGAGAGAGAGCTATTTGTTACAGGTCAGTAGTATGCCCGCAAAAAGGTGGATTGCAAGGTGCAATTGCATAATATTAAGTAATGTTGCAAAGTGCCACCCCACCTATTTTATAGACTTCTCATCGGCCAGTTTGTTGAGTTGTCAGATAGCGCCATGTATTTAATTTATTAATCAGCCAGAGCCAGTTGGCTTAACAGTCAGTTGGCTAAGAAGGCTGAGAAATACATTGTTTATTATTCCTCCGTCATTTGTCTTAGAAAGCTGATAGCAATAATTAATTTAATTAATGCGAATATTCTTCTGTTATCTGTCTTAGAGGCACTCTTGCAACATTTTGTTATATAATGCAACATTGCACTCATACATTTTGACACCATACTACTGATCTGCTGTAATTTGTATGCATTTAAAAATGGTGAATCGAATATAGATTCCCCAAAGAGAAAGGGCCAATATCATATTTATGCAAATATTAATAGATGTACGGTAAATTCATCATCTCTCCACAGTATTTGGAGTAAATTATTTTAAAAGAATACATTGTATTACTACTGAAATATATATAGAAATAATTTAAGAATCTCCCTAAAATTCAAGAATGGCCCAAAGTTGGAATGCAATAACAGAACCCTGTAACAAGTTTGGTAGAATTAAGTAATTTATAAATTCTAAAAAGGCGTTGAAACGAATCCAAAATATCTGAAATTCTATAGAAAACAAAGAATTATACAAATCAGTGATGTTGTCGAGACCACCATGGCCGAGACCGAGACCAGAAAAAATAGTCTCGAGACCTACATCAGTGATACAAATGCCCTATCTACTAGATTCCCCAACCCCCTAATTTCAACAATGCCCTGAAAATTGCTGTTTTAAAATTTTTACGAGTCATTACTTTCCTTCTCAATGACCCTTCGTGTTATAAAATTTGAAATGACCAACAATCCAATCGTTTAGAGGAACCTTGAAACAACCCATCTCTGAAGGAAGCCATTTTGAATTGTTTTCATTGTTTATCATTCCTTATAAGCTAATTGAATTCGTCTAATAAGTTAATTCTTTCTGTTTTGTTATTTTTGTTTTTCTTTCTTTCTATATTTAAACGCTGACGAGAAATATACGAACATTGAATGGATAAACACTAACTAATGATAAATTACAAAACTCATTTTGAAAATTATTTGTGTTATGAAACATTTAAGACCTTCAAGATAAATTACCTTTATCAATTGTAATTAAAACTTTTTAATGTTATTTTAATATGTAACGAATAGAATCGATTTAACCCTAGAAGATTAGCGGGGACCGCACACATAGAGACTAGTGTCGGTCAAGAACGCGTTTCTATCGCATATCAGTTTGTCAGTTTTTGGGATACTGAAAAATGATTCGTACTGAACTCTTAATATTTCAGATAATTCTGTTAGATCATCGGATAAAGCACTGTTCTCGTTTTTCGAAGGTCTGATAGTTGCATGGTTTCTCGACTTCCTTTTTGCAAAATTATAGAAGTACTTTGAGTTAACCTTCATCGCTTCTATAGCGTCGTCTTCTTCTTTTTCTGTATGCTTCTCAATTAGTTCCTGTATGATGCCATCGATACTCTGCAGTTTATCATTTAATATTTTTCTGATGTTATCTTTACAGTTACTTAATTTTGCAGTCACTCTTTTTCTTTTTCTGAACAATGACCTCTTTTGTCTCTCCCTCCTTGTTGTATTTTTGGGACATGTCTTTCCACAATTTCCAGCGACTTCTCCTCTAAAGTCATTAGCATCTCTTCCGTTGTCTTGGCCTCGAAAATGGTTTTCCAATCTATTACTTCCATGCTGGATGCAACATCTTCCCAGTTTATAGCTTTGGAGTGAAAATTAAAAATTTCGAATTTGCTTCTTTCTGTTGTTCGTGTTCTTCCCTTTCCTGTTGCTTTTATAATGGTTGTTATTTCAATAATGTTGTGATCCGATATTATAGTTGGGGATATTTCTACATTGTCAATTAAGTTGCTGTTGTTTGTGAATACCAAATCTAGGCAGTTGTTTTTTCTTGTGTTTTCTACTATTCTTGTGTATAAATTCATCAGGCAGAGCTAGTAGCATTTTTACCTGCTCCTGGTCTTCCCGTGTGCCTCCCCCTTGTCCCGGTGTATACATATATTTTTTCCTATCCTTTTATATTTCATGAATGGAAAATTAAAATCACTACAGAGAAAAATATTTGGGGTTGGAGAGTGTACATCTTTTGCCCAGTTTCTTACCTCTGTATTGGAATCAGAGAATTTTGAGGTTGGTGTGTTAGGGGTTCTATACATTACAATTAGTACCATATTTAATTTTTCAACTTTTGCTGCTACACATTCTACGTAGCTGTTTGAGGTACTTATAGCCATTTCTGCCAGATGCCTTTCGCGTGTGTAAATAGCACATCCTCCTTTACGTCTCACTGTTCTGTCGGCTCGGAGTATGTTATAATTCTCAATTTGTATTTATTTTTTGTCAATACAGAACTCACAGTTTTCACAGTTCGCCTGGCAGTCCTTTAGATGGATTTCCGTGAGGCATGCAAAGTCTGCTCCGGCTTCTTGCATGAGTCCTTTCAGGTATAAAACTTTGCCCGGAGAATTATAATAATTATGACAACAATAATAATAATAATAATAATAATAATAATAATAATAGGTTGCATAAAAACTTCAATGAAAAAAGAGCCATGTACATTTTACTTTCTTAGAATTAGAAAATTTTCGGTCACGTGATTTTACACGAAATGAAACAATATCCAAGTTAATATTTTGTGTTTTAAAGTTATTCACCAAAATCTTTTAACATTCTTAAATACAATTATAAAAATACCTGAAAGAAGAACTATAGAAAAGTGTGGAAAAGTAATCTGAAAAGAGAAGCTTGACAGTTCTTTCACACGATACGTACGAGTACACTTATCTCGTCTGCGCAGTTACTCGTTAAAGGAAAGTGTAAAAATAATGACACTACACTACATCCAACTAATTTGTACTATGCTTTTATTTATTTACTTATTTACTAAACAGACTTAAAAAATTCATCATTTCATCACTCCATGCCATAGACCACCGTGCTGTTTAGGGTAAATATTTAGACTGATGAAATTTCGCCAATTTGTAGAAAAAGTGGATGGATAATTGCGCTTAAAAAAAAAGGCGGTCGTGGCTGACGAAATGATTTTCTACGAAGCCGTGTGTATTATTATGAATACTGAGGTAGTAATTACCTATTAATTACTTAATAATTACTTAGTAATACCCCCATAGTAATTACTGCAATACTAATTACCTAATAAAAATATGAGGCCTAACAAATAAGAGCATTAAAATTGATATGGCAAAGGCTTCAATAAGA